>QJSC01026864.1:0-39105 GCA_003697955.1 Calidris pygmaea | reverse complement strand
GTAGTTGTAGAGAGTGATGAGGTCTCCCCTCAGCCTCCTCTTCCTCATACTAAACAGTCCCAGCTCCTTCAGCCGCTCTTCATATGATTTGTCTTCTAGGCCCTTCACTAGTTTCGTTGCCCTCCTCTGCACTCGCTCCAGCACCTCGATATCTCTCTTGTATTGAGGTGCCCAGAACTGGACACAATACTCGAGGTGTCGAAATGTCTTCCTGAGTTCCCTGGGACCAAGCAACTAGGAAGATGAACCTTACTGGAAAGTTTTTCATAGAGTTCCCTGAAAGTTTGCCTGTGTGAAGACAGTAGGAATTTCCACAGAATGACTGTGGTAAAATAGCTAACCTAATTATATAATCAATATTTCATCAAGGAAGCTTACCGAAATAGAGAATAACTATTGTCACAATCTCACTGTCATATATGGTCATATGCTACATTAGCAACGCTATAATATTTCTCTACCAGACTTGGCTAATACAAGCTTCATTTCCTTTTATATTATTTTGGCTGGTAGTTCTTACTCCTTTCTTTCTGAACTTCTAGCCTGCAATTTAACTCTCTCCTCCACCTAACCTTATTACTACATTGAAACAACTTCAGGTCTAGCACTTTCTTTAAGGCAGAAATTCCCTTAATGCTGAATATAATAGATTCCTTTTTTGCCTTTGAGAAGTCTCACTTTGAAGAAGTATTGAATCTGCAAATCTCCTGCTTTCTAAACGCATGGTGGAGAAGAACCAAGAGAATTAAGTGGAGTTATTTGTACTGGAGTGGTCAGTGAGGGACATCTGAATCCCAGAACTGAGAACTGGAAGTTGCCTGGCGCTTATAAGCAGGTCAAGTTCTTTAACTGAACAAAACAGTGAAACTGCAATCTTCTAATAGCATCACTTTTGAAACTGTCTTTGTACAGCTGTACATTTGTACATCTGATCCTCCTTTGTTCAGCATTATCTCACTTTGGCAAAATGATTATCTGAGACTACCTTTGAGCTCATGACTTCTTTATCTACATTTAGGTGGAAGAAAAGAAGCAAGCAAACAAGGAAGTCCTGATCTGGAATATGAAAGTTCAGACATGCTCTGTCAAAGGAAGCAATGCTGGTATTCAGCTAAACTTTTGATTACCAGCAGTCTATCAGAGTCTTCTGAAATTTCCTTGCTGGTAATTTCATTCTGGTGTCCTAGATTTGGATGGTGTCTGGCTGTAGAGAGCTTCCAGCTTCTGCCTGATCTTTGATTGTGCTCTTGCCTTTTCCCATGTGAATATGTAACTTAGAAGGCTCCAGTCCCTGCCTTCAGCTTAGTTTGACACTAGCATATACTTCCTGTCATCATCCTAATGCTTAGGAACAAGGAAGTGACACATTTGTATCTCTACATATCAGGCTCCACAGAGAAATACGTATTTCACTTGGTCATTTATTTAGGATAATTTTTCTGTCATGCTTTTGTCCTAAATAGATAGAAGCCTGCTTTGTTAAAGCTCACAAGTTGGCTTGAGAAACTAGATCTACAAGTGCCAAATTAAGTTCAGGTCTGCCAGGAAAATCAAAGTGATTTAAAAAGGAAAGCCATACAAGTTCCTGTCTCCAACAATATAATGATTGGTGGTCTGAGACTTGAGAGATAAACTGAGGTGTCCTAGAGGAAGGACTTTTAGTATGAGGTGTCAGCAAAACTGGAGCAGAAGCACTTAAGGAGAGTGAACTTCCTTGCATCTTTCTATTAGGCAAAAGCAAACAATGTGATCTCCATCAGTCTCCTTCTAAGTTCCCTGTGTACTAGACACCTCTCCAGGTGAAAGAAATCTACGGCCTGTACTCTGCTGCCAAAGGGGTTGAGAAGAATGCATTAGCAATATCAACTGTGACATACCACTTGGCTGCCTTTGATTCCAGTTGGTATTGAAGTTCTAGCATGTCTGGCATGGCAGTGCTCAGTGGTGGCGTGACTTCATTCAGGCCACGATAGTCCACTGTTGGCTTCCATTCTCCACTAGATTTTCACACTGGCCATATGGGACTGTTAAAGGGTGAGTGAGTCTTGCTGATCACTCCTTGAATCTCTAGTTGACGAATCAGCTTATGGATGGGGATCAGAGAATCTCGGTTAGTGCCATGTTACTGCTGATGAACCGTTGTGGCAGCCATCGGCACCTGTTGTTCTTTGACCCTCAACAACCCCACAACAGAAGGGTCCTCTGAGAGACCAGGCAAGGCAGACAGCTGTTTAACTTCTTCCGCCTCCAAGGCAGCTATGCCAAAAGCCCACCGGTACCCTTTTGGGTCCTTAAAATACCCTCTCCTGAGATAATCTATACCAAGGATGCATGGAGCATCTGGGCCAGTCACAATGGGATGCTTTTGCCACTCATTCCCAGTTAGGCTCACCTCAGCTTCCAGTACAGTCAACTCTTGGGATCCCCCTGTCACTCCAGAAATACAAATGGGTTCTGTCCCTCTATAGCTTGATGGTATTAGGGTACACTGTGCACCCGTGTCTACTAGAGCTTTATACTCCTGTGGGTCTGATCTGCCAGGCCATCGAATCCACACTGTCCAATAAACCCAGTTGTCCCTTTCCCCACCTAGCTGGGGGCAGGGCCCCTCTAATCCTGGTCATAGTCCATTACTCTCTTCTTGCAGAAATGACTTGGAAGTCCTTTCAAGAGGATCAGAAGTAAGATCAGGCCTTCTACTCTGTCTGGGGAACTGCACACTGGAAACTGGAGTGGCACTTTTCCTGGAGAGATCCCCTTTTGTGGTTGTTCTTCCTTGCAATTCCTGTACCCGTGCCCGTAGGATTGAAGTAGGTTGTCCATCCCACTTCCTCATGTCCTCTCCATGGTCACACAGGCAGAACCACAGGGTGCCTCGTGGTGTGTACCACCCTGTATTCTCTCTTAAGTGGAGAAATGTCTACTTCTAACAGCTGACATACTGGCTCATACAGGTGGGGAGTAGGACATATTCTCAAGTTGCTGTACCTTCCGTGACAGTTTCTCCACAGCTGAGACAAGGGGGGAAGAGAGACTTTCGTTCATATCCCCGGAGTCAGACAGCCACCTCATACACCATTGGTCCCTCTTCGCTTATCCATTCCATCACTGCCAAAGAGTTGGCATACGATGATGGCATGCTCCATACCAACTTCTACCGTGTGGGCCTTGTGCATTGGACCTCATCGGGACCTGTCCAGGCCATAATAAATCATCTCCCTTACGGCTAATTCTCTCAGGTACTGGATACCTCTTTCCATGATGGCCCACTTGCTCGGAGGACATACAACATCTTCACTGAAGGAATACCTTTCCCTCACACCTGACAGGAGTTACCTCCAGAGGCTGAGGGCTTGTGTCTTTTTCCCAATCACCTTGTCGATGCCCCCTTCCTGAAACAGGGATCCCAGCTGCCTGGCTTCCCTACCCTCTAATACCAAGCTACTGGCTCTGTTATCCCAGCATCGGAGCAGCCGGGTGACAATGTGCTCACAATCTTTTTGCATATCCTGCAGCTCACTCAGGGATAGGGATCTGGTGATTATCTCTGGTTCTGCCTCCTGTTCTCATGATGGCCCTGGTTCATCATCATCCCTTACTAAGTGAACTGATTTCTTTGTGTATTTCTTCTTCTGTATAGGGGTAACTGATACCAGCATGGGTTGGTTTTCTGATTCAGCTGCTGTGCCTGGCACCAGGATTTCAGTAGCTGCAGTGCCTGCCGATCTGGTTTCCCTCTCTTTCACCTGAGGGGGCTGCATAATATCGAGCAGTGCTTGGTAGATACTGGCCAGGGCCCAGCACAGTGCAGCAAGTTTTGTCTCTCTGGAATAGCCACAGCATTTTCCTTTCAAATATTCTATCACTTTATCAGGGTCCTGTAGTTATTTGAGGGTAAAGTCCAGACCATTGAAGGTGAGAAGCTCTCTAGATACCTGCCCATGTTCTCCCACATGCCATGCCATCCATGACTATCCAGCCTCAAGGCAGAGCTCTGGGTGATAGTCTTAAATAGTTACTTAAACCCTAAACGAGACCTGGAACGCATTCAGGAGACATAGCAATAGGACCAGGCTGGCTTGATCATCCCAAGGATATTCAAAATTTTCATATTTTGCCCAAAAGAGAAAAGGGGGGAGAAAGAGCTGGGGAAAGTATCCCCCCCATTTCCCCCATAGATTGGGTGTGATTCTGAGACACAGCATCTGAGGTACGGGCAGGACAGCAATGCTGCATAAACACCCCAACATAACCGCCTAAACAGCGATGATATTGTATTATAAATTGATATTACACAGGACAGCAAAATGATAATTGATTCCTCTTCCAGAGGTGATAAACAGCATCACAGAGAGTACATAGAACGTATAAGAATTTACATAACAGCCACAAGAATAAACAAAGCAACATTGCGACTAGCAACTATTTAACTAATATAATAAATGCATGTAACAAATTCATTTTAACACGCTCTGGTTGGATCTGTCATTATCTCAACCCTTTGAGCCCCACATTGGGCGCCAAAAAGGGCTGTCGTGCTTTAGCCTCAGCCAGCAACAAAGAACCACGCAGCCGCTCTCTCATCCACACACATACCTATTGGGGCAAATCAGAAGAAAAAGGCAAAACTCATGCATTGAGTCAAAGGCAGTTTAACAGAACAGCAAAGGGAAGAGGAAGACAATAATAATACTGATAATAATATTATAATACAATAATAATACTGAATGTACAAACATGATTACTGTACCACTGCACTCCCCCAAATGGGGAAGCGCCAACCCACTCCAAGCAGCAACATCCTGCTCCCTCCCCAGGCCAACTCCCAGACTATAGACTGGGCATGGTGTCACATGGTATGGAATACCTACATCCCTGTGCCAGATCCTTGGGAAAATTAACCCTATCCCCACCAGAACCAGGACAACATTACATGCAGATCAACACATTTACTTTGAACTTCAAAATCCAGTAATCTGAATCAACCTTTTAAAATATTACTTTAAAGTTAAAGGTTTTCTTTAGACTATCTTTAAAAAGAAATGTAAGATTTATAGAGAAAAATCCCCCCAAAACCAAAGAGAAGCATGGAGTTTTCCCCAGGTCTGAAACTGCAGCAGCATGCTTATGGAAAGACTAATACTAATACCCACGTCTGCCCGTTTTAAGACGACACACAGACAGACAAGCCACATACACAAAAAAAAAGTTTGATTTAAAAAGACTGTCACTTTTTAAGTCATTTTTTAATCTCTACTCTAAAAATAATTTCTCTTTATTTCTATTTCCTGCTTTAGTGAGTAATTATTTGGCACTAGATTAACAGAAAAAATGCAACTAATAAAAAAATCCCTGTAAGCTGAAACTTTCCAGAAGAGAATATATAAACAGCTAACAACTCATTTTTGCTGTGTCCTCCTGTATTAAGCTCAACAATCATAAAACTGCCATGACAATTTTTTTTAAATTTTTTTTTTGCCTTTTTGCATAGTAAGAGTACATGGTTTCAGAAAACATTGTGAAAACTGAAGTTCGTAGCTTCTCAACTGTAGTATTTACTTAAACAATACATAATCTAAGTTAGAGCTGTGCTTCCTCAAACTAGGAGGAAAGTAGCTACCTCCACGTATTGTCAGACAAGTTTATTAAGCTGTTTTATACTGAAGAGAGTACAGAAGAAAATCCCATACTAACATGCTCAGATCCTGCAACAGGACTTACCTACAGATGAAGCATTCTTGAATTGAAATAAAAATAAATATTGCATGCAGAGGCATTTTTGAGAAGTTTAAACACAATTGAAAGTGTATTTCTTTTATATAGTGCTTTTAGTTTTCATTATTATTTTAATTACACTTTTCAACATATAAAAATAAACCTAAGGTACAGGCTGAAAACTTTTTCTTTCTGTTTATATATTAGCAAACAAAATAAAGTTTTAGATTCTCTTTAGGTAATAACACTAACAGTATATACAAATTTCAACTGTCCACACTCCATTCTCTGGTGAAAAAACTACATCTCTCTGAACCAAATGCCTACTGACTTACATTATTTTAGCCATTTGTGTCACTAAGTCCAATTCTCACTTTTAAAATTATGACAACACCAAAGGCAATAATCTATTGCTATAAAACTGAAAGTGTCACCAAGTGGCAGATGGGACCTGTAATATGCCCCAATTTGCAATACTTTGTTGGTTCAGATTTCACGTCTTTAAAATTATTTGGCTTACCATTATAATGCAATTTTTGAATTAACAAAAAAAAATTCATTACAAACTAACAAAACAACAGTGATGCAGAGATGCTTCAGACCTAAAAGTAGAAGATACACACATCACTATGGCATTACTGCTCACAACAGTCATACATATAAATGAAAAAAATAACTGGTCACAGTAATAAGGACGAGTATGCAGTATACAAGAATTTGTATAATACAAAGCAGCCTTTACTCATTATCTCTTCCTTAGATCAAAAGAAAAATCACAGAAATCCCTAAATCTAAAAACTATTACAAAATACCAGTTCAAGCTAAGGGCAACACAGATAAGCTACCACGTAAACAATAGATTTGCAGAGTTTCAAATTAATTTCAGGTACTTCCTTAGACGTAACTGGGCTGGAGAACGCTAGCAAGCAATGACAAGCATGCTTCAGACTGCAGAATGTACCTTCTTAGCAGCAGAGTAAACGCACTCAAAAGGTCAGCTCATTCCAGAATCCAAGCTGTATGTAGGTTACCACTCTTAGCCAGCTAATTGAAAGCTAGTTCAGATGTGTCTATCTGAAATCGCAATCAAAGAAATTAGCAGTTGACTAATGAGTAGGCAGAACCCATGTTTCACCTATTTCTCAGGCACTGTTCAGATGTTTCTAGTTTCCAATTTAAGTGCTTTTTTCCTCCCCCTCTTAGTTCTAATTCTGAAAAACAAGATTTCCCCCACCACTACCACCATACTCCTACCAGTGTTTGCTAACAAAATTTCATCCCTCACATCTGGGTTTACCAGATAGCCACCTCTATTTTGAGCTTGGAATCCTGCTTCCTCCAGCAGCAGGTGTCTTCAGCTACATTCCTCTTAAAATCCAAAGAAAACTCCTATCTGTTTTCCAGAAACACTGTTGTAAAATAGCTGTGATCACTAATCAAAGCTTCTACATAAGTGCTTTACATGGTCTTAGCAAAATGGCACCATATCATCACTTTTCTGAGCAATTATGAGTCACAACATTATCAAATAAAGGCTGATTCAAATTAAATTACATTTAAAACAATACAGCTATTATGAACTACACTTTTCTCTAAACCTCCACTCAATTTCTTCTCATTTATAAAGTGCAAAACCGAACATCTTGACGTGGCAGCACAGCATGCAAACTTATTAACAATGAAGGCAATGAATTTCCAGTGGAAGATGTACACATTTAACGGATGATGCACACAATCCTGGCAGAGCAAGCAGGAACTTCATTCCTGTGCTATGCTACTGGTTTAAAAATGAGCAACCCTCTGCAGAGATAGGCATTTTACAGAATAGATATAACTTAACTACTTCACAGATCTGCACAGTATTTACAAAGCAAAACCAGAAAATACAGCATTTGTAAGAAAATATGACTTGGGGTAGGGAGAAAATTTATGTGTTTGGTGGATTTTCTTTTTGTTTGAATCTCAGATACACTGCAAGAATTCTAAATTCTCCCGAAGGAAAAACTAAGCTGTTCAAAGATATAAATAATACATGTATATTTTCACTTGTATCCACATTTCAAATCAAAGAAGCTACCTGAATAAGACCAGATCAACTAAGAGTATGTAACAGCAGAAACTTCCCTCTAAAATACTTAATTTTATTAGTGAAATGGTACCAAAGATAACAATTACACAAAGAATCTCTTTGCTCTATGCTACTTACACATCATAAATAAGACAGCTGTTGTTGCAAGACACAATCCTTCACAGTATTTCTATAAGCCTACAGATTTGTCATTCTTTTATCAAATAAGCTGCTTACCAGTCAACAGCATGTGGCTTAAACATCACAAAAATTACTGTCTATACTTTACATGGTAAAGCATTTTCTATAGTCTTAAATGTACACAGTAACATAAAATCCTATTAAAAAAATAAAATGATTAAGCAGCTTCACAGTCAAATTGGGCTTCATTACCTTAGGAACTGGGCAATTTTTTCATTCCCTGTAATGCACTTTTCCTTTTCCTTTTTTTTTTTTTTTGGTAAGAATTAACCATGCAAATTGAAAGCAAATAGCTAAGATGCTTTTAAGTTTTTTTAAACTGAAAGAAATAACTCTTCCCCATGAGGTAAGGCAATTAAGTCATTTGATTGTATTAAGTTGTATTATAAATAATCTACTTGATTTTAGGTATAAATTTTAAAGGTATGACTTCTAAGAAATCTCACAATGATTAAACTGATTAAATTAGTTCAGAGTGCACAAGCCATATTTTACCTTGACAAAAATATTTGCTTTGTCATTCTCTTACTTGCTTTCTCTTTAAAGAATGTAAAAGGAATCTCTATCATATAACTCCTGTGTAAATTAGAACTTTTTTTTCCCCAAATTATTTATCCCCTCAGCTTTGCATACGATTCCTTTTATATCACCCAACAGGTATCAATGATGATGATGAAGAGGTAACAATTAAGGCCATCCAAATGTAGATTAAATGTCTAATGGGCTGTCTTTGATGAAGGTCAGAAAATGCTTTGTATTCAGCTACTACTTTTGTACAGTGGCAGTGCCCAAAATGCATCTTTGCTTTCACCTATAAATCTCTTCTAAAAATAAAGAAGTAAAACTGGAGTTTTAGTATTTTAACAAGTGAATCAAACAATCATTCTGACAAATCGCTTGCATTCTTGTCTACAGTATGGTGGTGGCAAAATAGCAATAGAGATCATGTAAGACTTAGCTGAAAATGAGTAATAGGACATTATACATTTCTAGAATATACCACATTATTTTAAGAAGGCACTAGAGCTTCTGCTCCCATAATTTTTTTAACAAATAAGAAAAAAATTATTTTCATAATGGCACCTATACTATTTGCAGCTGAATAGACACACTGCAGTACGGCTCAAAAAAAAGCTTTAAGTTCTAATAATATCATACAGATGTGCTCACTTCTGGAAGGACAAAAATAAACAACAAACAACCCCAAAATAACCCAGTAAGCTAACCTATTATCTATAACATGGTAATGTTCCTTTTAGGAACAGAAATGTAGCATGCGTTGTTCAAATACTTTAAAAGAAATATTCATTTTAGTGATATCAGTAAGAAATTGTTTGAAATAAACCCCAAGAATCTCAAGCAGTGAGCAAATGAAAAACAAACTAGTCAGTGGGCATTTAACATAAGAACCATAAAACTGTGTTTATGGTTAAAACACCTTTTTCTATAATTTTCATTTACAACAAAAGAAAGTGTATATATTTATGCACCATTTCCAAGCACATCAAACAGTACACATTGAAGTTTTTCTGAATTTTTAACCCACAAATTAAAACAATACAAAATCCATCAACAAGCAGTATTTTAAACAACCTTCAATGCATATCTTCAGCTTTTTTTGGATAGTACAGGTTTACATCTTTCAATTTCAACTTATTTGTAACAGCTCATGACAAAACTTAACATAAATAATTTTACAAATAAGTACAGCCATCATGGAAATGCATGGATTTTCAGAGATTAATAGTTCTGATGGCATCTGCCTTTTCATGGTATAATTACTGGTCCGTGCTCTCTTGCTTTACAGCAAGAAATTGACAAAGCTATCACAAGAACTGGAAGAGCTACTAGTACTATCACTATGTTCAGGTTGATTGCTTTGACATTTTCTTCCTCATTCTGGGAAATAAAACTTTGGATTTCATTCCTTATAGTTGAGTCAGAGGTCCATTCTTTGCTTTAAACCTCTTCCATTTTAACGGAGAGGTTTTCATCATTTGGTTGACAGTTCCCATTCTGTTGTAGTTTGACTTCATCTGTCCTTTGTGTATCAATATTGCCTACTTCCTTGTCAGTTTCTGAATTCAGATTCTCTTTAGTGTGATCTTTGTCCTACCAAAGATAAAATTATTTTTAAAAAAATAAAATAAAAATCATACTCTTAGCATTACAGGGTATGTCTTCCAATCAACTCCTAGTATGTTGATTGTCTCAATTTTTATACGACTATATTGTCTCAGCAATTTTCAGAATTGACGTGTCAGCGTTTTTTTTTTTAAATTGGCTGAAGTTAGGCACTCATAACAACCCGTCACCCAAGAAATCATTGTCATAAAGTCACCTGTCTTTATCATCAATATTCAGGTAAAACAGAACAAGCAGCATCATGGGACCTATGAGAAACAGCTCCAGAAATTTAGACTTCACCATATTTTCTAAATAAAACAGGATTACAATTTTTCTTTCATATTTTTTGTCAGGCAACTGAAATATTAAGAGAGTTCTTGTGTAAGACAATTACATAAGCACATAGACAGAGTCACCTACATCATCTGTTTTATAACAGTTGAATAATTCTGAGTACCACAACCTACTCTTTAAAGGCATGCTGCTTTTCAAATTCTAAGATTAAACAATTTGAAGATGTTTCTTTTCTTAATCACACCACCTTCTATTTTGCAAGGGAAAAATCCCATACTACTCTTCTGCTAATCTTCAACTTCACTCCTGCAGAATCCAATATGAAGCCTAGGACCAAAGCAACCAGGGAGAGGCTGAACTGCAGAATGAAAGTTTATTAAAAATCTTTTCAACTTGACAGCCTGTGCTGGCTTTGGCTGGGATACAGAAAATTTTCTTCATAGTGGCTAATATGGGGCTATGTTTTCAATTTGTGCTGAAAACAGTGTTGATAACACAGGGCTGTTTAAGTTATTGCTGAGCAGTGCTTACACAGAGTCAAGGCCTTTTCTGCTTCTCACACCATCCCACCAGCGAGTAGGCTGGGGATGCACAAGAAGTTGGGAGGGGACACAGCTGGGACAGCTGACCCCAACTGACCAAAGGGATATTCTAGACCATATGATGGCATGCTCAGCAATAAAAAGTTGGGGGAAGGAGGAAGGGGGGGGACGACATGACACACACACAGAGTTATGGTGTTCATCTTCCCAAGTAACCATTATGCATGATGGATCCCTACTTTCATGGAGATGGCTAAAATCTGCCTGCCGATGGGAATCATAGAATTGTTTGGATTGGAAAAGGACCTTTAAAGGTCATCTAGTCCAACCCCCCTGCAATGAGCAGGGACATCTTCAACTAGATAAGGTTGCTCAGAGCCCCATTCAACCTGATCTTGGATGTTTCCAAGGATGGGGCATCCACAGTTTCTCTGGGCAACCTGTTCCAGTGTCACACCACCCTCACAGTAAAGAATATCTTCCTTATATCTAATCTGAATCTACTCTCTTTTAGTTTAAAGCCATTACCCCCTTGTCCTATTTCTACAGGCCCTGCTAAAAAGTTTGTCCCCATCTTTCTAATAAGCCCCCCTTAAGTACTGAAAAGCCATAATAAGGTCTCCCCAGAGCCTTTTCTCTGCTTCAACAGGTCCATGTCTTTCCTGTGCTGAGGACTCCAGAGCTGGACACAGTACTCCAGGTGGGGGTCTCACCAGAGCAGAGTAGAGGGGCAGAATCACCTCCCGTGACCTGCTGGCCACACTCCTCTTGATGCAGCCCAGGATGCGGTTGGCTTTCTGGGCTGTGAGTGCACGCTGTCAGCTCATGTGCAACTTTTCATCTACCAGTACCCCCAAGCCCTTCTCAGCAGGGCTGCTCTCAATCCCTTCATCCCCCCCCAGCCTGTAGTGATACTGGGGGTTTCCCTGACCCAGGTGCAGGACGTTGCACTTGAACCTCATGAGGTTCACACAGGCCCACTTCTCAAGCTTGTCCAGGTCCCTCTGGATGGCATCCTTTCCCTCAGGCATGTCGTGTCCACCACATCACATGTCATCTGCAAACTTGCTAAGGGTGCACTCGATCCCACTGTCTTTGTCATTGATGAAGATACTGAACAGTACTGGTCCCAGTATGGACCCCCAAGTGACACCACTTGTCACTGATCTCCATCTGGACATTGAGCCGCTGACCACTACACTCTGGATATGACCATCCAACCAATTCCTCATCCACTGAACTGTCCACCTGTCAAATCCATACCTCTCCAATTTAGAGAGAAGGATGTTGTGGGGGACCATGTCAAAAGCCTTACAGAAGTCCAGAGAGACAACATCCGTAGCTCTTCCCTTGTCCACTGATGGAGTCACTCCAGCATAGAAGGCCACTAAGTTGGTCAGGCAGGACTTGCCCTTGGTGAAGCCATGCTGGCTGTCTCAAATCACCTCCCTGTCCTCCATGTGCCTTAGCAGAGCTTCTAGGAGGATCTGTTCCATGATCCTCCCAGGCACGGAGGTGAGGCTGACAGGTCAGTAGTTCCCAGGGTCCTCCTTTCTACCCTTTTTAAAAATGGGTGCAGTGTTTCCCTTTTTCCAGTCGCTGGGGACATGACTTTTCAGATATCATGGAGAGTGGCTTGGCAACTACATCAGCCAATTCCTTCAGGACTCTGGGATGCATCAGGTCCCATAGACTTCTGTATGTTCAGGTTCCTCAGTAGTGAATGAATTCCCTGTTTTGCTTTGCTTGTGTGTGTGGCTTTTGCTTTACCTATTAAACTATCTTTATCTCAACCCATGAGTTTTCTCACTTTTACTCTTCCGATTCTCTCCTCCATCCCACTGTGGGAGATTGAGCAAGCGTGCAGCTGTGTGGTGCTTAGTTGGCAGCTGGGGTTAAGCCATGACACAGCCAAACTAACCCTGAACCCTGCTTCTCAGTTACGAAATCTGCTTCCTGCCTGCTCATACAGATAGGCAGCCAGCCAACTCCTAACACACGGCACCGAACAAAAAAGAGAGCAAAACCAAACCAAAGTGTTTCCGTAATCTATTTACACAAGATCCTATGGGTCCAGTAAAGTTCAAACACACAGACTTCTCAAACTGGCCTACTAACATCAACTAGAAAATGTCTTTCATGTCTCTGACTCCCAAAAGCTAAACCCAAGTGGCAATAAATTGGTAAGGAAAACAGAGGAAAAAGAAGGGTGAGGAAAAGAAAGAAAAAAAAGGGAGAGAATTCCAATAATTGTTCTTCTTGCAACACTCCACTCTGCTTATCACTTGGTCATATAGCTTACCTTCAAAGTAGTGATGCTTTTGTCAGATCTCTCCTTTCCTTCTTTTTCTTTACTACTTTTTTTCTTGGAGGTAGAGTGTTCCCTTTCTCTTCTTTCATTATTTGTATCCTTTTCTCTTTTTTTTTCTTTCTTGTTTCTGTTTAAGAAAATTTTTTCTCAAATCAGAATTTGATCCAACAGCAACAAATGTACTACCAATGCATACATTGAGTGCACTGTACAGTAAATTGCACAGTACAGTAACCGAGAATGTTGGTATCCTGGTTTGCTTTCCTTTAGAAAGGTTCGGTCACCTTCAAACCATTTAACTGCAAACTAAACTCTCATCTGGGGGGTTTCCCAAAAAACCAACCCACAGACCAACCAAAAAAAACCCCAAAAAACCTACACCAACACAAACACCCAAAATATAACAAAAATCCCTTCAAAAAGGGAATTTTTTGACTGAAGAGAGCTAAAGAATGCATAGAATGCATGCATTCAGTGTACAAGGCATTTGCAAAGAGAAAACCAAATTAATCTGTATCCAATAAAGGGCTTTTATTGATTTGAAGCAAATTTGCGTTGTTAACAGATTTAAAACTCTCCAATTGAAAAGGATACCATAGATCAAATCCATGAAGGGTTTTTTTTTTGTTTTGTTTTCAATTAGAACTGAATCATACTGACCAACTGAAATTATCTGAGATGACTAGTGAAAATATAGTAAATCAATGAAAATACTTCCCAAATTATTTTCAATATATGTATCTGCATCCACCTTTGAGCATTCTGTTTATTGAAAAGCAGACCTTTTCCTTAGAAAAGAAAATGATTGAAGAGCTTCTTGCACAACAAAAAAAATATTCCAGAAGAAACACAAATTGAGTTAGCTCCTTTTGTAACACTGATCTCTATATCACATTTCAATTTAACAAAAGTACTGTAACTTTTTCCTCCTTTACTGCTCATTAACTTTTACATTTACAAACTGACCTTCTCGGAGAAGGAGTTTGTGAAGACTTTCTTTTTGTTGTTTTAGGAGACCTGGAGGGACTTCTACTCTTCCTTTTACGCCTTTCTCTGGAGGACCAAGAAATTCAAGATCATCAAAGAAGAAAAATAATAAACTCAGGAACTGCATAAAAACAGAAAGCTTTTAAAATCATCTAACACAACTAAGCAAATATCCCTGAATTTAACATTATATATCACCAATATTATATGTACTGCACAAAGAAAAAAAAAATTCATGTTTCAGTTTCATGGGAAAGGGAAGAATGGAAATGAGAAAAAAAGTTGTGCCCTTTCAGATTTTAGTTTTATATTTATCCTCACATGCTTGTAACTTGCACCTGATAACAACGGAAACACACTGAATTCTCTAATCGTATATTAAGTAAGAGTTTCTTCAGTGAGGAAAATAATCCAATTGAATGAAAAGCCACATGAAGACAAAAGGCATATCTTGAGCAATACAAACTTCAAAAATTAACATTACAAGCTTAAGATCACTGGAATTTCAGTTCAGTGTGACTGAAGTTTAATTCCTAAATATATGAGCTAGCATTCCTATTGTTTTAGAAGCAAACAGTGAAAAGTGAAGCTCAAAGCTGTTGTTCAAAATCAAAATGAATAAGTTAATATCTATTGTTTTCCTAGCAGTCCACACTCAGCAAACCTATGTATCATTCTATAAGGCACTGAAGAGCTCTTAGTATTTTACAATCTGTTTTACACAGATGTATGGAATTTCCTGAAGTTGCTGTTATGGAGTCTGATCTTGAATAGAACCGAACATTAAATAACTGGTTGCAAACATACCAAGGCACATGTTAAAATAAAGTAAAAACTGAGCAAGTAAAGCTTAATTCACTGTAAACATAGAACCTATTTCTGTCAAAATAAAATTACTCTTTCCTATCAACTCTTCATAGAGCAGGAAAAGCAGACAGGAAGAACCATCAAAGAAAAACAGGGAAGTTAAAAACTAATTGACGGGGCACTTTAAGATACAGCACAAAAGCTACACTTATGCATACCAGGTTTTGCAATTCACACCCAATTTCTTTAATATTTAGAAAGACCAAGAAAACAGCAGTTATTAGATAAATTACAAAAGGATATATTAAGATATACCTAGTATCTCTATCTGGATTCAAACTCTGACAATATCATCCATCTAGCCTGACCTCCTGAAGCTGCACAGGACATAAGTTCATAACTATTTTGTTCAGCAAGCTCTTAAGTTTGATTTGATCTTTGGTAAACAAAGATATGAAGTGGCCTCAAAATCATGGGAAAAAAAACCAAAACATAACTGATCAGCTGTTCACTGGTTAACATGGACCTCATTTTGAACATCCTCACATTTATCATCACCTTTTTTCAAATGAGGATATTGGAAATGAATATATTATTCTGACAACGCTCTCACTTGGTCTACTTTGAGTACATTCCTACTTTATTTCACTTTCCTGCATACATATCTGTGAGCAACCAACTAAGTGCCCTAGTAATTGTGTTCAAACTGTTTATTCATGAAATCTAATTTTCAGTTTCTGCTTTTCATATTTCAAGTTGAAGGACTACAGCTGTGTCTGACAGCATTCATACCTCTACGTTCCATTTATCTATACAATGACTTTTGTATGCCTGTTTTTATTAATGCTCTTAAGCAACACTAATAAAGCAAAATTTAAGAAAAAGAAGTATGAAAACTGTGATAGTGATCCCATGCCTCTAAATCATACACAGAACTAACATTCTTTTCTCAAAGGAAAAATCCCACAGGCTCATGACTAGAGGCAGCTTCCTGTTGATTTAAATAAAGTTCACTAGGAATGGCTCTGAGATTTGCCTTGGACCAATACAGAGTCTAGCATTGCTAGAATCTTTTAATTCTAAGACAGACAGAAGCTTTGGGGCAGAGAGATTTCTCAATACCTGTCTCCAACTAGCAGTACTTGGAAGAATGCTGACAGTATGAACTAACTTCCTGGAAAGAGAGGTAGCTTTCAGCCTCTTCATATTCTGTTTGTCCCTAATTAAGACACAAATTTTGGTTTTGACCCTGATGGAACCTGAGCCTTGCTAATGCCAGCATAAATTGCCAGTGGAATATATGGGGTCCCTCTGCCTTCTTTAGGTAAAAAAACGAAACGAAACGAAACGAAACGAAACGAAACGAAACGAAACGAAACGAAACGAAACGAAAAGAAAAGAAAAGAAAAGAAAAGAAAAGAAAAGAACCAAACAAAAATATTTAATGGGTAAGACTAACTGGACTTTATACTACCACCTTCAGGATGGGCCATTATGGGGTTATGAAGGAAGATACCACTTCAGCCATCAAGATGTCTCCTCTCTGGACAAAATCCCTACCTATCTCCTTTGCTAGCCTGTAGATGTCTCTTGGAAAAAGAGCCTGATTCTCCTCTTCCTCTGGTCTGTGTCTATTCCTTCAGCTAGGAATCAAAAAAGCCATCTGATTTCTAGTACCTGCATGCTGTTTGTCAGTGAAGCAAGGTGAGCTGCCACCTAGTTATTAGAAGGTCCTATATGTTCTATTCCACCTCCATCTCTTCTCCAAAAAGAAGACTAGAAGACTATTTGTCCAATATTTTACACTCTTCAGAAAAACGACCTGCATCTTCAAAAACGGTCTCAACTCAATGCTGCAGTGTAAATCCAGACAGTTGAAATGCCAGGTTGTTGGATAATCTTCTCAATTGTTTGCAACCATTTCAACTAGGCAAAGTCAATCACCAAAGTAAATGCACATTCCTAAATACAAGCTAATGGGGACTTGGTACCCTAACCTATTGATAAATACTTTTCAGAATAACAGAATTACTGAGGTTGGAAGAGCCCTCTGGAGACCACCGAGTCCAAACCCCCACCCTCCCAAACAGGATCAACTAGAGCAGGTTACTTAGGGCCATGTCCAGTCAGGTTTTTAATATCTCCAAGAATAGACTCCACAATGTCTCTGGGCAACTGGTTCCAGTTTGCCCAGAAAACACACAATTTAAACATTAGAAAAAAACCTTTTATTTCCCATATTTCAATATATGCCCATTGCCTCTTGCCCTGTCACTGGCCATCACTGAGAAGAGCTGGGCTCCATCTTCTTCACACTCTCCCATCAGGTGTTCAACATGCACTGATAAGATACCCCCTTAGCCTTCTCTTGTCCAGGCTAAACAATCCCAGCCCTCTCAGACTCTCCTTGTATGATGGATACATATAAAAAACAATGTAGTTCTCTCATCCTCCATCTTCAAATAGAACATTGTGCCTGTTTAATGGCATCTGTACAAAAAATTAATTTCATATCAAAGTGGGGCTTTGTACTGTGAGTCCATTAGAAGAGATGCACTAAATTTCACTAGAATTCTCAGCCCAAGTACATGACATATGAGACTTCTGTGACGCTTTCTTAAATAGCAGAATGCTTAAAGGGAAGCATAACTGTTGCAAACTAGAGTATGAATTTTTTTAACACCCAGCTAACTTGCTATTTGACATTAGGGTCTTCCACCAAGGCTCTTACATAAGCTACACATTACTGTATTGGGTTTGCATGGCAAGGTTTTGGTAGCACGCGAGCTACAGGGGTGGCTTCTGTGACAAGCTGCTAGAAGCTTCCCCTGTGCCCGATAGAGCCAGTGTCAGCCAGCTCCAAGACAGACCTGCCGCTGGCCGAGGCTGAGCCAATCAGCGACAGAGGTAGCACCTCTGTGATAACATGTTTAAGAAGGGAAGAAAAAAAAACCAAACTGCTGTGCAACAGCAGCAGCCAGAGAGAGGAGTGAGAGACTATAAGAGAGAGAAACTCTGCAGACACCAAGGTCAGTGAAGAAGGAGGGGGAGGAGGTGCTCCAGGTACCAGAGCAGAGCCTCCCCTGCAGCCTGTGATGAAGGGTGAGGCAGGCTGTCTCCCTGCTGCCCACGGAGGTCCACAGTGGAACAGATGTCCACCTGCAGCCCATAGAGGACACCACACCAGAGCAGGTAGATGCCCAAAGGAGGCTGTTACCCCATATACAGCTTGCGCTGGAGCAGGCTCCTGGCAGGACTTGTGACCCCGTGGGGGATCCATGCTGGAGCAGTCTGTTCCTGAAGGACTACACCCCATGGAAAGGACCCACGCTGGAGTAGTTCATGAAGAACTGCAGCCTGTGGGAAGGACCCACATTGGAGAAGGTAGTGGAGGACTGTCTCCTGTGGAAGGGACCCCACACAGGAGCAGGGGAAGAGTGTGAGGAGGAAGGAGTGGCAGAGACAACACATGATGAACTGACCATAACCCTCATTCCCCATCCCCCTGTGCTGCTCAGGGGGAGGAGGTAGAGAAAATTGGGAGTGAAGCTGAGGCCAGGAAAAAGGGAGGGGGGGGAAGGTGTTTTAAGGTTTGGTTTTATTTCTCATTTGATTGGCGTTCAATTCATTTCTCTTATTTGATTGGCAATAAATTAATTTTCCTGAATCGAGCCTGTTTTGCCTGTGATGGTAATTGGTGAGTGATCTCCCTGTCCTTATCTCGACCTGCAAGCCTTTTGTCATATTTTTCTCTTCCCTGGCCAATCGAGGAAGAGGAGTGATAGAGCAGCTTGGTGGGCACCTGGTGTCCAGCCAAGATCAACCCACCACAAGTACTTACCTAATTCAACACTACTGAGGTATACAGGCAGAAAATGTTATTTTCAAAGCTGAAAGAGTTCTGCAGGTATTCAACCCATGAAATAATGGTAACAATGCATTAAAATAGGAAGCTGCTTAAAGAAGCCACAGTATTTTGCCCATAAACCTCCAAAACAACATGGACATTTCATATAACCCAAACAGAATGTTCAGAAACAATTACGGCCTTTTCTGCATTATATGAACCATGAACTCCTGAATTTTGAGGGTTATGGAAATTTTGCTTTTGTCCAGAGAACTGATTATAACACGTGTAGAACTTTTCCCAATTCATTCAGCATTTCATTCTCTCAAGGTAACTGATAAAATTTGGTATCTAAATTTGACACATGAGATTACTGAACTCCGTAATCACTGAGGTATTCATAAAGGGCTTTTTCCATCAAAGCTTCTGAACTTAAGTTAGCTGCAACGCTTTTAGAATATGCCAGAGTTAGTCTTACTTACAGAGCTTATACTCAATCTCACAGCCTCCTTCTGCTGTACTGAATTTATCCAGACTTCCACCCAGTTTACCCTCCCTCAGAGGCAAAAACAACAGCTAGATTAACCTTGACTGCTTTCCTGTTTACTATCAGCATGGTTAAGGAATGTTAATTTTTACTTGTATCTGGCCATCTAACCAGCTGAACAACTGAGATACGTTCACTTTCTGAACTGCTAGCCAGCCAAGTGACATGCTTGTTTCCTGCCATTCAGCCATCCAGATGAGAGAATTCATTGCTTGCCATCCTTAAGGTGGCCAAGTGGCAAATACTACCACCCAACTGTTAGTAAGTCCAACAAATTGCTCTACAGACAAACACTGTACAGTATGTAAGTAACCAAGGAACTATGTAACAGTGACTCAAACTTTCATCAGGCCAAAGATGATATTTGATGTCCCTCTATAATAACTTTTGGATGGCTACAACACAGAGAAATGGCATAAGAACCATCTATTTACTGTCCTCAAGGACTATACTATACCAGCTGCCCAACAATAAACTATTTTCTATCAAGCATATATATCTCTATTACAGAGCTCCTTGTAATAGATTTTACTTTATAGGGAAATCTACAAAACAGAAAGAGTACAAATTGAACTAGGAAGTGATATGGTGATACTGATACATAGAAATTATGCACATTTTTCATGGTGCGTCACTGTACTGATAAGTCCAAAAAAGCATGAAAATTCTAAACAAACCTGCTGGAGCTACGAGATCTTCTTGAAGAGCTATAGCTTCTTGGGAGTGTTCTGGATCTCTTCTCTTTCTTCTTTTTATCATCTCTCTCTCTTTCTTGTTCCTTCTTCTTATCCTCATCTTTTTCCTTTTCTTTGTCCCCTCTGTCCTTATCTCCCTCCTTATCCTTAATCTTCTCTCTTTCCTTCTCCCCCTCTTTCTCAACACCATCATTTTCCTTGTTCTGGTCTACCTCTTCCCTGTCTTTTTCCTTATCTTTATCCTTGTCCCTATCTTTGTCCTTGTCCCTATCTTTGTCCTTATCCTTGTCCCTGTCTCTATCCCTATCCTTGTCTCTGACTCTCTCTCTATCTTTGTTTCGCTCTTTCTCTCTCTCCTGGTCCTTCTCCTTATCCCTGTTTCTCTCTTTAGCTCGCTCTCTTTCCCTTTCTTTGTCTCTGTCCCAGTCTCTCTCTTTCTCCTTTTCTTTGGCCTTGTCTTTTTCCTTGACCTTTTCTTTGTCTCTTTTCTTGTCCCTGTAAAAAGCCAAACACAAATCCATTAATTCATCTTTGAGCTTTCCAATAAAAATTACAACTAACTCTTCAGTATACATTAATTGTTCAAGAGAAAATATGTATCTCTGTTGGAAAATAGCAATTATTCAACTTTCAATTTTCCACCCCTGTTCACCATGAGGAAGAGGTTATATAGGTAGGAAAAAATTGGAAACCAAATGGGGAGGGCAGGCAAAAAATCAAATCAAACAGTGATCTTCAAAGTGATAGTATTACACTATGAAAGAATGTCTTTTCACCTCACAACTACGTTACTAAACATACATATATTTTCTACATTTTGTCAGGAGTGAGACAAACTCTACAATTTGTAAATCCATTCTTTACTAAAAGTGTGTACAAGTAAAATGGACTGTAGATTAACCACCCCCAGGTTAATAATGATAGTTGACTGGACAGAAGTCTTTATTCTACAGTGTTCTCTCACGTAAACATCCTGGAACTGCTTGGAAGTCCAACATCAGTTAATACACAGAAACAAAAAAACAGGGATAAAATTTCACCAAATTCCCTCAAAAGGCAAATGTAAGGTCAAAAATCAACCAAGGCAATTCAATCATCTGTAACATCATTAGTAATTTGAAAATTATTGAAAAAAAAAATGGTAAGACAGTAAAAACAGAAGCAAGGTAACAGAATAAGTCGGCTTCTTTGGAATAGGCAGAATGATACATGTTGATAAAAACAGTGAGGAAAATTCCAATGGATGCTCTAGAAGTCAAGTCAAATGTTGGTCGACTGTCGGTTGAACATGAGCCAGCAGTGTGCCCAGGTGGCCAAGAAGGCCAACAGCATCCTGGCCTGTATCAGGAACAGGGTGGTGAGTAGGACTCGGGAGGTGATTGTCCCACTGTACTGGGCACCGGTGAGGCCTCACCTTGAGTGCTCTGTCCAGATTTGGGCCCCTTACCACAAAAAAGACATTGAGGGGCTGGAGCAGGTCCAGAGAAGGGCAATGGAGCTGGTGAGGGGTCTGGAGAGTAAGTCTTATGAGGAGAGGCTGAGGGAGCTGGGGTTGTTCAGTCTGGAGAAAAGGAGGCTGAGGGGAGACCTTCTCGCTCTCTCCAACTACGGAATCACGGAACTGTCAGAGTTGGAAGGGACCTCTAGAGATCATCCAGTCCAACTCCCCTGCCAAAGCAGGGTTGCCCAGAGCACATCAGTCAGGACGGCATCCAGGCGGGGCTTGAAGATCTCCAGAGAAGGGGACTCCACACCCTCCCTGGGCAGCCTCTTCCAGGGCTCTGGCACCCTCACCCGAAAGAAGTTCTTCCTCAGATTTGAGTGGAACTTCCCATGTTCCAGCTTATGCCCCTTGCCCCTCGTCCTGTCACTGGGAACCACTGAAAAGAGTCCGGCTCCATCCTCCCTCAAACCACCCTTTAGATACTCATAAGCATTAATAAGGTCTCCCCTCAGCCTTCTCTTCTCCAGGCTAAAGAGTCCCAGCTCTCTCAGCCTTTCCTCATCAGGGAGATGCTCCAATCCCTTAACCATCTTAGTTGCCCTACGCTGGACTCTCTCCAGTAGTTCCCTGTCTCTCTTGAACTGGGGAGCCCAGAACTGGACGCAGTATTCCAGTTGTGGCCTCCCCAGTGCAGAGCAGAGGGGGAGAATGACCTCCCTCCACCTACTGGCCACACTCTTTCCTATGCAGCCCAGGATTCCATTGGCCTCTTGGCCACAAGGGCACATTGCTGGGCACATTGGATAGTTTACTGTCCACCAGGACCCCCAGATCCTTCTCCTCAGAAGTGCTTTCCAGCAGGTCCACCCCTAACCTATATTGGTGTCTGGCATATTTCCTCCCCAGGTGCAGGACCCTACACTTGCCCTTGTTGAACCTCATGAGGTTCTTCTCTGCCCAGCTCTCCAGCCTGTCCAGGTCACGCTGGATGGCGGCACAACCCTCTGGAGTGTCCGCCAGCCCTCCCAGTTCATCAGCAAACTTGCTGAGGATACACTCTGTCCCCTCATCCAGGTCACTGATGAATGTTGAACAAGACTGGACCAAGTACTGACCCCTGGGGGACACTGCTGGTTACAGGCCTCCAACTTGACCCTGCTCCATTAATGACAACCCTCTGAGTTCTGTCACACAGCCAGGACTCAATCCACCTCACTGCCCCCTCATCTAGCCCACACTTCCTCAATTTCCTAATGAGGATGTTATGGGAGACAGTGTCAAAAGCCTTGCTGAAGTCAAGGTAGACAACATCCACTGCTCTCCCCTCATCCACCCAGCCAGTCGTGCCATAGTAGGCGGCTATCAGATTGGTCAAGCATGATTTACCCTTGGTAAATCCGTGTTGACCACTTCCAATAACTTCCTGTTCTTTAAGATGTTTGGAGATGACATCCAGAACAAGTCGTTCCATTATTTTCCCAGGGACAGAGGTGAGACTAATTGGCCTGTAGTTCCCTGGGTCCTCCCTCCTTCTTGCTCTTTTTGTAGACTGGAGTGATATTTGCCTTCCTCCAGTCCTCAGGCACCTCTCCTGTTCTCCATGACCTTTCAAAGATGATGGAGAGTGGCCCAGCAATAACATCTGGGCCCATGGACTTATGGATGTCCAGTTTGGCCAAGTGGTCTCTAACCCAGGCCTCCCCTACAGAGGGAAAATCTTCCTCTCTCCAGACCTTCCCCCTTGTCTCCAGGGTCTGGGATTCATGAGGGACAGTTTTAGCAGTGAAGACCGAAGCAAAGAAGGCATTCAGTAACTCCGCCTTCCACCACTAAGGTGCCCACCTCATTCATCAGTGGGCCTACATTTTCCCTAGTCTTCCTTTTTCTACTGATATACTGAAAGAACCTCTTCTTGTTATTTTTAACCGTAGTGGCCAAGCTGAGTCCTGCTTGAGCTTTTGCCATTCTAATTTTCCCCCTGCATAGCTTCACTATGTCTTGATATTCCTCATAAGTTGCCAACCTCCTTTACCAAAGACCATAAACTTTCCTTTTATTCCTGAGGTCCAGCCAAAGCCCTCTATTTAGCCAGGTTGGTCTTCTTCCCCGTTGGCTCATTTTTCAGGACCTGGGGATGGCCTTATCCTGTGCTTTTGAGAGTTCCTCCTTGAAGTATGACCAGCCTTCCTGGGCACCTATGCCCTTCAGGACTGTCTCCCAAGGGACACTCTCAACCATGTTCCTAAGCAGGCCAAATTCTGCCCTTCAGAAGTCCAAGGTGGCCGTTCTGTTGGCTCCCAACCTTGCTTCTCCAAGAATTGAAAAATCGATCATTTCATGATCACTCTGCCCAAGATGACCTCCAACCTTTCCATCCCCCACAAGACCTTCTCTGTTAACAAGCAGCAGGTCCAGTAGGGCACTTTCCCTGGTTGGCTCGCTCACCAGCTGTGTTAGGAAGTTGTCTTCCACACACTCTAGGAACCTCCGGGACTGTTCCCTCTCTGCTGTGTTATATTGCCAGCAGACAAGAGTTGCCACGAGAACAAGGGTGAATGATCATGAGACCTCTGCCAGCTGCTTGTAGAATATTTCATCAACCTCTACATCCTGGTTTGGGGGGTCTGTAACAAACTCCCACCATGATGTCTGCCTTCTTGGCCTTCCCCTTGATTCTTACCCATAAACACTCAACACTGTCATTCACATTGTTAAGTTCTAGGCATTCCAATCTGTCCCTAACATAGAGGGCCACCCCACTATCTCTCCTTCCTTGCCTATCCCTTCTGAAAAGTTGGTAGCCACTGATCACAGCACTCCAGTTGTGCGAGTCTTCCCACCACGTTTCTGTGATGTCAACTATATGCTGTACAATGGCCTCCAGCTCCTCCTGTTTGTTGCCCATGCTGCCTGCATTCGTGTAGATGCACTTCAGCTGGGCTAATTGTCCTGCCACTTTTTGGTGGGGACGAGCCCTAATTCCCACCTGACCATGCTCAGACCCTTCTGTAGTCACCAACCTATTACTACCCCTCGTGTCCTTGCTACCACATGGATCACCATCCCCCACCTCCACTGAGATGAGGGACTGCAAGACCTTGCTAGTACTTTTACCCACAAGCACTGGCATGCTGTTCCCAGGCTCCACTTTATTAATCCCGCTTTCATCCCCATCCCCTTCAAACCTAGTTTAAAGCCCTTTTAATGAGCCCTGCTAATTTCTGTCCCAGGATCCTTCTTCCCCTTCAGGTTAGGCTTTCCCTACCTGTTGCCAGCAGATCAACCCATGATCAAAGAAACCAAAGTCTTGCCGGTTGCACCAGTCTTGGAGCCAGGAGTTAATCTGCTGGCTCTTCCTGTTTATCCCTTCACCAATCCCTGCAACTGGTGGGATAGAGGAGAACACTACTTGTGCTCCTGATCCCTTAACCAGCCGTTCCAGGGCCCTAAAGTCTCTCTTCATTGCCCTTAGACTTCTGGTAGCTACCTCATCACCGCCTACTTGAAATATCAGTAATGGGTAGTAATCCGAGGGCTGAACCAGAGTAGGGAGATTTCTCTGTATATCCTTAATCTTGGCCCCAGATAGGCAGCTGACTTCCCTGTGGGATGGGTCTGGTCAACAAGGAGGTTGTAGAGAGGCGGGGGTTGGTCTCTTCTCCCAAGTCACAGGTGATAGGACAAGAGGAAATGGCCTCAAGTTGCACCAGGGGAGGTTCAGATATTAGGAAATTTTTTTACCCTGAAAGGGTTATTAAGAATTGGAATGGGCTGCCCAGGGAAGTGGTTGAGGCCCCATCCCTGGAGGTATTCAAAAGACGGGTTGACATAGTGCTTAGAGACATGGTTTAGTGATGTTTTTTTTTATCACAGATAGGTTGATGGTTGGACTTGATGACCTTAAAGGTCCCTTCCAACCTAGACAATTCTATGATTCTATGATTCTATTTTGGTAAAGGACTATTTGGAAGCACGAGACTCTGACCCATCTTTTCTTTCTTTCCTTTTCTAGACTCCTAGACAATTGTTCAGAGAGAAACAGGAGAAAGCACTAGAGAAGTTGTTGATCAGCAGGCCTTTTCGTGTCTAAGAGGACTAGATTGACTGTGTTTAAGGGACGTTTAGATGAGGTACTGAGGGATATGGTGTAGGGGAGGACTTTGTAGAGTAGGGTAGATGGTTGGACTTGATGATCCCAAGGGTCTCTTCCAACCTCAATGATTCTATGATTCTATGACAGAAGTTGCTGTGTCTATTGATACCTATTCTAGGATTTTTAAAGATTCTCAAAGAGACTCCTTCAGCCCAACACACAGCCCTCACCTTTCTTCATTGGAACAAGTGTTTGGCTACTAATAAATAGTAGGCTTGTTTCATGGTCTGTGACCTGAAGACTTTGGTTCCCATAGGGTTTTGGAAAATACTTCTTTAGATGTCTCACAGAAAGAATGTAAGATCATAAAAATGAAACAGCACACAATCCCTGCAATAGCAAGGGGTCTCAATGACTCAAGAAATGCCTTGCAGTTATTTATCACAGATATTTCATTGGACTTGCCCTTTCCAGTGAGCAGATATCTCAAGAAACTCCTGACAACATCAGAGTCAAAAGTATCAATCAATGAAGCCCAGCTATGTTGCCTACTCCTAACTGTTCCCACTAAGGTCCACAGATCTGTAGTTCTCTTTCCCAGAAAACTTCTCCCCTCAGAAAACAAGAGACAACTGCACAACCTAAGTATGAAGCTCCCTTTAAATGAGTCAGGGGAATTACAGAGATGAAACAGGAAGAAAAGTACCAAGGCTTCTATTAATGAAGCTGCTTTCACAGGCACCTTTGTTTTGTGAATATTCACTATTTCATCCCCCAGAAAATTACATTATCATCCAAGGAGATAAAGGAATCATCTTGTTGGAATTTCACAGTTCAATAATTAGACAATCAGACTTAAAAATTAAAAGACTAGGTAAAATATAGATGTATTAGATCCTGAAATGTAAACATGCCACATAACAGACATGCATTTGTACCTACAGCAGTGTATGGCCAATATGAAATAGCCAAAGGCTATGAATAAATAAAAAAATAGAAATAAAAGCTCATGCACAAAAACTTTATATATGTCTCAGAATGTGGGATCAAGTTCAGCCTGAATCCAATCCATATCTGTTGAGAAGGTTGAAGAAGCATCATTCACTTTTTTTTGTGCATTGCACAGGCTACACGAAACATACCTTATCTGTTGGTTAAAGTATGATAATTAAAGTTACCTATTTTCAATCAGCTTGCACATTGGTATAAATGTAGACTAGACTTTGGTATCAAAGTTTAGGTACCTCAGTGTTGTGACTACAGTACTCCTGTAGGCACCATATGAGTTACTATGAAGAAAATTAACTATATTCCAGCCAAAATCAATACACTCAGCATAAAAATTTACCTTCTATTCTTTTGTCCCACAAACAAAGCTTAGGGACAGGCTAAAGCATTTAGAGATTTAGAGATTAGAGGTTTATTAGACTTTTTCCAAAACTTTTGTTGTACTGTGTGCTAAGAAGAACTATAATTTCTTAAGAATGGAACTCACCGAGAATGAGAGCGACTTCTTGATTTCCACCTTTCCCTAGATCTAGATCGTTTTTTCAGGGGACTTCTGGATCTGCGTCTGTCCTTGTGTCTTGACAGTGATCTGTTGCCAGATCTACTTCTACATGAACAATGCCAGAAGAAAAATACTTTAATATTGAAACTTCATAAAAATTAGGTCAACCAAGAAGGGAAGAAAAACCACAAAAATCTTGCCTCACTACATAAAATTATACAGAGTTACATCTCAGTAACACACTGTCTACCAACATTTTTGTAAAAATAGATGCTTTAAGTTTCACCAGGTGCACTTGCTCTCATTTGAAACAATGCACCATTTAAGTAATACTCATGTTTCATAATAACTTCCATGAATATTCTGGAAAATATAAATTAATATCATGTTAGGATAGCTGCGCTTAGTAAATCTAGTGCATAAAATCTACTATAGACAATTTCTAGTAGCTTGTAAAAATAATTAGTTACACTTTTCTTCTTTTCCAGGCCCAGTCACTTACTGCAGTTTTGGTCAATGAAGAAAGATGGCTTTAACTGGCCTTTCTGTTCTCCAGCCTTACAATTTACTACATGATAAATAAAGAATGCAAATAATGTGCAGACACTCCAGTAGAAATCCAATTAAAGTCTTCTGATAAACATATATGGTATAGTCTCAGATTTGATGAAGAAAACAAGACTTTTAAAAATTACTATATTCTTTTTTCGCAAAATATTCCCTATATTTGGAAGATCATATTCCCTAGGAAAACAAAAATAAAAACTGAATTTGAACATTAAGTTTCAAAAGAACACATGATTGGATACTTTGCCTAAGAGGTTAAGGTACGATGAAGTTACACTTACCAAAGACAGAAATTCATGTACATTACTCAATAAACCCTGAAGAACAGGGAGATACAAAAAATACCAGCTCCACCTGTCTTCTGCAGCTCATCACATACCAAGAGGAACGGCAATAATTTTTTACCTACAGCTTTGCTTCACATATCAGTGCAGAAATACAAACTAATTACAGGGAAAACTGAGTCCAAATAAGACCTTGAATAAATTTTATATGATAGAGATGAAAGTCATTTAGGGGTTTTATAAAACAGTAAAACTGGAAAGTGCTAAGGACAGTTTATTCTTAGGGATGAAGTTGCCTAAACAGATCAGACTGGCCCTTTTTCAGCATGTTCTCAAAACTGACAGTAACAGTGGTAAAATAATTTTCAAAAAAAATAATATAACGATAAACAATTGTTTAAAGCACACAAGTCTATGGGGCTGGATGGGATCCACCCAAGGGTACTGAGGGAGCTGGCGGAAGTGCTCACCAAGCCACTTTCCATCATTTACCAGCAGTCCTGGCTAACCAGGGAGGTCCCAGTTGACTGGAGCTTAGCAAATGTGACGCCCATCCACAAGAAGGGTTGGAAGGATGATCCGGGGAACTACAGGCCTGTCAGTCTGACCTTGGTGCCTAGGAAGGTCATGGAACAGATCATCCTGAGTACCATCACATGGCACATGCAGGACAACCAGGTGATCGGACCCAGTCAGTATAGTTTTATGAAAGGCAGGTCCTGATTGACAAATCTGATCTCATTCTATCACAAAGTGACCCGCTTAGTGGATGAGGGAAAGCATGTGGATGTTGTCTACCTAGACTTTAGTAAAGCTTTTGACACTGTTTCCCACAGAATTTTCCTGGAGAAACTGACTGCTCATGTCTTGGATGGGCATACACTTCACTGGGTTAAAAACTGGCTGGAGGGCCGGGCCCAGAGAGTGGTGGTAAATGGAGTTAAATTCAGTTGGCGGCCGGTCACGAGTGGTGTCCCCCAGGGCTCTGTATTGGGGCTGGTTCTCTTTAACATCTTTATCAATGATCTGGACAAGGGGATCGAGTGCACCCTCAGTCAGTTTGCAGATGACACCAAGTTGGGTGGGAGTGTTGATCTGCTTGAAGGTAGGAAGGCTCTGCAGAAGGATCTAGACAGGCTGGATGGATGGGCCGAGGCCAGTGGGATAAGGTTCAATAAGGCCAAGTGCTGGGTCCTGCACTTGGGTCACAACAACCCCATGCAGCGCTACAGGGCTTGGGGAAGAACAGCTGGAAATTAGCTGGCATGTTTTGATGTCATTAGATAACATGTACTGTGTAACACTATTACAAAACTGAAGCCTGCACTTCACTGCAGCTGTCACTGCAACACTGACAACACTCACCTTTTTGAAGTGTAAGCTAATACATTGAGTTTCTTTTTTTTATACTTAATGGAGACGTATATCTTCATATTGATTATGTAAATGATCAGAAGACATTCCTGACATTGAACCATTTCAGGCAGTGTTTGTAAGTCTCACATAGCAAGATGTCTCATTCTTGGAAAAAAAAAATCTTAATGGATAAACTTTAAGGGCGATCTAGTAATTTTATTTCATCCTATATTTCAAAGCCTGTTTCAGAACTGAACAAATTAGCAAAGCAAGCAAACTGTGAAGAATATAAAACTAAAGCCTTTTTCTTCTGGCTTTTAAAAAATATAGCTTATAAATTTACAGTACAGTAAATAAAAATACTGTATCTGTTAACTAGACATTTAGAAGTTCAGGATAGCAGGAACTTTCTACTAGCAAAACCAGAACAGTCTATCTGTTCAAGGTGTTAATGGTAAACTAAATGTTCCATCCACAAAACACATAACTATTTATTTTTAAAATACAGAGGTCACAAAATGAAATTATGCTACATGGCACAAAACATACTATGAAACCATAGAAATGGTTATGGTACAAAAAGTACCTTCTAGTGTGTTTTACCTGAAAGTAATCCTGCAAACATTTAGCACTTAGAGGGAAAGAGTATCTGTTCAGAGACAAAGTTCATAGTTACTCTGATCTGGTCAGTTTAAGTATCTCTTCTCTACAGAGATACTTGTCTCATAACTCAGTAAGAATCACAGAATCACAGAATATTCATGGTTGGAAGGGACCTTTGAGATCATCGAGTCCAACCACAAAAAAAACAAAAAAAACCCACACCACACCCACCCACAAACCAACAATTTTGGGCACTAGAGCATGCAAATCTCAGTAACTACCACCACTCAAAAAAAAACCCCAAAACCCACCCAAAACCCAGAATAATCTTTTAGTCCAAAATAGAAAACATACGTACCTGTGCTTTGAGCGTGATCTTTTCCTTCTAGATCGGGATTTTGAGCTAGACCTGGATTCTGAACGAGAATGGGAACGAGATCGACCGCCTTTTCTTTCACTGCTCTTTCCAGACTCTGAGAGGAAAAAACCACTTTGCAGTGTAAGCTCAGAACATTTAAAGATCCCAGTTAACTATCTGGCACAAGTGGAATGTACCACACATATAGTGCAAGGGGCCTACGCTTTGCACATCTTCCTTCTTTGCAAATATCCTGCAGAAACACCCAAGAAAGTCATTGCATATATTCGTTGAGTGCAGCCATCCTGCAGCAGTACACATAAACCAGATAATTATAAACATCTAGCTCTGTTAGGAATGGGATTTATGTTGCTGCCACAACGCACAAGATTACAATACGTTCTCCTCTGGTATGTTATTTAATATAACTACTTTTTTTTTTTTAAATAACCTCAGAAGACTAGAGCAAATTTAGAGGTTATAATTTTGAAAACAAGCATAAAATGTAAATAATAATTAGTACTTTTTATACTTTTAGATGTTCTAACCACTGTACAAATATTGAAGTACTATTCCTCAAACACTGTTTTTGGGAGAGGAAGGGATGGAGAGAAGGGGGTGAAAAGTTTGATCCAAAGGCCAGGAAGTCAACAGAAAGCTTACCAGTGACCTCAGCAGACTTTGGTTCAGACTCTAAAAGATTATTATGCTGCTGCTTAACACTGAAGAAACATTAGAACTATTTTTCTCCCAACCCTAAAAAACAACAAAAAATACTTTCCCCTCCCTCCCCAAAAAACCCTCAAGACCCTCCACTATCTAATCTACATAAGTCAATGCCTGGGTAGTAAGAATGACAAAATCTTGCTGATGAAAAGAAAAAGGACAATTTCAACTGCAAGTTTAACAAGTTGAGAATTTTTTATGCTGTGGTTTTGCAATCAGTTTAAGTCAGCATAAATCAGCTGAAATGTCTCTCTAACCACTCAACCCATCGACACATTCCTTCTTGACCTGGCATTTCAGTGTTAACAGGGATCAGGGAACCAATCGGGACAAAAAAAAAGTCCATTATAATATGTTACGTTTTATCCCAGATTCACTCTCTGATCCCATTTGCTATGAGGATGCAAGGTCTTCAGTCAGCATGAAAAAGAGCATAGCACAGTGACAAAATTCATCTGCTGAAGGAAAGCATAATATTGCTGCTTTCAGCAGCATGCTTGCTCCCTCTGATCATGAAACTACAGCATTAATGGGTGCTAGAGAACAAAACAAAATATAAACATTCAGTGAGCATGTATCTGAAAATAAGACATGATGAAATAAAAAGTCAGCTTTGTTCCACTGCTTTGTCATATAAAGACAATTTTGATTATCCCCCCTCTCCTCCCATGTTGTTCACCTTTGAGCACCCTTTTCCTGTGTTTGAAAGTACTCTTAAAAGCATGTGCCAAGGTACACACAGAACATGTCTGTTAGGTAATGAACATAATATACCTATGTCCTGGGTTGAGAGACACAGGACTAACTTTTCTTCTAATGCTGGGGAAAATTGCACTTCGAGAAGACTCTAGTGTCTGAATTTGTGAAAATATTTACTTTATAGCCAGCCAGGCTCTGTGGGATTCAAGGTCTCAGTGTATTTGAGCCTTGCCAGGTGCAGGGACAAGGAGGAGCAAGGCCTGGGCATTTGACCCAGGCTGGCCAACAGGATTATTTCATACCATGAACGTCACATTCAATATAAATTAGAAAAGTTTGCTGCGTAGCTCTCTCTCCCTTGATGGCGGTGGGTTCAGACAACTCCTTGGCCCGGTGCTGGACCCCTGAGGCCTTCCCTTCCTCCTGAAGCCGTTGCGCTCGCAGTGTCCAACATTTGCTGTCACTGCTGGGAGTGCACAGCTTCCTACTGATATAACTGTCTGAGTATAATTCTTGTATATCTTATATCAGTATTGGCATTAATACTGGTTCTTTAGTATTATTGTTATTTAATCTTAGTCTATTAAATCTATTTATATTTCAACACTTGTGGTTTTTTGTGTTCCCCAATTCCCCTTTCCAGGTGGGGAGGGGTCATTGGGTGTTAGAATAATTGCCTAAATGACAATAGATCGTTATGGGTTTTCTCAAACCATAACAACCTACCTGGCTCAATAGCAGCAGATATAAAAGACTGGGCTTCCCTTACTCTCTTCATCACTTCTTCCAGTTCCTTGGCAGCAGCTTGTGGTGTCATCTCAGGAGGCTTCACTATTGCATTATTGGAGTGATTTATTCTAAATTAAGGAAAAATAAAACCGTTAACTCCCAAACTCTTGAAAAGGGAAAATGAAAAACAAATAAGAAAACACCTCAACTCCCACATATGACTAAAAACTTCAGCAAAACTACAGATTCTTTCTAACACTCATCTGTTCCAAGTATCTGAAATGTCTGGCTTTTATTGTTTTCAAATCTTGATACTTTAAAATAAATGCAGCACAATATTTCTGCGTTAAAATATTTTCTAGCTGAAGTCTAGAAATCCGTTTCTCTATTTCAGATCAGATCTCTACATTAAGGCCTACTAATTACATACACATCATATATAAAACTTAATTAGTACCAAGGACTTTGCAGATTTTCTCACTGTTATAGCTTTCACTAACTCAAGATTAGACGTAGAAATATTTTACTTGATGCCATCCATATTCTTCTTGGAGAAAGTTATGCCCAACCTTGGAATTGGAATTCATAAAAGCGTTCCAGTTTACTAACAATAGATCCTTATACCGAAAAAATATTCATCAGAGCAGTTTCCTGCACATCAGTCATAAATATATATAAGGATACTAAGAAATCTCTCAGTCAATATTCATATTGATAATTAATTTCTTACTTCAGTGGCCTGTCTCCAAACATAACTCCATTAAAGGCAAGAGCTCGAGGTACAGAATTTTGGTCTGCAAATTCCACAAAAGCAAATCGCGTTGGTTGCGTCTCATCACCTGCCATTCGCACAAATTTGACTTCTCCAACTTGCTTAAAGAATTCAAGCAGCTGATCTGCTGTCGTAGTCTAGAAAGAGTCAAAGAGTTCAGCTGAAGTAAAATATATATAAAACCCACTTATCCAACATATCAGGTAATCTAAGAGCTACAGATTTTGGAAAGACATCTCACCATTATTACACAGGTAATGTTACACTTTAAGATAGAAAGGTATTTTTTTCTTCTGTCAATCTAAAGAATATATTACAATTTAAAATAGTGCAACCGCAAGCCCTGAAGTCCTACATCTGGTTAAAGAAGCCCTTGCACAGGATTTTGCACTTTTCAGGAAACTCATTTGAATTAACTGATGAGGAATTTCCTTATACACCTATGTCCAAGCTATTGATTGTGAATTTTGATCAATTAAAAAAAAATTCCAAACAGTATTACAAGACTTAGCTTTTCTCTGTTTTTTTTCTACTAGCTTCCAGCTTGCTTTATTTTATTCTGATCAATAGTACTTTTACACTCTAGTAGCTACTTTAGCATTCAAAAAAACCCCAAATCAAAAACTTATATTGTCACCAGTCAAAAGGAAATTGTTTTTGCAGTTAATTCAACCAATTGCTGAAAAAACAATTTTCTGACAGACCTAACTTTCCTGTCAGAAAAACTCAAAGGTATTTATGCTAATTTTGCAATTTCCACTATGACAAATCATTCCTTCTTACTGTACTTAAGCAACTGCACAGTGTTGTATGGAACAGCTACCATGATCTCACAACTTCTGAAGCACTGTTCAGCTAACAAAACCCAGCTGGACATTTGATCAACACACATAATCACAAGTATGTTTCTTGAATTCAGCTACAGTGCGATTTCTCTGGTATCCTGCTAGAATGAATTCCAGAGTCTGGTTTGATCTGACTGGCAAAGGAGCATTCAGAATTTGAAATATCACTAGTAACCAATAAGTATTTTTTTGTTGTTGTTCTGTTTAAATTTCTATTGGCATCAACAAAAACTCTTACATTTTAAGATTATAATTCATAAATTACAATTTATGAATATTGGCATTAGTATTGCCAATAAAAATTAAAAAAAAAAACAGCTACCTGTGAATTCAAGTTTCCAACGTAGACTGTTCTTCTGATTTCATCAATTTTAGATGGGTCCACATTCCCCATAATTGGTGGCTGTGGTATTTCTCCCAATGCTGTAATGTTAGGGTCCAATGCTGCTGCTGGTATAGCCCCCAAAGTGCCAAGTGAAACACCAAGCTGGAAAACACAAAAATAGAATATGCTTTGCAACCAAGCACTGGGAGGATATACTTCACTTGTTCACATTTGTGTGCCTTGTGCATTTCTGTAAAAATATATCTAATATAGACAAGATTTAAAATTGTACAGTCCCAGCTGAGTACTGTATTGGGTTTGCGTGGCAAGGTTTTGGTAGCGGAGGAGGGGGCTACAGGGGTGGCTTCTGTGAGAAGATGCCAGAAGCTGCCCCCATGTCAGACTGAGCCAGATCCAGCCAGATCCAAGATGGACCCACAGCTGGCCAAGGCTGAGCCAATCAGTGGTAGTGCCTCTGCGATAACAAATTTTTAAAGAGGCAAAAAACTGCTGCGCAACAGCAACCAGGAGAGAATATGTGAGAGAAAAAAAACTCGGCGGACACCAAGGTCAGTGAAGAAGGACGGGGAGGAGGTGTTCCAGGCACCAGAGCAGAGCCTCCCTTGCAGCCTTGTGGTGAAGACCATGGTGAGGCCAGGCTGTCCCCCTTCAGCCTATGGAGGTCCACAGTGGAGCAGATATCCACCTGCAGCCTGTGAAGGACACCACACTGGAGCAGACAGATGTGTCCTGAAGGAGGTTGTTGACCCCATGGAGAGCCCATGCTGGAGCAGGCTCCTGGCAGGACCTGTGAACCCATGGAGAGAGGAGCCCACACTAGAGCAGGTTTGCTGGCGGGATTTGTGACCCTGTGGGGGATCCACACTGGAGCAGTCTGTTCCTGAAGGACTGCACCCCATGGAAGGGACCCACACTGGAGCAGCTCATGAAGGACTGTCTCCTGTGGGAGGGACTCCACGCAGGAGTAGGGGAAGAGTGTGAGGAGGAAAGTGCAGCAGAGACAACGTGTGATGAACTGACCGCAACCCCCATTTGCCGTCCCCCTGCACCGCTCGGGGGGAGGAGGGAGAGAAACTCAAAAGTGAAGTTGAGTCTGGGAAGAAGAGAGGGGTGGGGGGGGGAAAGTGTTTTTAGATTTGTAGATTTGTTTTTATTTCTCATTATCCTACTCTGTTGTTAACTGGCAATAAATTAGTTTCCCCAAGTCGAGTCTGTCTTACCCATGACAGTAACTGGCAAGTGATCTCCCTGTCCTTATCTCGACCCACAAGCCTTTTGTCATATTTTTCTCTTCCCTGTCCAACTGAGAAGGGGGAGTGACAGAGCGGCTTGGTAGGCACCTGGCATCCAGCCAAGGTCAACACATCACAAATACTTCTTTTAAAGAATAAATTCTACCCATAAATAGCCTTCTATAATTAAGATTTTTCTATGTGCTATCAGTTACCATCTTATCGAAGAGGTGTGGCCAGGGATGCAGTATATCAATCAGACAACATACAGGCTTGAATTTCTAATGCTTACAATCAATTGAGTAAGATGCCTTCAAACACTGCTAATATTATTTTTTTTTGCCACAACAAGAATTATAAGTGGATAAGGAATTGCTGAGGCCTCGCCCAGCAAGGGCAGAAGGGAATCTGCAGTGCCCAGGGCCATTGTGTTCCATAACAGACATCAGCCCACTGAAGGGACAGATAAGGTCCCTTTTGGGCAAACATATCATGAAACTCAAAGGATATTTAGTCTAAGATCTTTCCCTACAAATACAGTCACTTCCTAGAGAATGAGAACAATATAACTCTCATTTTTAGAATTGGGAATTGAAACATCTCCTGGGGAAAGTTATTTTAAAAAGTCACTTAAAAATCACTACTGAATTGGTTTGCTGAGCTCCTGGTTTGAATTTTATTTTCTCCACCCAAAAAAGCAACTGCCTTTCCAGCAAAGTTTCTAAGAAGTGTTAGAATTCTCAACTAGCCATCAAAAATTATTTTTCGGTCACAACAACCCCATGCAACGCTACAGGCTTGGAGAAGGGTGGCTGGAAAGCTGCTTGCCAGAAAATGACCTTGGGGTGTTGGTTGACAGCAGGCTGAATGTAAGCCAGCAGTGTGCCCAGGTGGCCAAGATGACCAACAGCATCCTGGCCTGTATCAGGAACAGCATGATGAGTAGGACTCGGGAGGTGATTGTCGCCCTTTATTCGGCACTGGTGAGGCTGCACCTTGAGTACTGTGTCCAGTTTTGGGCCCCTCATAACAAAAAAAGTCATTGAGGTGCTGGAGCGCATCCAAAGAGCAACAAAGCTGGTGAGGGGTCTAGAGAACAAGCCCTATGAGGAGCAGCTGAGGGAGCTGGGGTTGTTCATCCTGGAGGAGGCTGAGGGGAGACCTTCTCGCTCTCTACCACTACCTGAAAGGAGGGTGTAGAGAGGTGGGGGTTGGTTTCTTCTCCCAAGTAACAAGCAATAGGACAAGAGGAAACAACCTCAAGTTGCGCCAGGGGAGGTTTAGACTGGATAGTGTGAAAAATTTATTCACAAAAAGGGTTGTCAAGCCTTGGAACAGGCTGCCCAGGGAAGTGGTTGAGTCACCATCTGTGGAGGTATTTAAAAGATGGGAATATGTAGTGTTTAGGGACATAGTTTAGTGGTAGACTTGGCAGTGTTAGGTTAACAGTTGGACTTGATCTTAAAGATCTTTTCCAACCTAAATGATTCTATGATTATTTATGCCTTATTAGCAGCAATTATGCTCCAGAACTGTGAGTAAGCACATTTTTAAAATCAAATGCCTAAACTGTTACTTCACATATCAATGAGGGCAGTATCACCCCTTTTAAGACACACAAAAAAAGCCAACACTCTTGTGAACTACATATTATTTTCCAACTCATGCAATGTCTCTTATACAAAGACAATTATGAACCATAAGCAGAATTAGCCTAAACCTCTAACTGGTGACTTCGGTCCCACTGTTTCATTATATAACATTGTACACTCTAAAGCAGCTATTGGAGCACAAGCTTCAAAAAGAATGCTGAGCTTTGTGCACGTTTTTGAAATGGTGCAGAAATCAAATTTGGTTAAAGCAATGTTTATGGAAGGAAGGAAAGAAGGAAGACATTAAATACATTCATTTCTTTTAGGATGCTGATCAGTATCGGCTAAGAATATGAGAGTGGAAATAATGTTTCTAGTATTGGAGAGAGATGAGGAATCATTTAAGGACAGGTAAGTTTGGGAATCTGCAGGACACCCCTAACACAAGTCAAAAATCCAGGATGGTACCAATAACAACATCAATACACACACTGCTGCAATATGCTTGGAAGACTGAGGACTTTCATCTTCAAATAACATGGGGTTAGTGACATTAAGCTCACTTTTTTTTAAGTAGGATTTACTATTTCCAGAATTCTCCCTGAATAGGGGACAGCAGCCTGCTGATGTCAAGAAAGGTTTATGGAGGCAAAAGGGAACTGAGCAGAAGCAGCTAGCTCCTATGTTTTTTGCAGTGAAAACATTGTTAGGCTAACAGTTAAAACCCCTATCATAGAGATATCAAGTAAAAGCACTCTAATGCAGCATTTTAATATTCCAAAGAACTGTGTCAATTTAACTATTATGTTTTAACTAATTTTTAGGAGGTGGATAGCATTGCCACTGGATCAAATTAATGGGTCTAGGGAAGGGACAACAATTAAAACGGACAAAACCAAAATCAGTATTTACCCACTATTTTGCAAAACAAGAATCTGAAAGGCATACCCAGGAAAGGTAGTGCACGGACATCTTGTAATCTACCCTCAAAAGACACATCACAGCTAATTCCTCACTGATTTAGCATATAAGACAACATCCACGGATTGGATAGTTCTTGTTGTCTGAACACAGAAAGCTACAGAGTATAGAGGAAAACCAGAAATCAAACAGGGACTGGAATTTACTTACTGTAGTCAAAGGGGTTGGTGTAGGTATAGGAAGCAATCCTGCACCAGGCATCAGGCTTGTCACAGTAGGAGCAGGCGCCAATAGAGAAAGGGCTTTAGCTTCATCTGGGATTTTACCTGAAGAAGCAAATGATAGCATTACACAGAGTTGGAACACTACACAGAAGTTACTCTTTCTATGATTTTACAATTACCCTTGCATTTAAAAAAGTAATAAATAAGAATGAATCTGTCTACCGTATCCTTACAAAGAAACGAATATGAACTTAAGTATTTCCTTTTATCCTGCTCTACTAGGAAAAACAAAAGTGAGCAAAACTTCAAAGACTAGCAATCTCATTAATGGATTACTATTTTAACAACTGAATAATGTACGCAATTATTTAACGCTTTGAGCTATGGGTCACCTGTACTGGAAACTTAATGTTCATGAACCAAACGATATCAAGCATGGACGCTTTCCCAGGGCGGTGTTTTCACGGTGATCGAAAGTTGTTTTACACATGACAACCGTTCGTGTTGGCTGCATCACTAATAGCACACAGAACATCAGATACAGAAAAGAAGAACATTTTTTAAAGTTTAATCCCCAGAAATAGCAAATAACCAAATCAGTTAAAAGAATAAAAAAAAGGTATGTGCTAACTGAAATTAGTGCGCTTCTCCCCTTCTGGTGTT
>QJSC01026731.1:1070074-1098859 GCA_003697955.1 Calidris pygmaea | reverse complement strand
CTTGAACCCCTCCAGGGATGGGGCAGCCACAGCTTCTCTGGGCAACCTGGGCCAGGCTCTCACCACCCTCACACCAAAGAAGTTCTTCCCCAGATCTCATCTCCATCTCCCCTCTTTCAGTGTCAAACCCTTCCCCCTCGTCCTATGGCTCCCCTCCCTGATCCAGAGTCCCTCCCCAGCTTTCCTGGAGCCCCTTGAGGGACTGGAAGGGGCTCTAAGGTCTCCCCGGAGCCTTCTCTTCTCCAGGCTGAACCCCCCCAACTCTCTCAGCCCACATCCTTGTGTCAGCACCTGTGAAGGGTTGTTGGAAGCTCTAAGCGCTCATGAATCACTCCGTCACCTCCAAAGAGAGCAAGGAAACGGTGCCACGCCATAAGCTCTCCTGTAGCTGACAATATTTCTGGAATTTGACACGGGTAAGACAAGCAAAATTACCATTAACATTGCATAAAAATCAGGAAACATGTTGTGTCTCTTATTTAACCTTCCTCCTCTCGCATCCCTTTTTNAGCTCTAAGCGCTCATGAATCACTCCGTCACCTCCAAAGAGAGCAAGGAAACGGTGCCACGCCATAAGCTCTCCTGTAGCTGACAATATTTCTGGAATTTGACACGGGTAAGACAAGCAAAATTACCATTAACATTGCATAAAAATCAGGAAACATGTTGTGTCTCTTATTTAACCTTCCTCCTCTCGCATCCCTTTTTATTCTACTCATATCTTGATGCACTTACTCTTCATTCATTTTTCATGGGTTTCGTTTCCATACTCTCATGCAGATTTAACCGCTCGCAGATTGTCGTATTTTAAACCTCCCTTCTTTTAACTTTCCTTGCAGCGTATTTACCCTTTCGAGCCTTGTTTGCTCCCAATATTTTCACCCCACCGTTTCTCTGGGGCCCCACGGAGCCTCCAGATGGAGCCCAGCGGCACGTCCAATCCTCTCGGCCACCCCGGGTCGGTAGAGGTTGGGAAGAGCTGTACCTCACCAAGAAAGGTGAATTTGCATATATTTAAATATGTCAATTTTTGGCCCTACAAAACAAGAACAGGAATTTCCTAAGGGTCGTTACAGTAGATATATCCCCACTGAGCCCAGCCGGACGTGGTAGAGCCGCTCCATCCCAGAGAGACAGTGGGGTCACTGGAGAAGAGAGGATGGAGAGCGAAGTGACTCAACGAGGTCAACGAAATACCCAGGAATTGAACTCATTTCTTCTAACTTCAGCTGGTTTTCTGACCTGGACTGGGTTTTCTCTCCCTGAAGGCACGGAATTACCTCTGTGCCTGCAGCTTTTGCTCTACAAAATTAGGTCCAACTCCTAAAGACAAAATTACGCCGCAGAACTAAAGCATGAAACCAGCTCACGAGCAACAGATTCAATGGTTTAAACCGGAAAGAAGTATGTTTTGGTAAATCTTATTCATTTCATACAATAAATGCAAATATAAACACACATGTTTTAAGTATTCGTTTGCAATCTGACCTGTAGTTACCAATTAATAGCTTTTCAGGCCCCAGGACTGTGTGTTCATCGCCATTTGTTCCATGGCCATCAAGAAGAAGACACCAGGGACAGAACACAGAGGATTTTCAGAGCTAAAAGCTGTAATCTCTTACAGTCGGAGCTCAAGATTTAAGCTTTTTTGATTCAGAGCTGGAACATCCCCGTATCCTCCCGGATGCGAGGACCGATGTAAAAGGAACGTGCGCGACAGTCCATTAAGACCCGTAGTGAGGTCTCTGGGCTCTGCCGCAGTTTGAGCCATAAACCTAAATACCAGCAGTAACTGGTGGAGTAAAGAAGCACAATTTATAGTAAGTGCACGTAGGAGACCTGCCCAGATATAGCAGAGACTATCAACTGTACCTGCTGTGGACGTGAGCTGTAAAATGCACACTCGGCGGTTCAGAGAGGTTAAGGTTACGGAATCAGAGAATGACGGAATGCTATGGGGTTGGAAGGGACCTCTGGAGATCATCTAGTCCAACCCCCTGCCAAAGCAGGGCCACCCAGAGCAGGTCCACAGGAACGTGTCCAGGTGGGGTTGGAATGTCTCCAGAGAAGGAGACTCCACCACCTCCATGGGCAGCCTCTGCCAGGGCTCTGCCACCCTCACACGAAAGAAGTTCCTCCTCATGTTGAGATGGAACTTCTGATGGTCAAGTTTGTGCCCATTCCCTCTTGTCCTGTCCCTGGGCACCACTCAAAAAAGCCTGGCCCCATCCTCCTGACACCCACCCTTCAAGTATTTATAGGCCTTGATCAGATCCCCCCTCAGTCTTTTCTTCTCCAGACTCAAAAGTCCCTTAGCCTTTCCTCCTAAAAGAGATGCTCCAGGCCCCTCCTCATCTTTGTAGCCCTCTGCTATCCCCTCTCCAGCAGTTCCCTGTCCTCCTTGAACTGGGGAGCCCACAACTGGACCCAGTGCTCCAGCTGGGGCCTCCCCAGGGCAGAGCAGAGGGGCAGGATGACCTCCCTCCACCTGCTGGTCACACTCTTCCTGATGCCCCCCAGGATGCCATTGGCCTTCTTGGCCACAAGGGCACATTGCTGGCTCATGGGCAACTTGTTGTCCACCAGGACTCCTAGATCTTTTTGGGTTGCAAAGAGCATCCAGCCTCACACAACACTCATTTTATGTATCAGTAATGTCTTCAGAATTTCAGGTGGCTCCTCAGAAGTCCTTCACGAGCTCCCCTCAGAAAATTCAAACACTTTCCCTTATTTCTTACATATCGGCACCGTGCAATTAAGATCAGATAAAGAGATCATTAATAAACCTCGGAGAAGCAGAACTGACGTGTGGGAATGGTAATGACAACTCCAAATGATAAAATACAAAACAACTCCACGTCTCTCCATCACCAGGCAGGTTTTCACCACCAGGGATGAGGGGTTCAGTTGAAAAGGTGAAGTCTTAACTTCACTAATGGTTTCATGTAAAACCTTTCCGTTGCAAGGTAAGATTATTATGGACTCGCTTATTAATTAGGCAGGCATTTTTGCAGTCCTGGATAAATTGCACAGAAAGGAAAGAAGCTCTTTACAGCATTCTGTTAATCCTGCAGAAAAGTCGTCCCACCTGTCCCTATCCCACAGACTGAAATAGCAACTAATTACACCAAAAATCAACTGCTAATTATGCCAAAAGATACCATTTCACGTAAAGAAGTGTGCGGCTCCCTTGGAAAAAAAAAAATAAAATAGCTCTTTCGCTCCCATCAGTGCAGAGAATTATTGAATTTACTCCCAAAATCAACAACTAATTTTAATCCGCACGCTAACGGGGTGGGGGGCGGCGAGCAACGATGGCTCTGGAAATGACATCAAACGCTGCACCTTGGGAGGAAGCCCTGGCTAAAAACGAGGGCACATCATTATCAGCCACCACCTTCTAATTCAGCGGAGCTCTAAAGGCTTTCTCGTAGACACCAGCTCCTTCTCCAACCCCTCTCGCCTTCGTCAGCCGGAGAGGGGTTGCAAGATCCCCCCTTAATGGCTCCATTACCATCGATGAGGAGCGGTGGTGGTGGAAAACGGAGCAGATGTTATTAGGCTTCATTACAGAGGGCAGCTCATCTCCCGCCTGGAAACGATGGGGCTGTCAGCATCGTATTTATTCGTTAATAACGGGGAAGCATTCCAGGGGTGATGCTTCTTGCAGATGAGGGGGGAATGGCTTTTTCCACTGAAAACACAGCACTGACTGTCAGAGGACCGGTCTTTTACATCCCGTTCCTTCAGGATTATGCCAAAGAGGGGAAAGTAACACAATCCCAGAATCACATGGGGTTGGAAGGGACCTCTGGAGAGCATCTAGGCCAACCCCCTGCCAAAGCAGGGCCACCCACAGCAGGTCCCACAGGACCCTGTCCAGGCGGGGTTGGAATGTCTCCAAAGAAGGAGACTCCACCACCTCTCTGGGCAGCCTCTGCCAGGGCTCTGCCACCCTCACACGAAAGAAGTTCCTCCTCGTGTTTAGGTGGAACTTCCTATGTTCAAGTTTGTACCTATTGCCCCTTGTCCTGTCACCAGGCACCACTGAGGAGATCCTGGCCCCATCCTCTTGCCACCCGCCCTTTAGCTATTGCCCAGAACTGATGAGGTCCCCTCTCAATCTTCTGTCTCCAAGCCCCAGGTGTCTCAGCCTTTCCTCAGCAGAGAGATGCTCCAGTCCCTTGATCATCTTTGTAGCGTCCACTGGACTCTCTCAAGTAATTCCCTGTCCTTCTTGAACTGGGGAGCCTAGAACTGGACCCAGTGCTCCAGATGTGGCCTCACCAAGGAAAAACAAGAGGGGGAGGATGACCTCCCTCCACCTGCTGGCCACGCTCTTCTTGATGCCTACCAGGAGACCATTGGCCTTCTTGGCCACAAGGGCACCTTGCTGGCTCATGGGCAACAAGAGCTGGCTCATGCCCATCAGATGGGCAACATCTGATTGTGCTACGGGGGTTGGGCTCCTTAGCAAGAAACTGTCTGCAGCTCCCTGGCATGGAGACATCTTGAGCACCCATGCTCCAAAGGCCCTCAAAACTCATCTGTGACACTCCCCCTAACATTATGAATGGATCTCACCACAACTGAATGGATTAAAAAGCATCCCTGCGACATGGGCTCACACAAAAGCTCACAGCCAAGTGTCCAAGTTCCTCTCCACCAGTTCCTTCCAGTCCTATGTTGTTTTTCTCAGCTGGGAAGCAAGGCAGTTCATGTATACAGTGATTACCATCAGGTATTCGCCAAATGTCACGCATTCCTACGGCACGGCGCAAAACAAATATGTTTGGGTTTATGTCAACGTGTTAACGAGATGAAATAAACACTCTGTTAGGGCCAGGAAAAAGATTGCACGTCAAATCAAACTGGTTTAATTTCAATATCTCGCTATACCGACCCTGACTTTCCAAAATTTCATTTCAGTTCTCCTACAGTGTTATTTCTTTTTTTGGTTAAAGCAAACAAACAAAATCCATTAGTCCCTTGGCTCTGCAGAGACAAACCTGGGTCAAGGTTTGTCAAATCAACAGATTTGACGTTTCTCAAACCTGGCTCGCGTTGCTCCGAAGCGGGAAACATCTCCAAAAAGCTCATCTCTACGGGATGAAGAGATCCCATAGATCTCTTGGGTTTTTAGCAGCATTTCTTTTCTTAATTTAACTGCAAAAAAGGGGGAGTATTTTCCCGGATGAGGACGCGTGGCAGGGGTGGCTCAGGGACCCGCACTGATTTCAGTATGAACGCCAGTTCCGCACCGCTTTGCAGTGTCAGGCCTCGGGGGAGCAATTGAAAGAATGAATTCATATTTATGGGGGGTTTTTAAGGCCCGTTAGGTTTTATTTCTGTCAGCCGCAATGGTGTCTTTTTAACTAAGATGAATTATAAACAGATGAAAGGAAAACCCCAATTGCAGCGGCGAAAGCGAGGAGATACGTCGCAAACAGCTCCATCTCCAGAGCACATGTGGCCCGTGTGTTATTCCATCAAAAACGCAATCAGAAGCTCGAGGAAGATATTTATGGCTGGGCTGGAACAAGCCATATGTTTAAAGCTATAAAGGATATTGTCATCGTCAAGGCAGGCGCTACTTCTCCTGCCTCGCATCCTTGTCAATACTTAATTATTATTGGTTTTTTAATTCTTTAAAAGGGTCATTTTCAGAAAGAAAAAAATAATTCTTTCGGGGAGGGACCCCACCTCAATCTGAAATAGTTTTTCAACCCAAAGGAGAGAGTCTTGCGTCTCCATAAAATAAAAATAGGTATTTTTTTTTAACAAATCTCATCCTCACAGCCTCAAAGCGTGAGGGCGCTTTACCATTTGCTTCCGAATTTCTAAACAAAAGGTTGACAATGAGGAGAAGAAAAGTTAAAATAATCCTAAGCTGTCACGAGCATCCGCAGCCACTTGCTCCTTCAAAATTCCTGGTGATTTGAAGTTGGTTAATCCTGAAGAACCAGAGTCAGGGAGGCCTCCCGGAATGCTTTCCCGTACCTCCTCTGTACGACGAGCACGCAAAATTACCATTGGGGAACCCTGGCTTTCTAAAATTGTTCAATATTAAAGTGATCCCAGCAACAAATATCTCAGATGCTGGAGCTGGTGGATCCCTCGAAGGTTGGTTAAAGGAGTTCCACCAAGATTTCTGTGATAATGTTAATTTAGGCTATTTGTTTCCATGCATTGGCATATGTTCTCCTTCCCTTACTCGACTGCAGTTGCCTCCACCCAACGAGCCACAACCGAGCAGAGACCACACGTTTGTTCAACATCCCAGGATTCATTTGGAAAAATAACAGAATCATGGAATGGTTTGGGTCGGAAGGGACCTTAAAGATCATCCAGTTCCAACCCCCTGCCCTGGGCAAGGACACCTCCCACCAGACCAGGTTGCTCAAAGCCCCATCCAACCTGACCTTGAACCCCTCCAGAGATGGGGCAGCCACAGCTTCTCTCTTTCTTGGCCAAAAGGGCCCATTGCTGGCTCATGGTCATCCTGTTGTCCACCAGGACTCCCAGGTCTTTCTCCTCAGAGCTGCTCTCCAGCAGCTCAGCCCCCAACCTCTACTGGTGCAGGGGATTATTACTCCCCCTCCCTGATGGGATCTCCTCACCCCATCTCAGCAGGTTTCGGTGCTTTATGGAGCAAAGGCGAGCTCCATGGGGCCCTCCACGGGTGGAAGATGTTTCTGGATACAGCATCAGGTAGTCGTAAAGGCTGGTCAAGAGTTCAAATTCAAGACCATGAAGAATTCTTTGACAGAAATACAAGATGCCGCATAAATACACGATTCCGGGTTGAGGAGCAAATAAATCACAGGGAAAAATAATTCCACGTTACCTAATATTCTAGAGGAAAAAGCAATTTTTTTTTTCTTACCCTTACTCACGGGGGGGGGTTAACAAACATAATTCAACATAATATCAAACATAAAGAAAGAAGCATAAAACGTTAAGATTAGAAGGCTCTGAGAAAAGCCGGATTCTTTCATTTAGCTCTTTTATCTCATCACTCAGTAATTTGAAGGGAAGAAGCGCTGTTGGCACTGTTTAGCAACAATTCATCAATCTTTTCTCCGCGGAAGTCAAGTGCTCCTTTACTCCAATCCCAGATTTTTGGAGAGCCTCCCTTTTTTTTTATTTTTTTTAATTTTTTTTTTTTTTTGCTTTGACTTTTAACTTTGGCTCCTTGTGGCTTTTTTTTAATTTATTTTGTTTGTGGAGACACGTGGCAGGTTGGGATGGCAGCAGAGGCGACGGATTAACCCGTCCTGCTGAGCAGGGAAAAGCGGTTCTTGTCAATCCTTGGCGAGAAAATTAATAAATGCCCTCATTAATTAATGAGCAACTTTAGGACCTGGATATTGTTTCATTTTACACTGGAAACCAACAGAAATCCCACAGCCCCTTACATGCGGGCAAAACCATTAGAGAATCACAGAATGCTATGAGGTTGGAAGGGACCTCTGGAGATCATCTCCTCCAACCCCCTGCCAAAGCAGGGCCACACACAGCAGGTCCCATAGGAACATGTCCAGGTGGGGTTGGAATGTCTCCAGAGAAGGAGACTCCACCACCTCCATGGGCAGCCTCTGCCAGGACTCTGCTACCCTCACACAAAAGAAGTTCCTCCTCATGTTGAGATGGAACTTCTGATGGTCAAGTTTGTGCCCGTTCTCTCTTGTCCTGTCCCTGGACACCACTGAAAAAACACCAGCCCCATCCTCCCGACACCCACCCTTATTTACAGGCCTTGATCAGATCCCCCCTCAGTCTTCTCTTCTCCAGACTCAAAAGACCCAAGAAGTCCCTTCAGCCTTTCCTCAGCAGAGAGATGCTCCAGGCCCCTCATCATCTTTGTAGCCCTCTGCTGTCCCCTCTCCAGCAGCTCCTTGTCCTTCTTGAACCAAAAAAACCCCACATTTACCTCAGTGAACAGAGCAGGTTCAGACGGCAGCGGAAATCTGGAATAATCCCAATGAATGGCATTAAGGAAACATGGGATTTTCAGTCCTGGTGATGGGGGGGAAACTTGAGGGCATCTAATTCTCACGCACAAAGATCCTCCAGAGTGAAAGGAAGGGGGGTGGCCACCTCACAGGTATATGAGGGAAGCTCATGCCGTGCCCAGAGGGTTTTTCTAAACACCGGCTTATGTATCATTAATAGCAAACAGCCCATGAACTTTGATTTTAATATAACACTACTTAGTTGTAGCATTTGCCATTTAATGAACGCTGAAAGCAATAACAGGCTAAAATCTGAGTAAGGGCTTTTTTTTCTAGCGAAGGTTATTAGTGCTGCGTCCGACGGGTCCATCTCCCCATTACGGCTTAGCTTTCCCAAAGGCCAACGGCGGGGAGAAATGTCTCGTGCTGCGGCCGCGTTCCCTCTTTCCCTCACCCCAACCGAAGCTCGACAAACACACCTTGGGTCAACTGTGCCCAACTGGCCTTTTACCTGGCACAAACTACTTCATCCTGATCATAGAATCAGAGAACTGACCAGCTTGGAAGGGACCTTTAGGATCATCAAGTCCAACCATCAACCCAACACCGACAAACCAATCACTAACCCATGTCCCTCAGCACCACATCTGCACAGCTTTTAAATACCTCCAGGGATGGTGCCTCCACCACTGCCCTGGGCAGCCTCTTTCAAGGCTTGAAAGCCTTTTCAGTGAAGACATTTTTCTTAATATCCATCCTAGATCTCCTTTGAGAAGAAACTGACCCCACCTCTCTACACCCTCCTTTCAGGGAGTTGGAGAGAGTGAGAAGGTCTCTCTTCAGCCTTCTTTTCTCCTGGATGAACACCACCAGCTCCTTCAGATGCTCTTCAGTTCTTCAGACCCTTCTCCTTGGTCATCAGACCCCTCACCAGCTCTGTTGCCCTTCTCTGGACACGCTCCAGCCCCTCAATGTCTTTCCTGTTGTGAGGGGCCCAAAACTGGACCCAGCACTTGAGGTAGGGCCTCACCAGTGACGGTTGCTGCCTCGGTCCTGCTGGCCACACTATTGCTGACACAGGCCAGGATGCCGGTGGACTTCTTGGCCACCTGGGCACACTGCTGGCTCATGTTCAGCCAACAGTCAACCAACACCCCCAGGTCCTTTTCCACCAGGCAGCTTCAGCCACTCTGCCCCAGGCCTGGAGCCTCCATGGGGTTGGTGTGACCCAAGTGCAGGACCCAACACTTGGCCTTGATGAATCTCATCCCATTGGCCTCGGCTCATCCATCCAGCCTGTCCAGATCCCTCTGTAAAGCCTTTCTACCCTCCAGCAGGTCAACACTCCAACCCAACTTCGTGTCCTCTGCAAAGTGACTGAGGGTGTACTGGAGCCCCTCGTCCAGATCATTAATAAAGACATTAAAGAGAACTGGCCCTGATGGATGGCTATGGTTTACGGTGCCCATCTCACCTGCAGGCAGGATTCAGAAGCCCTCCTTCCTTGGCGGCATCCTAATGAAGGTCTCCATATCATTAACGTCCCTAATGAACTCATTAGAGGAAGAGGAAACCAGGTTGGGATTTATGAACTATCTCCTCATTTTGTTGGGTCCAAGAATAAATTCCATTTTTTCTTTTGACACATCCTGAACTTTTGTTCCTTATCAAACATGAACTCGCCTCAAAGGCTGAAAACTCAGGTAGGTTTTTTTATGTCTTTAAGGTAAAGGAAGGAGAAGGAGAACAAAACCAAGACAAAAATAGCCTCTCAGAAAGAAACTTCACTTCATTGATTACGTCAGTGAAGAGCAGATGCAAAAAAGACACTGCTTGCAGAAGATTAGCTCCTTATTTTTCTGTCGAGGAAAAATAAGACGAAAATGGGGATAACTGGTTGAGGAGGTCTCCAACTATTAGTGAGGCACAAGTAGTTATTGCTCTCCTCATCCTGAATGGATCTGTAGCATCTCCACAGAGCTCCCACACCGACCTTTCTGGTCTGGTAAGAACCTCTCGTCTTTCAAATGAAATGGTTTCGGACAAATCATCCTCTTGTGGTCACAACCGCTGCCTCAAAACTCCCAGGACAAGGCTCTGCCACCTCACAACTCGCTGGGAAAGCCCCAAGAAATAAATCAGGGGAGTCGGGCTGTTTCCTAAGCCAAGAAGTAAAGCTAAACACGGGTAACAGACTCATTTATAAATCAACAGCAGTAATTTCTTCCTATAAGCACCTCTTGGTGGTTCCTATCAAGAAACATCTATTTTAAAACACTTTGAAGGTGTTTTCTGGGCTTGAGGTGTAGCCTGAAGGAAGGGCCCACTTCTTTCGGAATAAGTAATAGGAAAATTATTTCAGGAGCTGTGCGAAAAACTAAGTTAAGAAACCAAAGTCAACGGGACCCGGAGCATCCTCCACCAGCCCTGGAGGACGCCGGAGCACCGGGAGCATCCGTACATCCCACGGAAGGGTCACAGATCACTGCAAGGCTCATCCAAAGGCATAAAAGGAATTAAAAAAAAGTCTCCTTGTGACAGCATCACACGGGGATCTGCTTCATGTATTACCACCCTTTGGAGCAACCCAAATACACTCTTAAGAGCGGCAGCCGCTACTCGAAACACAGGTATCAGCAAATTCATTCCGTATTACGACCGTCATAAATCCATCAGGGCTTGTCAGCCCCAGAAAGGCCTGAATTATCCCGAAAGCAACAGTTCTTAAAGCTCAGAAAGCTCAGTGACATCAAAACAAAATCAAAACCACCCCGCCAAATGCTGCAGGTCACACGCCGCCCAATTTTTTTAAGGCAAAAAAAAAAACCAAACCAGCAACAAAACCAATGTAACAATTCCCTTTCTCTGCTGATGGATGGATTACGCTGTTAAATGTCGGCGCTGTAATTCCCACCCTGAAAAACCAGCCCCTTCATTTCTTCTCTTTTAACAGAATCACAGATTGATATGGGGTTGGAAGGGACCTCTGGAGATCATCTACTCCAACCCCCTGTAAAAGAAGGTCCACCCAGAGCAGGTCCCACAGGAACATGTCCAGGTGGGGTTGGAATGTCTCCAGAGAAGGAGACTCCACCACCTCTCTGGGCAGCCTCTGCCAGGGCTCTGCCACCCTCACACGAAAGAAGTTCCTCCTCACGTTGAGATGGAACTTCTGATGGTCAGGTTTGTGCCCATTACCTCTTGTCCTGTCCCTGGGCACCATGAAAAAAGCCTGGCCCCATCCTCCTGACACCCACCCCTCAAGTATTTATAGGCCTTGATCAGACCCCCCCCTCAGTCTTCTCTTCTCCAGACTCAAAAGACCCAAGAAGTCCCTCAGCCTTTCCTCATCAGAGAGATGCTCCAGGCCCCTCAGCATCTTTGTAGCCCTCTGCTGTCCCCTCTCCAGCAGTTCCCTCTCCTTCTGGAACTGGGGAGCCCAGCAATGGACCCAGTGCTCCAGCTGGGGCCTCCCCAGGGCAGAGCAGAGGGGCAGGATGACCTCCCTCCACCTGCTGGTCCCACTCTTCCTGATGCCCCCCAGGATGCCATTGGCCTTCTTGGCCACCAGGGCCCATTTCTGCCTTATGGTCATCCTGTTGTTCACCAGGACTCCCAGCTTTTTCTCCTCAGAGCTGTTCTCCAGCAGGTCACCCCCAACCTGTCCTGGTGCAGGGGGTTTTATATTAAAAATGTTTGTTTCCAGGGGGTTTCTCTATTGGAGCCTGCATTTGATGGCAGCGAATTACTGAATATTGCAGACTGGTCCCATGCAGGGCTGTAATAACGCACAAAATTAATAAAGCTGTGCTTTAGAGGCACCAAAGGATCTCTTTACAGCCCTCGGCGCAAGCCAACCCAGCATCTGCTCCAGCTCCATCCCCAGGAGGGATTCTCTGGGATTCTGTCGATGAAAGGCAGGAGCTGAGCCGGAGGACGGGCGTTTCGGGACGGCCGCGTTCATTTTGCATGAAGCGGAGCCGCGATTGCATCTCATTTTGGCGCCGCGTCAGCACAATGGAAGGGGAGGAAAAAAAATAAAACCACAACCAAGCAAAGCAGCAAGTGTAAGGAATAGAAAAACCCTGGATTAGTTTCCTTTAACAAGGAAACTAATTTTCCTTTAACAAGGAAATCCCCGCCGCCGCGCGCTACGTCTTCTACCGAAAAGAAATGATTTCTGGTCCGCGGTGTTTCACCGAAGGAAGTTGAGTCTCACCAGGGAACATCACGAGGGAAAGAAGGGAGAACGTTATTGCCTGGGAGAGCTGGAGCTGAATTGGTTCTCACACCACAAAGGCACCTGAAAAGCACACAATGGAGAGGAAAATCGGCGCTGACGGGTAGGGAGGAGTAGATGAGGTGACCGGAACACCCTTCTCTATCTCCACTCTTTTATTATTCTCCCAACCTGTTTGATTCTCGGGAGAAGTTGGGAATTCCTGCCCCCGCAAAGGCTGGGTTGAGCTTGGTAAAGGAAAAAGGCAACTCTCTGATTTTTTGAGCCCTTTTCACAGAGCTTGGCTCGAAAACCACGAGAGGAAGGGTGGGCTGGGGCCAGGATTGTGGGAAAGGGAACAGAAATTCCCTATTTTCAGGCTTTTCTCTTCTTTGCCATCCCTGGGGAGGCATCATCTGGAGCACTGGGACCAGTTGTGGGCTCCCCAGTTCCAGAAGGCCAAGGAACTGCTGGAGAGGGGACAGCAGAGGGCTACAAAGATGATGAGGGGCCTGGAGCATCTCTCTGCTGAGGAAAGGTTGAAAGGGACCTTTCAGATCATTGAGTCCAACAATTAACCCAGGGCTGCCAAGTCCACCACTACCCCATGTCCCTCAGCACCACATCTATATGTCTTTTAAGTACCTCCAGGGATGGTGAGTCCACCACTGCCCTGGGCAGCCTCTTCCAAAGCTCGATAACTCCTTCAGTGAAGAAATTTTCCCCAATATCCTACCTAAAGCTCCCTTGGAGCAACTTGACGTCGTTTCCTCTTGTTCCTTGGGAGAAGGGACCGACCTGCCCTGGCTACACCCTCCTTTCAGGGAGTTGGAGAGTGTGAGAAGGTCTCCCCTCAGCCTCCTCTTCTCCATGATGAACATCCCCAGCTCCCTCAGCTGCTCCTCAGAAGTTGTCCAAACCCTCCTCCTTGGTCTCCAGACCCATCACCAGCTCCGCTGCCCTTCGCTGGACACTCTCTAGCACCTCAATGTCTTTTTTATGGTGAGGGGCCCAAAACTGGACCCAGCACTCAAGGTGCGACCTCGCCATGGCCAAGTACAGGGGGATGATCACTGCCCCAGTCCTGCTGGCCACACTGTTCCTAGTACAAGCCATCATCCAAGCCCTGTGCCCAGGGAAGGCTAATCCTGCCTTCTGGACAGCTTCTGCCAAGCTATGGGTCCCTGTGGCTTTGGGCGTCTTTGCTTATCGGGCAGAAACCAGCCGGGGACCATTTCCATTACTCTGAGGTGACTGGAGGTCCCACAAAGCTCTCAGAAGAGGAGGGCACCATTGAAGAGCACAAGAGATGAGAAAAACCCAAAACATACTTGACTATTACAACTCTTTCTGATGACCCCAATGGGGCATAAAGATGCCTCAAAAAAGAAAAAAAGGAGAAAAGAAAAAAGACCAAACAAATAAAGTCAAAGCTTCTGATGATCCAAAAAGAACATTTTTTCTGACACAAATGCACAAATCTGGGCAGAAAAGCGGAGGGGAAAAAAAAAAGAGTATTTTCAGCATCTTAGACAGCACAGACTCCCAAGATCCTGCCAAATCCATCTTTTTTAGTAGCCTCCAACACCACCTTGATAACTTTATCTCCTCTGGTTGCGGCTGTACTGGAAATACCTTCAGAAGAAAGATCTTTCCTTTAGAGAAAACACTACAGAAAACATGATGAAGACGGACTTTCTTCTCTCTGTCAATTCCAAATGCCCTTAAAGATCTTGTGAACTTCAACGTAGGCAGGGCTGGAATTTAAATGCCAAGTGCAAATGCTGTCTGGGATGTACAGCCCCGGAAAAGAAAGGAGAAAATACTTTTGGCAAGGGTGTCCAGAGCTGTCGAGTTAAATAAGCACCTCAGGAAAAGAATTAATAAGATGGAATAATTTTGAGATGGACCAGCAAAGTAAGTAACCTTTCAGAGGTCAAAAACTGGAGGGCTAATACTGGAAGAGCTAAAAACTGAGCAAGTAAGGTGTCTGAGAGGAAACCAGAAGTATTTTTAGACATATAGATAACCTGCTCGGTTATAGACACTTCTTTTTATTGCTATTTAACAATTTATATAGCTGGGAGATCATCAAAGGAGATGGTGAGATCTCAGCAAGGTTAGCAATTAGGACATTAGCGCAGCAGGAGGGAGATTTGTCTTCACACCCTCCTCTCCAGCAGGAGAAGGAATTTGAAGCTTGGTCTGAAGCATCCAAAGCAAACAGTCTACTGAGATACTAAGTAAAGAGGCAACTATCTTCCTCCAGCAGCTTTGCTGCCTTTTGGTTTTTTTCATCAAAAATTTCATTTGGAGTCCCATGGAATGTTATGCATGGAGTGAAACAAAACGCTGGACATTGTCCATTCCAATGATTGTCCTTCATCCTTCTGCATCAGCAAGTTATTTAGAGAACCATTTATGTGAACATGAAGGGAGCATCTACCCAACCTCCTCCTGCCACCCACTCTGCCCCTTGAGCTCTTCACCCACAGAATCACAGAACGATATGGGGTTGGAAGGGACCTCTGGAGATCATCTCCTCCAACCCCCTGCCAAAGCAGGGCCACTCAGAGCAGGTCCCACAGGAACGTGTCCAGGTGGGGATTGAATGTCTCCAGAGAAGGAGACTCCACCGCCTCTCTGGGCAGCCTCTGCCAGGGCTCTGCCACCCTCACATGAAAGAAGTTCCTCCTCACGTTGAGATGGAACTTTCTATGGTCAATTTTGTGCCTGTTTTCTCTTGTCCTGTCCCTGGAAAAAGCCTGGCCCCATCCTCCTGACACCCACCCTTGAAGTATTTATAGGTGTATAAGATGGTTTGCTTCTCCACCTCCTTACCACTGAGTACACAATCCCAGTCTAAAACACACTTTTCATAGAGTAGTTTGGTCAAATACAATTTCCAATTGACGTTTCTATTTGCTTTATTATCTGAGATAATTTTAAAGCTCTTCTACTCTTAAAAAATAGTCAAATAAATCAAAGTAAGGAAGCAGAGCTTATCTTCAGACTGGTTGAGATGTATTTTCCTCACAAATTTTCCTAAATACAAAAGGAACCTGAACTCAAAACAACAAGCAGCAGACAGCTATTTAATTAAAGTCATTCCTGCCTAAACGAGCCTCATACGACGACTCCACTCAACAGGGTTCTGGGCGTTCCCGAGCAGAAAAATGAGATGGTTAATAACTACACAGGGAGGGACACTCGCTTGGAGCAACATTGGTGGAAGGATGATGGTTTTCGTGGATAGAGGACAAAAGGTAAGTGAATGTGGATTTAGAAAAAAAAAAGAAAAAAGGAGATAAGGAAGGTAGCACTCAAAATGCAAGGTCAAGGCAGAAGTGAAGATGTGTGCCAAGGCACGAGGAGAGAGGAATCGAGCTGCAGGGACGTGACAGGAATGAGCAGCGGGGAAGATTTGTAGAGGGTTGTTTTGTTGGTTTTTTTGTTTTTTTTTTTTATCCCCTCCCGGTTCCAGATCAGCAGTGTGAAAGATGACTCTGTTTGTCTCCGAAGGCGTTAAGGAAATCCTTCAGCCAACTTCCCTTGAAAAGAATATTCACGGCGAGAGAAACGGTGGAGAAGTGAGAGCCTGGATGCTGGATGTAGGTCAGGGATTAAATCCGGAGCAAGGATGTGCCAGCCTGGGGGATGGGAGAAGGAAAGGGGATCCTCCAGCTGGAAACTTACTCATTTCTTTGCAAATAGGAGGGGATTTAGCATCTGAGGCTGCAGGTCCATCCCCTGCCAGACAGACAAAACCAGTGACCAACCAGAAGATGTAATAGAAATGACTAATAAAATGCTCACGCTACCAGATTGTAATTTTATATTAAACCCATTACAGGAGTTGACCTGCTGGGGAGCAGCTCTGTAGAGAGGGACCTGGGAGTCCTGGTGGACAACAAGTTGCCCATAAGCCACCAATGTGCCCTTGTGGCCAAGAAGGCCAACGGTATCCTAGAGGGCATCAAGAAGAGCGCGGCCAGCAGGTGGAGGGAGGTCATCCTCCCCCTCTGCTCTGCCCTGGGGAGGCCCCAGCTGGAGCACTGGGTCCAGGTCTGGGCTCCCCAGTTCCAGAAGGAGAGGGAACTGCTGGAGAGAGTCCAGAGGAGGGCTACAAAGATGGTCAAGGGACTGGAGCATCTCTCTGAGGAGGAAAGGCTGAGACACCTGGGGCTGTTCAGCTGAAGAAGAGAAGATCGAGAGGTGACCTCAACAATGCTGAGCCATATCTAAAGGGTTTTTCCCAACAGCAAAGACTGTTCTGATTTAAAAAAGACCAAATTTTGCCGATGCCATGGAATAGCCACCAATTCCTTTTACTCATGTTACAGATTTAACCTAAATAAAAAGTCCAAAGCGCGGTGTCGTACTCCACTGCCCATTTCACAGCTGCAAACCAGACAGAGCTGAGAGCAAAATGAGATTCATTCCTTAATTTTTAATGTAAGAAAATCAATGCGCTTAGACCAAAGAAAATAAAAGCCTCGAAAAGGAGTTCAATAAAAAGCCCTCGTTTCGATGAAGGCACCAATAAACAATATCAGAAAGTGCAGAATGAAGTGAACCCGAATGAGAGGAAATCGTACGATTTTGGCATGTACAGGAGTTATGAAACTAAAAAGTTGTGAACTTTCCCTACAGGAGCGACCACAAAAATGATTACAAAATAAAATGGATCTTTACACCACTGTTTGGTTTCCTTTCCACGGAAGAATTGCAGCGACAATGCCGAAGGTCCCAGCAGCTGATGGAAACTCAAAACATATCTGAGGTTCTGGTGGAGCCCAGGGGGGAAGGAGCAAACGGGAGCCATAGAATCATGGAATGGTTTGGGTTGGAAGGGAGCTTAAAGATCACCCAGTTCCAACCCCTTCCATGGGCAGGGACACCTCCCACTAGATGAGGTTGCTCAAAGTCCCCTCCAACCTGGCCTTGAACCCCTCCAGGGATGGGGCAGCCAAAGCTTCTCTGGCCAACCTGGGCCAGGCTCTCACCACCCTCACACCAAAGAAGTTCTTCCCCAGATCCCATCTCAATCTCTCCTCTTCCAGTTTAAAACCATTCCTCCTCATCTTACGGCTCCCCTCCCTGATGAAGAAGAGCAAACACCACATTTTCCTCTTCTGCTTCTTAAAAACACCCTTGTACCCCCCCCTGGGGAGCAGACCCTTAACACCCGAGATTGGAGCCCTTATAAAACCGTTGGGGAATGGAGAAAACTGACGCTCCATAAACCGCTCGAAGGTTATTTATAACACTCAGGGTCCTTCACTTACTCTTTCTGTTTTATTGATCATTAAAAAAAAAAAAAAGTAGAAAAAAAAAAAAATCAATCCATAAACTACATATGTATACAAATATAATACACTGCCGTTCCTTAAGGGAATTATAGCACAAATTTCAACTAAAATGCACTAAAACGGATCTCAAACTGCACCTGAAGGTCTGCGGGCGCTTCCCCGGCCGCAGAGACCTCGGCACCGTCGAGGGCCAAAAATGAGGTTAATGCACTGAATGAATCAAGCCTTTTAATTAGATAGACGCTGAGTTCATTGGCAGGGCAACCAGGGGAAGCTCGCGGAGGAGCTCTCTGCAATACGACCGGGGCCGGAGATAAAATCACCGCAGTCCGCAACGCTGCCAGCTATTTAAATTTTAGGGCATAAACAGTCAATCACGGCCTCTGAAAAATCAAAAAAAAACCCCATCAAACCTCACCCAAATCCCCTCATTCCGACAGGTTTAATTGATTGCTGTTCTTACAGAGAGAGTTCAGAAAAAAAGGAAAGATTTTCTTATCTAAATCCTTTCTTTTAATAGCCCTAAATTTGCACGCTACCAGTAGTATGTATTTATCTATATCAAAGCCTCCAGTCCTCGGGATTTTTGCTCGACTCTCGAGAAATTTCAATATTTGATCCTCAACAACGGAGAGAAAATTAAGTTGCAACCTACATTGTAATCATTTAAAGTGAACGTCATACAAAGTGGACAGAAGAGCCGCAATGTAAAGCAGATGGACCTGGGAATCCTGTTGGAAACAGGGCCAGAGGAGGCCACGGAGATGATCCATGGATGGAGCCCCTCTGCTGGGAGGACAGGATGAGAGAGTTGGGGGGGTTCAGCCTGGAGAAGAGAAGGCTCCGGGGAGACCTTCGAGCCCCTTCCAGTCCCTCAAGGGGCTCCAGAAAAGCTGGGGAGGGACTCTGGATCAGGGAGAGAAGCCATAGGACGAGGGGGAAGGGTTTGACACTGAATGAGGGGAGATGGAGATGAGATCTTCTTTGGGGGAAGAACTTCTTTGGTGTGAGGGTGGTGAGAGCCTGGCCCAGGTTGCCCAGAGAAGCTGTGGCTCAAGGTCAGGTTGGAGGGGGCTTGGAGCAGCCTGGTCTGGTGGGAGGATGGACCTGGATGGTCTTTAAGGTCCCTTCCAACCCATTCTATGATTCTCTGAAGCTCCATCCTGTCCTCCCAGCCCCACCACTGTTGCTCTGCCACGACCAGGAGGCAGCGGTGACAAAAGTGGAAATTTCCCTTTCCTTCCAGATCCCTTTTGCATCTCAAAGAGCGTTGATCTCCCGCTCTCTGCGTTGTCCTGTCCTTGCAAATCACCATCAGGACAGGTGGCTTTGCATATCGTCCCCCCTCGTGAAGATCCCGAGGCATCATCCCACGTAACGGATACGGTCCCCAACACCCGGCTGCCACCGGGATCGGGGAACGGCTGCCGCCTCGAGATCCGAGATGATCCAGCCATCAGACATTATAATCAGTAATATTTTTTTGTCTTTTTACAGCAGACGAGATGACATTTGGGTAAAAAAAAAATAAAAAAATAAAAAAATTTAAAAAAAAATAAATAAAGACGGCTCTGAGCCCAGATGGGAAAACTTTTGCCACATTTTTTTTCGGTCCGAGTTTTGGTTTTTTTTTTGGAAGGAGAAAATGCAAAGAAAGAAAGAAGGTGAAGGGAAAGAAGGGGATGTCAAAGCTTCCTTCCTCTGCCTCCTCTTCCCCCAGCTCAGGGAAATATCATCATTTTTAGGCTCTGAGATATTTTGGGTGCTACGCGTCCCGCAAAGTCATACTCATGGACCCCAAGTCCAAGACTTTGACAGGGAGTTACCCCCCGGCTTTTCTCAACACTCAAACCAACTGGAAGTGGAAAAGCTCCATGAGAAAAGCCACGAATCCCCTCCGCTCCCAGAGGATTTGGGGCGCTTCCAGACGGAGTGGGGGACCAGCCCCATCCCCTCGCTGTGTCCCCCCCCTACCCCAATCCCACAGCCCCCGACACACGTCGTGACGACGAAAAGGACCATCTCTCTCCCCGTCTCCCCCGTGAGTCATTTCTGCAGTCCTGGTGTGGGTTGAGCAGAACGTTTCTCCTGACGTTAATTGAATTTTTCAGACGTTAATTTTTATCAGGAAAGAAAAAAAGAAAAAAAAACGAAAAAGATACATTTTAAATCTGCTTTGATCCAACCCCCCCCCCCTTTTTTTTTTTTTCCATTTCAGCTGCTGAATCAGGGCAGTTGTGATGCAAACGCTTCTCCACCAGAGAAGATCTTGTGGATTCTGCTGTGAGCAAGACCAAGGACGGTGCCTATTAACCCAGGATATCTTTCCAATTTTCATCTCCTATTCTGCTACTACTTTTAGAAAGCGCTTAAATCCGGGTGAACCTGTTGTTTTGTGTGCAAAACCACAGCTTTTTGCTTTTAAATGGACAGAGCGATGTCCAAATTTCAGCACATTTCTACCTCCAGAATGACTCCCAGCTTTGCTCCACGAAGCTTTGCTCCACGAAACTTTGTTCCTAGGGCTGGGGGAATCCACTCTTGATCCAAGTCCCCTCTCCTGGTTCTTCCTCACAACACAAACCCACTGCCAGGTCAGTACAGAGCTCCCACAACCTCCCCATTAGCCCAGGCAGCCTAGAGCCGGCCAACCTGAAAGCTCTGGGGCCACCAACAGCAGAAGAACATGGAGCGGGGACAGAGGAGGCCATGGAGATGATCCATGGATGGAGCCCCTCTGCTGGGAGGACAGGATGAGAGAGTTGGGGGGGTTCAGCCTGGAGAAAAGAAGGCTCCAGGGAGATCTTAGAGCCCCTTCCAGTCCCTCAAGGGGCTCCAGGAAAGCTGGGGAGGGACTCTTGGTGAGGGAGGGGAGCCATAGGACAAGGGGGAAGGGTTTGACACTGAAAGAGGGGAGATGGAGGTGAGATGTGGGGAAGAACTTCTTGAGGGTGTGAGGCTGTGAGGGTGGTGAGAGGCTGGCCCAGGTTGCCCAGAGAAGCTGTGGCTGCCCCATCCCTGGAGGGGTTCAAGGCCAGGTTGGAGGGGGCTTGGAGCAACCTGGGCTGGTGGGAGGTGTCCCTGCCCAGGGCAGGGGGTTGGAACTGGATGACCTTCAAGGTCCCTTCCAACTTGAACCATTCTATGAAGATCAAAGCCACTCTGGCTACCTACAGCTGAGTCTTCACCCATGATCTCCTTGGGTCAGCAGAGAGAGAAATGCTCCTCAGCAGACCATCCTCCGGGTAAGAACTTCATTAAAAAAAGACAGAGAGCGCCACAAACAAATCTCTTTGGTGGTGAACCTTGATTATTCCTTCTTATGATGCAGTCCATATGCAGCACCCCATCAAAAGGCATCTGTCCCAGAAGCGGAGGACAGAGTGCCACATGGTGTCCTGAGCCGACTGGAGAATATTTTACACAGCAGGGGAGAGGGGTAAACTCGTGTGCACTGGGATGTCTTCTTATCAATTCCTTTGTTCCTTTTTTTTGGGGGGTCTTTTTCTTTTTTTTTCTTTGATGTTGTTTTAAAAAAGCCAAACGGCAATATCAAACGGAGCAGACCTTTCAAAAGGTTTTGATAACAGCAGCCTGCTGAGTCCTTTTTAAATGCAATTATTTTATGTGGGACCAATTCAGAGATAAAAGTCAGCTCCGTGAATAGAGCTTAAATCCATTCCTTGCAGAACAGGCCCTTAAATTACTCCCGGTTTGAATAAACTGGTTGATAGGACGCGTTCGCCGGAGAGATGGGGTGGAATGACCCAATCTGATCAAGGCCTATAAATACTTCCAGGGTGGGTGTCAGGAGGATGGGGCCAGGCTTTTTTCAGTGGTGCCCAGGGACAGGACAAGAGGAAACGGGCACAAACTTGACCATAAGAAGTTCCATCTCAACATGAGGAGGAACTTCTTCACTTTGGGGGTGGCAGAGCTGCCCAGAGAGGTGGTGGAGTCTCCTTCTCTGGAGACATTCAAACGCTGCCTGAAGAGGTTCCTGAGCAACCTGGTCTGGGTGGACCTGCTTTGGCCAGGGGTTGGACTAGATGATCTCCAGAGGTCCCTTCCAACCCCACATCATTCTGGGATTCTGTAAATCGCACCACCATGTGTTTCCCAAGGGGGAAAAAAAAGCCAGTAATGGCTTAATCTGGTTTGAGAGAGGGTCCCCGTTGGCCACGGGGCTGGTTGTTAGGAGCGAGGGGATCCAGGCAGCCCCAGGGTGTCTTTGATCCCCGACCACATTCAGGTTTAGGGCTTAAATTGAGCTGCTACTTGCCGTTTCTCATGGCGAGACAGGACAAACGGGCCACTTCTGAGGGTGCTTGTTACCTTCCAGCGCTCGTACATTTGAAGATGTACCAGCACTTCTTAATTTAAAGAATCACAGAATCACCTCGGTCAGAAGGAACCTTTCAGATCATTGAGTCCAACCATCAACCCAACGCTGACAAACCCACCATTGACCCATGTCCCTCAGCATGGGCTTTTAAATACCTCCAGCGATGGTGACTCCACCACTTCCCTGGGCAGCCTCTTCCAAGGCTTGATAACCCTTTCCATGTAGAAATTGTCACCGATATCCATCCTAAACCTCCTCTGGTGCAACTTGAGGCCGTTTCCTCTTGTCCCATCGCCTGTTCCTTGGGAGAAGAGACCAACATCCCCCTGGCTACACCCTCCTCTCCAGTTGAAATCCTCTTCTGTCACGCAGGTTCGCCGTGGAAAAACCCAGTTTGTCCCCTTTCCTGGGCACGTTGCCACCAAAGCCAGATTACACCCCAACGAGCGCACGTACCACACACATCATCAGCGCCCGCCATCACGCATTGAATCAGGAATGGATTAGGCAACCTTTCTAAAGTTCAAGCTGCACATTGAAACAAAGAACCACCACGTTGATAACGGTGATAAATGGTTTAACGAACTTGGCATTAGGGATGCAAACTCACGTCTTGAACCAAATTCTGCTTTTAAACCCTTTTTTCAGCTACTTTTAGAAGTCATCGACCTTAGTTTACACCAGTTTGCATTTCAGTGCTGCCACCCAAACTACCTACTGGTGTCTGGGATCTCAAAGGTCCCTTCCAACCCCAAATATTCTCTGATTCTGTGATTCTGTGTCCATGTAAAGATGAGTTCTGGTAGATAAAAAGCCCTAATAAATTCCTCCGGCGTCAGAAGGGAAAAGTCAACACATGGGTCGCAATTGCCACTATCTGCGAAGTACTTCAGCGGAGCATTTTAATTAAAGTAAACAATTTAATTATAGCTACATGAAAACAATAAAAAATGAGTTTCTTGTGGTTTTCGGAATAGCTACTTAAAGAGTTTTGATCTGCTTTCCTTTCTTCTCAGGTAAACATCTTAATCCCTCGCTGGTGTAAATATAAGATATACTCTTCTACATCGATCTCCAACCGCAAAGAAACATCCTTCACGCTTCAGTTTTTTTGTTCATTATAATTTTAGTTTTGCCATAGCAAAGCTTTCCCCTCCTCCCAGGAGAAGACAAGGTCTCCTGGAGCCAGGACATCTGCCCACCGCAGCGGTCACCAGCCTTTGCAGGGGGCGGCTCCGTCACCAGGAGGACCTGCTCCACCAGAAGTCCCTCTGCCTCACACCAAACAACCTGAGTTCTAGATGATGTCAACCAAGCCAAGATGACCTTTGTACACCCCACAACAGTTGGATGAGTGATAGTAGAGGTCACAACCCACCAAGTCTCCCACCACCTGCTTATGGACCTGCCACCATCCATGAATCTAAGTCTAACCCCTTCTTTCCCCCAAATACCATCTGTCTCTGCAACAACACCGGCAGCTATGGCCACAAACTCCTTCCCTGCTGCACCAAGAGGCACTTCTTTATCTCCATTTCTAACTCAAACCATTAATTTCTTCTCGCAGTCATACAAACCGGCGAGGAACCAACTACTGGACCAAAGATGAGGAATGACAGAGAACGCCAAACCCAAATTTACCAAGTCAAGAGAGTGACCTGACCCCATGGGGCTCCAGGAAAGCTGGGGAGGGACTCTTGATCAGGGAGGGGAGCCATAGGACGAGGGGGAAGGGTTTTAAACTGAAAGAGGGGAGATGGAGATGAGATGTGGGGAAGAACTTCTTTGCTGGGAGGGTGGTGAGAGCCTGGCCCAGGTTGGCCAGAGAAGCTGTGGCTGCCCCATCCCTGGAGGGGTTCAAGGCCAGGTGGGACAGGGCTTGGGGCAACCTGGTCTGGTGGGAGGTCTCCCTGCCCAGGGCAGGGAGGTGGGACTAGATGGTCTTTAAGCTCCCTTCAAACTCAACTCCTGATTTGGATTCTATGAATCCAAATGGTATCACAAGGTCCCAACAAGATTATGGGATATTGCTCATTTTTGGACCACAGCAGTTCCTACCTGCCTAGACCCGGAGCAGGATAGAACCTCGACACTGCCCCACCACTGGAAAAAGACCGGAATAAAGTGCTACGTGCATCTGCTGCCCATCTGCCTCCGTGTTTTCTCCAACCTTCAGATATATTTGGCATATCGTAAGGGTATCCGTAGCAGTTATTTTTAAGAATGGGGCTATAATTTTTAAGACAGTCTCATTAAGGAAACGCTGGAAAAGAGACAAGTCAAAATAGAGAACATAAAATACCCAATAGCTAATTTACAAGCTTTTATTTCGGGATCTTAGATGCATTTGCTTCATAGCAAGAATATACTCTCCGCTCCTCTCTTTCCCCCCTTTTCAATTTCCTGGGCTACTAAAGTTGAAAAATTCATTAATGAAAGCTCTTTGCATCCATAACTCAGGGCATGGAGCTGCTTTTCAAATCCTGGTCATAAAGCCTCATTTATAGCTGGAAAAGAGCTAGGGATGGTTAGATCAAATACCGACCTAATCCCACCGAAAGAAACGACGTTGCAAAAGTAATTGCTTGTTAGTAATGACCCCCCCCCCTCCCAGCTCCAGAGCTGCTTTTGAGGAGCCCAACCCAATGGCAAAGGAGACGCGCCGATAGAAAGAAAATACTTGGGAAAAACGATAAGATGTTGAAGGAACCCTGGACTTGGGTCAATCAAGGATGCAAAAAAGACACCTCAACATTTTTTTCTTCATTTTTAAAGAGTTCATTCAACCTGGACAGGGAAACTTATCACTGGCAAGTAAAGAGACCAAGATTTGGGATGGATATTAGGAAAAAATTCTTCACCAAAAGGGTTGTCAAGCCTTGGAAGAGGACGCCCAGGGCAGTGGTGGAGTCCCCATCCCTAGAGGTATTTAAAATCTGGGCAGATGTGGCGCTGAGGGACATGGATTAATGGTGGTTTTGGTAGCGTTGGGTTGATGGTTGGACTTGAGGATCTGAAAGGTCCCTTCCAACCTGGACAAATCTATGATTTACTCCAGCTCTGGTTCAAAGGCATGAGTTTATATCCAAAGGGAAAAGGGCAGAAATTGCAACCAAGCTTTAGTAGGTTCCTTCACCTACTTCCTCGACACCCGAATCCGTGCCACTTCTCACTGGGCACGGATAATCCAGACTGACTTGGTGTCTATTGTTCAGCCAAATATCAAAAAACTAAAGAACCAAAATTTCACCTCTCTTTTTTTTTTTGACATTTGATTTTCTGTGCACTCACGGATAGATAGCACGAGGCATCGAGTGTAAATAGTGTCCCCACGTCTAGTTTCAGGATAATAGAAGTCAGGATAATAAAACCACAACACTTTGCTGGGGTATATCGCCATTTCGAGCAATTTTTCCCTATTGAGTGACTTATTGAGTGACGGAGAGAGGAAGGATCTTATGAACAGAAGCGACATCACGCCTTGATTCTTCTCCCCTCGTGTTTCTTCTGAAGTACCGGGACTGGAATAAATCCACCTCCCCACAAAAAAAGGATGCTATGATTCTATAAGAGTGACCCAACGGTGCAATAACTACCATTTCAGCTCGTTTACACACATACAGATACTTGCACACTTTCTTTCTCACCCCCCCCCCCCCCCAAAAAAAGTCTCCTGGAACAACCAACCAGCTTGGTCTACGTCTGGAAGGTCAGTTGCTTAATGATGCTTGCTTGATTGCAATTCATTACTCCTCAGCGCTATGTAAATTATTACTCTCTGGCTTTAAATAGGATTAAAAGTTTTAGAAATCCTCCGCGTTTACGGAAATAAAGTTGAGTTTTGATCTCCGGGGCTTCATCTCTGTTTCTGGAGGACTCGAGCATCCCACCAGCCCCATCCTTCCTGGAATATGCAGGACTTCTTTGTTCTTCAGCAAAATGATTATTTTTAGCTCCCGAAATATGGTATAAATCACCGTGTGGGTCAATGCTTGCTAATTACCCATGACTAAGTCCCAGTTTAATGTGTACTGACATAGAGATCTCCAAACAATAATGCTTTCTCACTCGCTGCGCTCCACAGCCATAAAATATACATTAAAGGGGCTGCCTTTTCGGGGAGCAGGTGCTGAGACTTCAGCACTAACAAAAAGGCACTTCTGGGGTGTCAAATACGTTATTGAATTAGCAGCAAAAGCATCAGTTGGGTCTGAGATACACATTGAACGTCCAAGGCGGACGCAACCCTGGCAGATCCTTCCTTGTGAGGGTGGCAATTTCACCCGTTGGGTGAACACAAGAGAAAGGGGCATGGAAAAAGGAGCGTGGAGAAGGATGAGAGTCAGGGGATGTTGGGAGGTTTGAAGAAAATGGACTGGGAGGAAAAATGACAGTTAATGAGCAAGAAGAACATGGCCAGCAGATCAAGGGAGGTCATCCTCCCCCTCCGATCTGCCCTGCGGAGACCCCATCTGGAGCACCGGGCCCAATTCTGGGCTCCCCAGTTCCAGAAGGAGAGGGAACTGCCGGAGAGGGGACAGCAGAGGGCTACAAAGATGCTAAGGGGCCTGGAGCATCTCTCTGCTGAGGAAAGGCTGAGGGACTTGGGTCTTTTGAGTCTGGAGAAGAGAGAAGTTCCACCTAAACATGAGGAGGAACTTCTTTCCTGGGAGGGTGGCAGAGCCCTGGAAGAGGCTGCCCAGAGAGGTGGTGGAGTCTTCTTCTCTGGAGACATTCAAACCCCACCTGGGCACGTTCCTGTGGGACCTGCTCTGGGTGGACCTGCTTTGGCAGGGGGTTGGACTAGATTATCTCCAGAGGTCCCTTCCAACCCCATATCATTCTGGGATTCTGTGATTTTGTACATAGGGAGAAGGTGAAACTATCAGGCTGCTGGTCCCAAACTCTCTCATTGCAGCAAAGTCAGGGAGACCAAATCTGTCCCCGACTCTATGGGCGACCTCAGGCATCTTTTTTCTCTCCTCAATAAAGTATATTATCCTTTCTAAAAATGCAGTGCCCCCAAAACGCCATTTAGGAAAAAAAAAAGCCAACTTTTAAGGCTGCTGAAGAAAAGCAACACCATGGTCTATCCCGTCATCTGGAAACCCCAAGGGGTTAAAGGCAGGGAAATGAATAGTTAATGACACCATAAATCTTACGCTGCCACATAAACATAAACACATTTTTTCTTGTCACCTACGGAGGAATAAATGTTTTATCACACCTTAACTCTGCCACATTGAATTATTTCCCCATTATTATTACTATTTTAAGGCAAGTATGTATTTCTTCCAAAGAGGCCCCGTCGGGAACCAGTTTCCCAGTTATTTATTTCTGAATGGACAGTGCATCTTTGGCGAAGTCCTTCTGCAGAGATTTAGGCACGTCCAATATCAGACTAAAGAGAATTTTATCTGACAGCAGCAACTGGAAGCTCTAAGAGAGACTCCCTGGCCGTTTAGGAGGTGAGACAAGAGGGAATAACTCAGGTCCGTGGATTGGCACTTCTTGTCTGTGCCAGAGAAGAAGAGGAGATGACAACTCATGCGGAAGGAAAGAGCTCTAGGGTTTCTCTCTTGTAATACACCCGAGAGGGCTCAGCAGTAAAAAACACTTACGGACAGGAGTTTGGGCTGTGAAACTGGGGAAAAACACATCTGTGGATTTCTTAGGATGAACTCAACAGAAGCGACCTGTTTTTGGAGCCCTCCTAAGTAGGAACAACTCTTAGCTACAGCTGCAGCTTGCCACCTACCCCTGGCAGGGGTTGGAAGGGACCTCTGGAGATCATCTCGTCCAACCCCATCCCAAAGCATCCCAAAGCAGGGTCACCCAGAGCAGGTTGGACAGGAACCCATCCAGGCAGGTTTGGAATTCAGAGAAGGAGACTCCACCATCTCTCTGGGCAGCCTCTTCCAGGGCTCTGACACCCTCACAGGAAAGAAGATCGTCCTCGTATTGAGATGGAATTTCCCCTGTTCCAGTTTGTGCCCGTTGCCCCTTGTCCTGTCACTGGGCACCACCGAGAAGAGCCTGGCCCCATCATCTTGCCACCTGCCCTTCAGCTATTGGTCAGCATTGATGAGGTCCCCTCTCACCCTTCTCTTCTCCAGGCTGAACAGCTCCAGATCTCTCAGGCTTCCCTCATCAGAGAGATGCTCCAGTCCCTTGACCATCTTTGTAGCCTCCTCTGGACTCTCTCCAGTAGTTCCCTGTCCTTCTGGAACTGGGGAGCCCAGAACTGGTCCCAGTGCTCCAGATGGGGCCTCAACAGGGCAGAGCAGAGGGGCAGGATGATCTCCCTTCACCTGTTGGCCACACTCTTTTGACTGTCCCTCAGTAGACCATCGGCCTTCTTGGCCACAAGGGCACATAGCAGCCTCGTGGGCAACTTGTTGCCCACCAGGACTCCCAGGTCCCTCTCTGCAGAGCTGTTCTCCAGCAGGTCAGCCCCTAATCTCTCCATGGATGTCTACAAGCTACCGGCATCTAAAATGAAGACTGTAGGACCCTATTCCCATGGGGGTGCAAATGAAAAAGCCTGTCCATGGAAGCGGGGAAATAATAGCTGTGAAATTGCACCTCCATCCCTGCCTGGAAAGATCCCATCTTGGAGGAGGATCCAGGTTGAGAACTCACCTCTGCACACACAGCTCCCCGAGGCTGCGCAGAGAAAATTTTACCACCTTTTGTAAAACACTTTGAAATCTGAGTGAAAACTATTATTTAAGTGCAAAATATAATTACAGAGAAGATCGGCGCGTAGAATGCCGCCGGGGAAAGGGGTGTGACATTACTCTTAATAATGAGGCAGAAAAACACAGCGCAAATGGATTGTAAATAAAAAAAGAGAGAAAGAAAGAAAGAGAGAGAGAAAGAGAGAGAAAGAGAGAAAGAGAGAGAGAGAAAGAGAGAAAGAGAAAGAGAGAGAGAGAAAGAGAGAGAGAGAGA
>QJSC01026731.1:1033266-1069463 GCA_003697955.1 Calidris pygmaea | reverse complement strand
AAAAAAAAAAAAAGACCCTTTCAAAGACCATTTGGTATTGTGAGTAAAGAAGCAAAGTGGAGTTGATCTTAGCCACTAATTCAGCATTCATCATCTGGACCTTTTCCTCAACGTCTTTATCCGCGAAATACAGGCTAAAAATTGTTAGGAATTTCTGAGAGGCACGAGTCGCAATCCGAGAGCGGGCTTTGATTTACTGTCACGTATACTTGGCGAATTTCCCTCAAGTAGTCTCAGTTCTTTGTGCGAAAGAAGGGCTGCAGAGGTGCAAAGTATGACTATTATTATTTTTATTATTATTGGGCAGAAGGTTTTCAAAGGTGCTACAATCCAACCGGTCCCCAGAAAAGCAAGCCTTTCCAGCAGAATTGCATCAACTAATGAGGTCCCCACAAAAAAGAAAAGAAATAATTGGATTGAGAGATGATTTCGTATGAAGGGGTGGACCACCAGAGTCGCTCAGATGAATCATAGAATTGTCCAGGTTGGAAGGGACCTTGAAGATCATCTAGTCCAACCATTAACCTAACTCTGATAAAAACCACCACTAAACCATGTCTCTAAGCACTGTGTCAACCCGGCTTTTAAATACCTCCAGGGATGGTGATACCACCACTGCCCTGGGCAGCCCATTCCAAGGCTTAATAACCCTTTCAGTGGAAACATTTTTCCCAAAATCCATCCTAAACCTCCCCTGGGACAACCTGAGGCCGTTTCCTCTTGTCCCATCGCCTGTTCCTTGGGAGAAGAGACCGATTCCCCCTGGCTACACCCTCCTTTCAGGGAGTTGAAGAGAGCGAGAAGGTCTCCCCGCAGCCTCCGTTTCTCCAGGCTAAACATCCCCAGCTCCCTCAGCCGCTCTTCACAAGGCTTGTTCTCCAGACCCTTCACCACCTCCGTTGCCCACACTCTCCCGAGAATGTAATATAGCTGCCACCGACCTCTATATAGTGCATAAAGATGGTTAACTATTAAGTATCTTGAGAACTTTGCAACACAAAGAAGGTCAGTATAACCTTTTTATAAGGTAACCAAGCCAGATAACTCAAATTCTACAAACCACCCCCTCCAAGCTCCTTTTCAAGCACTGCCAGGTGTCATTTTGGTGATTCTTTCCATGCATTGGGTGCCAAACTGGAACCAGAGAATCAGCAGGTACCAAGAGGATTAATGGGGTGCAGAAGGAAGACTGTAACCTGGGTCAACCAACAGGATTAATGGGGTGCATAAGGAAGAGTATGACCAGGGTCATCCTCCCCCTCTACTCTGCCCTGGGGAGGCCCCAGCTGGAGCACTGGGTCCACTTCTGGGCTCCCCAGTTCCAGAAGGACAGGGAACTGGTGGAGAGGGGACAGCAGAGGGCTACAAAGATGCTGAGGGGCCTGGAGCATCTCTATGATGAGGAAAAGCTGAGGGACTTGGGTCTTTTGAGTTTGAAGAAGAGAAGATTGAGAAGGGATTTGATCAACGCCTATAAATTCTTAGAGGGTAGGTGCCAGGAGGATGGGGCCAGTCGTTTTTCAGTGGTGTCCGGGGACAGGACAAGAGGAAATGGGCACAAACTTGACCAGAAGTAGTTCCATCTCAACATGAGGAGGAACTTCTTCACTTTGAGGGTGGCCAAGCCCTGGAAGAGGCTGCCCAGAGAGGTGGTGGACGTTCCTGTGGGACCTGCTCTGGGTGGACCTGCTTTGGCAGGGGGTTGGACTAGATGATCTCCAGAGGTCCCTTCCAACCCCATATCATTCTGTGATTAATGGTAACAACCTGAGCCTTGAAGATCTGGATTGTAAAGTCCTGCAAGGTGATATTTTACAGCGTCTGGAAGGTTTGCACAACCATCATCCTGTTGTGAACAGTCCCTATTGCATCGCCACAATTAATCCACTCCAAACCTTCCCCTGCCTATAATCAGGTCAATTCCACCTATATTGAGATAGATAATTACTATTTAAGTGCTTTTTCTCCATCGCTCCCTACAGGTTTGGAACACGTGGACTCCTTCCAACCCCCCAGAATGGCTTGTAGGTTGTAGCAAAAATTCCCCGGGGCCTCTCACGGCACGAGTTGCTTTTCCAAACCAAATCCTTCCTCCCTTTTTGGGACGCTTTGCCCTTTCCCAAGGCTTCCAAGGACTACGTGGAGCCACACAAGGCTACAACTCCCCTGATGAAGTCCAACCCAGTTACCTTGTGCGAGATGAGGTTCCTTGACTACGCCGGCCTATCGATTAGTTTGTCCGAAAATGCTGCTTCATTTATTACGGTTTGATTTAAGCAGATAGAGCGCAGCAGAAAGGTCACTCATTTTTATCCATCCCTGGTAAACAACACCCTCCAATTCCATTACTACTCTTTCCAAATCAATGCTGCTTTACTTTTCCCTCCAGAGCCTCCGGAACGGAGCTCGGATCGATGGGGCTTGTTCTGCCTTCGGTGCGTGAAACGTTGCTCAGACGCTGTTGCGGGGAAAAGCTGCTCCTCCGTTTTCTGCGACGGCAGAGACGCGCCAAGACAGGCGGCGGGTTAATAAATGGCATATTTCAATGCATTTATTAGTGATTCGAGCCTCAGAACGGACTACAATGTTTCATAGGCTTGGCTTTTTTTCTCCAAAAGCCTGAAAAGTAGCAAAATCAAACCCTTCCCCATCCCAAAATGGACACTGCCAAGATGCATTTTTCCAAAACACGTTCAATAACTACATCGACGAAACACTCTTCCTTCCCAGGAACCAAAATTCCCAGTCTGAGCCAAAGCAGAAGTTTGAAAATGGATCACGATTCCAAAGCAACATATTGGGAGGAATTTTGCAGGCTTTGCTGCTGTGATTATCTTCTTTTTTTTCATATTTAACCCCAACCCAAGGCTTGGCTCTCGGCAAGAAAAGCAGATTGAGGATATAAGGGCTGCCCTTGGCTCTTGCAGGTGAGGAGGAAGAGGAGAGATTATCTGCATCGCTGGTCTGTGCCGTTTGCTTGGATTACAGTCTATTTTGATACACTATCTTCAATGTCTCTGTCATTTCGAAGCCAGTAAAAAACCTCTCCGGGTTGTTTTTAAGTCCCTAAGTGGTATTTAAGAACTGGTTTTTACCCCATCGCTGCGTTACACATGAGATAACGCAGCATTTACTCCGCGGTCAGAAGGGATGTGTTTTTTAACCAGGGCACACCTCGGGCTGGGGATGATGCTTCTCTGCTTTCTCACCGAACACCGATGCTGCGTTTGCAGCTCTCCATCCCTTCCCAAATCTCACCTCGGAGCCGGGGATACAGCCCCAGGCAAAGCACTCCCGGGTAGACCTGTTACCTCCCGCCTGCTGGTGCCACCGCCGGAGGGGAAAGGGATGTGCAAATCCCTCCCCTCCCTTACTCAGCCATTTATTAATTAACTTCTCTTTATTAAAAAAAAAAAAAAAAAAAAAAAAAAAGGCTAATCTATGCTGAGTCAGAGGGTTCTTCAACCACCAGCCAAGAACTCTTGGAAAGTCCCTTCTGATTGCAAAATGCAGTAACTGTCACGTCTCAAATTCCCATCCCAGTTCAATCCCTCTCGCAATCCATTAAGTGCCAAAGCTTTGCCGGCGGCTGCTGCCAAAATCCAGGTTCCCTTCCCACTGCTTCCAGCTACCGCCCCAAAATGCCTCCAAGGGTTGCTCCTGAATAATGCAACGACGGAGTCAAGTCACTGGGGAGGGGAGAGGGAAAAGGGAGAGAAATGCCGGAGTTTCGGCGATGCTCTTTGGATGGAAGAGGCCAGGAGGGTGTTCTCACGGGTAGAAAGCCTGAGGAAGATGTTCACCAGCCACTGTAGGACCGTGTGGGATGAGCCTGAGCGCAAGGATGGGGTAGAACGGGACGAGATGATCACGGCACTGGGGCTGTTTGGGAAGGTGGCGAGCAGAGAGCTTCTAAAAGGAGGCAAGGCTAATGAATGCAGAGAGAAAAGCCAGAAGGTATGAGAAGCGGAAAAGGTCACTCGTATGAGACATGGTGATTCGACTCGCTTCATGGAGCAACTCCGACGAGGAGCTGAGTCACACGCCGTTCCCCTCCAGCGCCCTGGGCAGGGACACCTCCCACCAGTCCAGGTTGCTCCAAGCCCCCTCCAACCTGCCCTTGAACCCCTCCAGGGATGCAGCAGCCACAGCTTCTCGGGGTAACCTGGGCCAGGCTCTCACCACCCTCACACCAAAGAAGTTCTTCCCCACATCTCATCTCCATCTCCCCTCTTTCAGTGTCAAACCCTTCCCCCTCATCCTATGGCTCCCCTCCCTGATCCAGAGTCCCTCCCCAGCTTTCCTGGAGCCCCTTGAAAGACTGGAAGGGGCTTTAAGATCTCCCCTGAGCCTTCTCTTCTCATCCTCTACCATCCCAGTGGTAGCACACTTGATCCTGACAAAAAATACCAGTTAGGGATCCATAAAGCTGTGAATCACAGAATTGTAGGGGTTGGAAGGGACCTCTGGAGATCATCCAGTCCAACCCCCTCCCAAAGCAGGGCCACTCAGAGCAGGTCCCACAGGAACGTGTCCAGGTGGGGTTTGAATGTCTCCAGAGAAGGAGACTCCACCACCTTTCTGGACAGCCTCCTCCAGGGTTCTGCCACCCTCACAGGAAAGAAGCTCCTCCTCGCGTTTAGATGCGATCAGCTCATGTTTAAATTTGCTATTTCGAGGTGCTTGGCCATGTGACGTGCTATTTTAGCAGCGCTGTGCCATCAAAGTTGGGAAAAGGAGAGAAAATTCCCACCATCTGGGTACCACCCAGAAGTTTTCAGTTCAAACATATTCTACCGCATCACATAAAATCACTTCTTCCTTAATACAGTACCCTTTCTTTTCCTTTTCTTTAATATCAAGTTCCATCCTTTGTATTAGCTTCTCCTCTCCTCATTTCCTTCCCCCTCCTCCAGGTTGGCTTCTCCTTCTGCCGCTTCCTCTCTGCGCTGACACAGCACCTATTGTCATAAATCATTAAAAGTTTGACTCCGCCGTTAATATTGGTATTCACGCGGCGCTGACACTTTAATAGCATCCCCGTGCCGAGATGCGGCGCGGAGATTTCCTAATGGTTTGTGTTCCCTTTGTTAACACGATCGCTCCTCATTTAACTACACACCTGAAGACATTTGCCAGCGTGGAGCTCCTGTCATTAGGTGGAGCAACAGCAATATTTCAGAGCTGGGAATTACAGGCCCGAAAGTTCAGGGAAATTAAGCTAAGAGCTACCCCAACTCATCGCGCACACCGTTACCCGGGATCTCCCCTTCCTGAATCCTTCCTAAAATGTCGTATTTTGGTCACGGTGACAATAAAATGCTTCCCAACCATGGGGGTTATTGGATGTTGCTTGCTGTGCAGCTATTCTCCATCTAACGGATCGTTTTCTTCTGTTTTCCTTGTGACACAGTCCCTGTTTCGTCCCGATTGAACACACGTTTTTAAGTGGAGAACCTGGTCTGGTGGGAGATGGCCCTTCCCATGGCAGGGGGTTGGAACTCGATGATCTTTAAGGTCCCTTCCAACCCGAACCATCCTGTAATTCTATGAGAATCCCTGTTTCAAATATATTCATTAACCTACCAACCAGAGCCGTGGGCGTCCCGACATCAGAAGGAAATGACAGTTGGCCCATCATGGGTCAACCCAAAACAGCATGAGCCTGGCCCTGCTTTGGGTTGGAGAAATATCCATATTTTGGCCATTCTTCTGCACGCAAAGGACCTCTTTCCAGCCCGGTTCAGGCAGCGTGGCCCCTGGGATGCGGCTTCCGTTTATTATCATGGAATCATGGAATTGTTTAGGTTGGAAGGGACCTTTCGGATCATCGAGTCCAACCATCAACCCAACACCGACAAAACCATCACTGACCCACGTCCCTCGACACCACGTCTGCGGTGGGACAGGCTGATTTCCCATGGACTCCACCGCACCGTCACGCAAGCGGACGGATTTACAAAGAACCCACCGTGTCCTGTCCTGCTCTTTGGGGAAAGTCGGGAGAAGAAAAGGAGCTGGTGGATGTCCATCACCCTTCAAAATCCGTCCCCGTGCAGAGCGCTCTTTATAACCTGATCCCAAGTAATAACAGCAGAAAGCACCGAGTATGTGAGCAGGTTTTGAATGTGTCTTTTCCCTTTGTTTCCCTTGTTTAGTGTTTATTGCCTTTGGAATTCAGCTACTCCCCAAAAAAATATGCATTCATCTTAGGCAGAAAAGAGAAACATATTCTCCTCATAACATTTTGTTCTCAGAAGAAAATGAGCTATATCTTGATTGTCAGGTAGCAACGAAGCTCAGAAGCTTAAACAGATTTAGCCAAAAAGGAGGAGGTTTTGCAGTTACCAGCAGCATCAGCCTCTGTCAGAGGGAATTTGATTTTAAAAACAAAGTACTATTCACATTTGGTTTATAGAATCTGAACGTAACACAGACGCAGCAAATGAAAGCTCAAAACTTGCCCATACCTCACCATGCCACTGCTCAGGGCTTCATCTGGAGCTTCCCATCTCCGCAGAAGAAGGTTGGCTTTCAGCCACCATCTCTCAAGGTGCCTCCAGAAGCTACATGGGGACTTGGAGGCTCTTAATGTCCCTGTAGATAGTCCAGCCTTACTGCAATAATGTTCCTCACTCAACCTTTGAGGTTTGGGCTCGGGAGCAATCATGCCGTATCCCATTAATCCGAGGGGAATGTATGGAAAGACTTAGGTTGGGAAGGACTTGAGGAGGTCCTTTGGCCCAGCCCCTGCTCGGGTCATGGATAAGGCCAAGCAGAGGACGTGGTTGGCTACAAAGCCACCCAGGCAAGCACAGTCCAAAGAGTCTTCTGCATCTTCTGGTTGGAAGGACAACGGTGAAAATGAAAACAGTGTGAAGAAGATGGATGGAGCAAGATGGTCCAAAGCCTTGAGAAACCACCTCAACAACAGCATGTGCCCTTCTGAAAGTGCCCGTGCCCTCACGTCCACGTTGCCGCGCTCGCATTGTCACATCTAAGTCCCATGAATCCTTCTGATGCCTTTTTTAACAGACCCTAAGTTGCAAAAACAAGTTCTCTACCTAAAAAAAACCAAAAGGGATGTTTCCCAAGCCTATTATGGGCAAATTTGGCTTTTGGAGTCAATAATATCTAGGGTTTTTTTTTCACAGACAAAGGTATTTCAAGTTCACCCTGAGTTTGTAGCATTATGATTACTTAAACGTCTGTTCTTTAAATATTAATGCTATCTGGGCAAATTAATCCTACCTTTTATTATATTCCGAGGAGGCATTTTACATAGTCATTGTGTTTTTCAGTCAAATTTCAATAAAAAAAAAAAAAATAGAAGTAGAGGAACAGAAGATGGAAACGCTCCATATAATCTGCATTTGTATGTATTTTCATTGTGAATTTAAACTCATTTTCCTCTGGGTCTTAAGGCACTTCGTGTTGATATCATAAAGCAGCCGAGTAAAAACGCTTGAGAAATGTCGATTTGGGGGCTTAATATAATACAGACACATCTCCNTAATATCTAGGGTTTTTTTTTCACAGACAAAGGTATTTCAAGTTCACCCTGAGTTTGTAGCATTATGATTACTTAAACGTCTGTTCTTTAAATATTAATGCTATCTGGGCAAATTAATCCTACCTTTTATTATATTCCGAGGAGGCATTTTACATAGTCATTGTGTTTTTCAGTCAAATTTCAATAAAAAAAAAAAAAAATAGAAGTAGAGGAACAGAAGATGGAAACGCTCCATATAATCTGCATTTGTATGTATTTTCATTGTGAATTTAAACTCATTTTCCTCTGGGTCTTAAGGCACTTCGTGTTGATATCATAAAGCAGCCGAGTAAAAACGCTTGAGAAATGTCGATTTGGGGGCTTAATATAATACAGACACATCTCCCTTAGTTGGCAAATATCTTTCTGACCTTCATTATTGCCCATGAATATTTTTTTTTTTTTTTTTTTTATCGTAGTGATTTAATCTCTGCAGACTTGTTAATGAATGGAGGCTGTGGGAGGGAGCCACCTCCACCGAAACACGCTACTATCTCAGGCACTTCTTGAGGTATTTAAAATCTATCGGGACGCACACTGATAATATAAGCTGCCCTGATGGGTGCTGATATTTTCCATGGCAGGAGGAAGAAGAAGAAAGAATGAGAATCCAAATCTGCCAACATATTTAACAACCATCTTCACAGCTCTCAGCTGGTTTCGTTTCTTCTCCGACCAAGTGCTCCAAGACCACAGAGAGAGAAGGGCGTAACGGAGCCAGCAGGTAGGTTTATTTGCAGCACAAGGCTGTTCTTCTATGTTTTAAGGATTTATGGTGTTATCAGAAAGTCACCTTGACCAACACGGGTCCCCACATGGAATGGGGACCCACCTCACTGCATGGGTCTTCTACCTGGGCTTTGAGTCCAGCAGATTTAGCAGGAAACCAAGTGGTTCCTCCAATTTGGCAATCCCTTCTCAGCTTTTCAGCCTTTCTCCCCAAGCACTACCCAAATTCCCACATCCACCTCTGGATCAGAGGGAGTTATGTGCCCACCAGCAGGCTGCTGAGCCACCAGGCTGGTACCCAAGAGCCACCAGGCTGGTACCCAGGAGGTAGGTTGGTGGCACCGCACCCCGGAGGTGTGCAGGTCCATGCCCAACCATAGCTCTGTGTCCCACCACCACCACCACTGGGACCTGACACCTTTGCCAACGGCTTCGGTTGCCCCGTGAGCTCTTCGGCGAGGGATGAGATGACATCTATTACCCCGGATGTCCATCCCTCGTGACAGCCATGAGCCCCAAATGTCACCGAGCTGTTCCCGTGCAGGAGATCTGGCCTTGTGACAGCCACAGCTCTCCGCAGCAGCTTCCCCATCCCACATCTCAGCTGCTTCAGCCCTGTCGGAGCTTTGAAGGGAAAAGAAAGCCCAGCTTAGGGACTCCACAAACTAAAATACTCTTTAAAAATAATTAGGGAGCCTTTTCAAATTAGCACCTTGATTCCAGGTGCCTGGCAAAGGTTCCGACGGCAAACTGCACTTTGTGATTTATTTAATTGATCTCAGCCTGGTCCCTAATGGGAGGTTTATCACCAATTCTCTTCGTTTAGGGCTGAGCACAAAAAGCCTATTCAGTTCTAGGGGGGGAAAAAGGGGGTTTGAGACAAGCCTTTAATTTCTCCCGTGTCCCGGTGAGAGTTTTCAGCAGGAGAGAGAGACTTTGTAGGAACACGGCCGCGCAGACCTGTTGGGTGGAGGAATCAAACCGGGTCTCGTTTACTTCCTACCAAGAAGTTGGCCCAAGCAAGGCCAGTGAAATAAATAGCCACAAAGCCGCCGTAGGAACCCGCGGCAGACGATAGACGAACGTGACGGAGTGGAACTCATTCATCATGCTCTTTAGTTAGTAGCGACCACGTACATTTCCATTTATCCCCTGTTTAATTATGCACAGCGGCTCCTTTCCCATATATAGACACACCAAACGCGGCCATTCATCATTTCTATAGTTTATGTCTTATTCCATTTCGCTTCTCTCTTGTCTTGACTCCAGTTTGAACGGGAGCTTTTGTTCACGCATCCAACCCCCTCTCTTTTTTTTTTTTTTCCCCCCTTAAAAACCCTTGTATCCTCCTCTCCACCATCCCCTAATCCCTATACGTCGGTCCCACATCTGGCTGTCCCCACATCTGGCTCCTGCTGCTGCTGAAATGAGGGGGGAATTTTCTTTGCGTGCTTCACGGAGCAACAGGAGGGAATTGGGAATTTCCGAAGGAAAAGAGGCAAGGGAGGGAGATTTCCCAAGGATTTTACTCTTGGGGAAGAGTCCTCCCATCATCTGGGGGGTCGAGGGAGGTTGGACTAGATGATCTCCAGAGGTCCCTTCCAACCCCATAGCATCCTGTGATTCTTTGATTCCCCAGCAAGAAAAGGGGGAAGCCAACAGCACATCCCAGTGCTCCCAGTATCCTTCGGCCAGCGAGGCAGGTCACCCCTCCTCCCGAGGGATGCACCTACCTATTCCCCCGGTATTTTCTATCCATTGTGCTCCCTTCTCACCCCTCCTCCCCCTCCATCTCCTTTTCCCTCTTTCTCTCCGTCCCTCACCTCCCCCACGTTTTCTTCTGGGTCTATTCTCCTCCCGGTATCTCACTCCCATTAATGGCAATTGGAGTTATGCAGGCGTGCGAAGGGGAGAATGGACCTCTTGGAGCGGAGCTAATTAAGCTCGTCTTTAAGAAGTCAGAGCCTGTAATCTTGAAGCCATCAGTAGCCCGCTGTCAATCAAGGTGCATCCATCCCTACCTGTTCGCTTGGGGGTTGCCGATAATTCACCGCCGGGGCTGCGATGGGGACAGGACGGTGGCACTCCCAAGGTATTCGTTGCTCAATTTATTTCTTGTCCATTCCCAGTCTGCAAACCCCCCCCCCCCCCACCAGTAACAACCTGTCATTGTTTCTACCGGCTCTGAGCAAAGCCACGCTGGGCTGGGACACCAACGGGACGCTTCCCGTTGCCACCACCCGTGGTACCTGAACCTTCTGATGTTCTCCATCGGTCACAGACAAGCGGTCTCGGCACAGCCTGAGAGTCCTGGTCACTTCTGGTCACTTCTAAACACCTAGTACAGTATCAGAGATGTTCAACGGCCCCTCTCCCAGTTGCACACAAGTTCATCGCCCAAGAGACTGCTTTCTCAGCACCTTCCTCCAATCCCAGCTTACACAAGAGCTCAGTCTCCCAGTAAGGCCATAATCTCCAAACTGCAGGAAATAATGATTTTGCCATTTCTTTCCATATAAAGTATTAAATGCCAAAACTTGAAGCCAGGGAAATCCCAGTGAAATTCCTGGATTCACCTTCAGCTCATCTTTGACAGGTGATCTACCCATTTGGCAAAGTGGACATCTTCACCATTCTCCTCTATCTCACCTTCTCTCAGATGGCTGCAAGGCTCATACAGTTGTGCCTTTGATTTTATACCATCTCTGTCCCAAATTCCCTCTCAGTTACACCATAAACCCAAAGCACCATCAGAGGCATGAACCATCCTGCACCAAGGCACATGGTCTGGCCATCGCCAGCACCACAGAATGGTTTGGGTTGGAAGGGACTGTGAAGACCATCCAGTTCCAACCCCCTGCCATGGGCAGGGACACCTCCCACCAGACCAGGTTGCTCCAAGCCCCCTCCAACCTGGCCTTGAAGCCCTCCAGGGATGGGGCAGCCACAGCTTCTTTGGGCAACCTGAGCCAGGGTCTCACCACCCTCAGAATGAAGAGGTCTTCCACCCTAGAAAACCTTCTGACCAGGAACCACAGGGAAAATGCAGCAGCTGATAGAACCACAGGAGACTGGAACGAGCAACCACAAAGGCTTTTTCTAGCCTCCTATTCAGTGAAACCTAAGGAAAAAAAATAAATGGTCTGCAAACGCAAAAATTCAGCTGTAAAATCATTTAGTAACAAGCTTGACAAGGAGAGCACATCGAATACCAAGTAAGGGGAAGGAATTATTTTAGATCAAATATCCCTTTGGTGATTACCCCAAAGTCAACCAGAGGGAAACGCGCCGCGGTTTTGCAATGAGCTGTAAATATTCTGTTTTCATTCGCGCTTTTTACGGATAAGAAAAAACAAAAAAAAACAAAACCAAAAAAACTTCAGTGTTTAAACCTCAGCTGTGAACAAAAAAGGCATAAATATTATTTCAGATACACACTCGATTTCATACAACCTAAGGAAAGGTTGAAGGTCTAAGTGAAGTCCCCGCGGCTTAGAATAGAAGGAAGACGAGACTTTAAAACACGTGACAACCTCTTCTACCAAAAAAGCCCTCTCTTGCTGTGAAAACACCCGTGCCCTCTACCCTAAGGCTTTTACTCCCCTTCATTCTTCTCCTCGCAGGGAAAAACAGGGCTGCCTGGTTTAGTGTGATATTTAGAATGGAAAATAACCTAATGGTCTAAATTCATCTCTAGTGAAATGGGGAGAAAAAATCCACCCGGTTCAATTAATTGCTTCATTTTCGCTGCCTCCAGATTTGTCACTTTGATTAAACTGCGTGTTCAGTAGGCAGGTGGCGTGTGGCAACACCGATAGCAGGTAATATGAGTTATTTCCCTCAGTATCGAACAAAGAAATCCAAAATACCACCAGAAAAATCCAACCCGGACTCGCATCGCCCCAGTATCAGTTGATTTTAAGTCAGACGAACTCTCGGTGACAGCCTGGACAGGTCCAGAGTCCCCAAAACAGGTCCCAGCTCCTCTAAGAAGAAACACCGGGCTCCAGCGAGGAGGTGGCATCGGGGACCTGGTGCCTGCAGACGTGGGAGAGGGAAGGAAGGGTCCCTTGGGCTCCTGAACCATCTTGGAGAATTCAATTCAAGGATTACACTATTATGGGCCAGAAGCTCCTCTTCCCTTCCAGAAATCTCAACCTTTGGGCAAAAAGACTTGATGTTTCAGTTGAAACTTGATGTTTCAACTCATGGCTGAGTTGGGCACAAACTTGAATAAAAGAAGTTCCACCTAAACATGAGAAGGAAGGTTCTTCACTGTGAGGGTGGCAGAGCCCTGGCAGAGGCTGCCCAGAGAGGTGGTGGAGTCTCCTTCTCTGGAGACATTCCAACCCCACCTGGACATGTTCCTGTGGGACCTGCTCTGGGTGGACCTGCTTTGGACTAGATGTTCTCCAGAGGTCCCTTCCAACCTCATAGCATTCTGTGGATGGCCGGGGGACGATGTTCCCGCATCGTCAGGGACCAGAAGCAGGATGTGGTCCCTCATCACCATCGATGGATGCTCTCAGTGCTCCTAGGCAGCATCTCTTGGGGTCTGGTACGGGGGGCGCTGGGTTCACTGGGGCTGCAGAAAACCGCCCCCTCCCCGTCAAAGAGCTTTTCAGAGCAGGGAGAGGGAAGCGGAGCCTGTGGGAAGGAGGATGCTCGTCCACTTCATTTATCAATGTCAGTTAACACCTCCAGGATTTAATATAGACATCGCTACACAGAGCTGCACAAAATAGCTTTTACCTAATATTAATATCTGCCATTAGTATCCGTTGCAGAATATCCGTGATTGAATTTGTATCTCTCTCTACACCAGCGCAATCCTTCCTCCTTCTGCTCATCAGCGGGAGCCAGACCCCCCCAAAATCCCAATAATAATTTAAAATTCATAAACCTGAACGCTCCTACGGGCTTGGGTTTGGTTTTTTTTTTTTTTTTTCCTGCTGAATTTAAAGCTATTTTGTCCCAAAAAATGACTGGGTTATACATTTATTCACACAAATCACACTTTGCTACCTCCGTCCCCCTGAGAGTAACCCCCAGTCTCTAAAAATCTATAGATAGCGATAAGCGCGTAATTGCGTGCGTGAATATGTGGGCTTATCTACACCTATTTATCTGTACCAATAGATCTCTGAATGAAAGAAAAGTATCTTTTTAGAACTTTAGAAACAAGCTGCTCGGAAATGCAATCCCCTAAGGGTCGCACGGGACCAAGGTGCCAAGTACCAGAGAGTTAATTCTGAGCATCTCCATTCAGGCACAGAAGCCGACGACCTTAACTCAGGAGAAATTCAAAATATAAGGGGAAAAACAGTCCTTTCTGCTTTCCAGTCGCTTAGTGAAATTCGTTTTTTTTAGGTAAGGGGATGTTTTTTGGCGTAGAAACCATCCAGGTTTCGCCAGGTGTCGCCAGGAAGGTGGAAGATGCTCCAAGGGCAATGGATGCAAGGAAGAGGGATTGCCCCAAAAATGCTGTTACGAACCTGATGGGCTCTCTGGATATAAAAAGAGGGACAGAAGTACCCGAGAGAACCAAAAGCTTCCGTTAATTAACAAAATTAGCCCACCTCGGCCATGCAGTAAATAGGTTTTCCCACCCCGAGACCAGACACTGGAAGGAGAAACCTTCAGCCATAATAAGCTGATGTATCATACAATTATTAGGAATAAAATTGGATCCAAAGCTTATTCATAAATCCTCTGGAAAGTACTTATGATAATTTTAAGGACCTAATCCTGCCATTCTTGTCTGGAAATCTTGGAGTCTCCCTCTCTGGAGACATTCAAACCCTGCCTGGACACGGTCCTGTGGGACCTGCTCTGGGTGGCCCTGCTTTGGCAGGGGGTTGGACGAGATGATCTCCAGAGGCTCCTTCCAACCCCGTATCATTCTGTGATTCTGTGAAATGTATCCCCTTGAAGCCACGTGAGCTCTGAGTGACTGAGTTGTCCAGATCTGGGTCTCCACCGCCTGCAAACTAACGATTCCTGTCGGAATCTATCCCAGCTATTGATTTCCAGTCTCCGCACCCGCCTGTCCATCGCCGCAATCAAGGTCCTGCTTAGGGGAGAGCAATTTATCGCTAAACCCACAGAAGACAAGCAGGGCAAATTTAGGATCCTCGCAGACCTTCCCCATCGCTCACCGAATTATATCAAATTGATTCCGATGGGTTTTCTTTTATCATCCTTAGCTTATTGTCGTTTCGTCCTCCGTGATTTCCGCGCTGCCCCGTGCCGTAAAGCTCAAAGTCAAGAGGTGGGCAGAGCTTGTTGTTGACACAAAGAGTCACCCACGTTACACAAGTTCCTCATCCCTTTGGTTTTTCACTCCTTGGGAAAGCCGGTTTATAAATGAGCAGTGAGATGTAATCACCTACAAAGGGCCACCAACGATCAGGACATTCACGGGGTCTATTTAAGGTATAGACATTCCCTAATCCTTACCCAAACGTATGGCAGTAATTAAGAGAGTAATTCACATCCTCTGCCTTGGCCATTATTCCCTGTTGGCTTCCGTTAAACAGCTTGTGAGATGTTTCACCACCACCTTATGGTTCTCCCAGCACTGGGCACCAGCGGAGGTGCCAGCTCACCAGCCCTGACCTTCTCACAGATCGTTAGCGAGTCCTGGTGGGGTCCCTCTTCCTTCATCAACAGCTTAGGAAGGAGAAGAGGGTCTGCCAGGAAAATCCAGTCCCTCTAATTTGGTTTCTGCCACGCGTCTGAATGTTGGTGCCTACTGAAGCGGTCAACAGTTTGAAGCCTTTCAAGACCCCCCCAGGGCCAGTCTGCCTGCCTAGATCCTGGCGCTAACTTGACAGGATTTTCCTCTGGAGGTCTTTAAAGTAACCTCATTTTCTCCAGTCACTAAAGAGCTTAGGAACTTAGGCATTTGCTTTAGAAGAACCTGGACTACGGCGTCCAGCTCTGGAGCCCTGAGCATAGGAAGAACATGGACCTGTCGGAGCAAATCCAGAGGAGGCTACGGAGAATTTCTGAGGGCTAAAGCCCCTCTGCTGTGAGGACAGGCTGAGAGAGTTGGGGGAGTTCAGCCTGGAGAAGAGAAGGCTCTTGGGGAGACCTTAGAGCCCCTTCCAGTCCCTCAAGGGGCTCCAGGAAAGCTGGGGAGGGACTCTGGATCAGGGAGGGGAGCCATAGGATGAGGGGGAAGGGTTTGACACTGAAAGAGGGGAGATGGAGATGAGATGTGGGGAAGAACTTCTTTGGTGTGAGGGTGGTGAGAGCCTGGCCCAGGTTGCCCAGAGAAGCTGTGGCTGCCCCATCCCTGGAGGGGTTCAAGGCCAGGTTGGAGGGGCTTGGAGCAACCTGGGTTGGTGGGAGGTGTCCCTGCCCAGGGCGCTGGATTGGAATGAAATTATCTTTAAGGTCCCTTCCAACCCAAAACGTTCTGTGATTCTCTGGACACTTAGCATTTAGGGTTAGGTCAAATGAGGTAGATACGCTCCAGAAGCAGGTAGACACCACAAACTAGACTGGGTGACTTTGGGCCATCATATAAGCTACATAAAAGCCCAGCAGCCACTGAAAGAAATGACACTCATGGGGAAACCGAGGCGATTCCCAGAAACGCACAGAGCTGTCCTCATCCCTCCACATCCCCGGGGGTGAACGCAGAAGGCCACGCTATTTCCAAACTGGAGCTGAGCACTGGGCTGAGGGAACACCCAGCACCTGGGTCCTTAAATAGTTCAGCATCTCGTCCACGGCATCTGGCTGAGGCATAACTTTGCAAGAGATGACAGCAAATACTCGTTGAGAAAAATAAGGCGGGGATAATTACATGCATTTACTTATCATACACTTGATTTCCTAAAAGACCTTCTAAAGGACCTCTAAAGGACGCCTTCAAGGACAACCTGTTTTTAAAACAATAACAAAGCTGAAAAAAAGCCAAAGCATTCCAGTAAACCGAAAGAGAACGTCCAAAAGGCTCCTTCATCTTTTCAAGAACATCAAAATTCCTCAAAGACAAACCCCACGGATGCAACCTTTCCTTCCCCAAACCGGCCTCGGACCCACAGAAAACAAACAGTCGGATCAAGAGATCCCCACAAACCAGGGATTGGTACCTGTCCAGCTCACGTATGAGAAGCTCCTTCCAAAACCTGATTTTCTTCCAGATTTGGAAGAAAACCCAATGCAATTTATTGACACCTAACCTTTAGATATTGTTCAGCATTAATGAGGTTCCCTCTCAGTCTGCTCTTCTCCAGACTGAACAGCCCTGGGTCTCTCAGCCTTTTCTCAGCAGAGAGATCATTCAGTCCCATGATCATCTTTGTAGCCCTCCTCTGGACTCTCTCCAGCAGTTCCCTCTCCTTCTGGAACTGGGGAGCCCACAACTGGACCCAGTGCTCCAGCTGGGGCCTCCCCGGGGCAGAGCAGAGGGGCAGGATGACCTCCCTCCACCTGCTGGTCCCACTCTTCCTGATGCCCCCCAGGATGCCATTGGCCTTCTTGGACACAAGGACACGTTGCTGACTCCTGGTCAACTTGTTGTCCACCAGGATTCCCAGGTCTTTTTCCACAGAGCTGCTCTCCAGCAGGTCAACCCCCAACCTGTCCTGGTCCATGGGTTTATTCCTCCCCAGGTGCAGGACCCTACACTTGCCTTCATTGAACTTCATTAGGTTCCTCTCCAGCCTGTCCAACTGTCACTGAATGGTGGCACAACCTTCTGGTGTGTCTCCCGCTCCTCCCACTTTTGTGTCATCGCCAAACTCGCTGAGGGGACCCCGATTTTCATTTGCAATATCTACTGCTCCTCTAGAAACTCTTTCCCTGTATGGACAAACAGGAGGTAGATGTCCATCAGTCCCGGCTTTTAATTGACTTAAGCAGCACAAGGGACCGATGGTTAACTCACACCTCACCATCCCTACTCTCCTACGGGACCTGCTCGTTCCTGGAAGTCGTATTCCAAACTTTTTCCTCTTTAGTTTGTTATTAGGCATCAGATATTTGTATGAGCATCCATCAAACATTCCATCTCTGAGCTCGGAGTCACAGCAACAGCCCCAAGCTCATCTATCACGGCCGCCCAGGACGCACACGCCTGAAGATTCAAAACAAGTCTCTTACAAAACAGCGTGTTTTGGCTTCTTGTGGAGGGCGATTAATTTTTAGAACAGAATTTGCATAAAATCTTTTCAATCCTTGTGCAATTACCAGACATTGAGACACGAGACAAACAGCTTTGAGCACTTGTTTTCAACTGGAAAAACCTCCAAATAATCGAAACGTTAAGTTTCAAGCAAGAAAGTTGAAATATGACTTTCAAGTAGTCAAGTTCGTTAAGAATCTAACTGAATTCTACAGAAAAGAGATACACGGAGGTCATGTATATTGGGAAATCCAGAGCTATAGGGAGTGCACACACCCACATGTGGGGTAGGGGAGAGAAAAGCTCCATCACTGAGATCTATTAGAGATGTGCAAATAATTGATTTTTGGGTCTTTTGGTTCTTTCACGTTAAAAATTCCGGCGTTTCATTTGGACATCCAACCCTCTTCTCCCGTTTCTCTCTGTCTTTCTTCTTTATGCAATTCTTTCCCTTTTTTTCTGAGCATCTCCTGCAACACCTCACTTCGAAATAAACGCCTGGGTAAGTCTTTCTGGAAGAGCTTCCACCGTTACCTGCCGCCGCAATCAGATTATCTCAGATCCGCCCAATTAACGCCATCTCAGATAAACGCCACGGGATCGACCCAATTTCGGAGCTGAAGAAAGATGAAACAAGGAAAAGCCAGACACTTACTGAACCTCCTGCCCATCTCCACGGGGTGGAAAATACTCCTGCTGGAAAATCTATCCCACCAGTCGGCTTAAAAAAGCCAACTAAATCTCTCTTTCCTTCTTCTGTGGACTTTTCTAGAAGTCTGAGTAGTTTTGGGCTTAAAAGAAATTAAGGGTTTATGCAAGAAGAGGTTTTTTACAGTAAATGGAGATTATGTTTATTATTCAGTTTTTGCTGTTCTTCCTGCTATTTTTTTTTTCCCTGGAGAAAAGGAACATAAATACCATGAGAAGTCACCCTGGGGCAGAACCAGTGTGAGTGACCGTGTCCTTCAGAGCCCCGACAAGCTCCTGCCTTTCATATAGCTCAAAAGCCATCAAAGTCCCCAAGTCACCGAATGCAGAAGAGGCCTTGACCCCCCAAACACCCGTAACCTTCCTGCTTTATTCAGTAACAGAGCAGGGAAGACTCTGCTCCGTTTCCATCAACCCAGTTAATCTAAACTGGTGTAAACGTGGTGCTTCTTCAGCCCCATGAGTCCAGTCCTGGCCAGGGATCATCCTCACCATCTCTGCTGCTTCTGGTCACCCAAGCATATGGCTAAAGAAAATGGAGATTAACCAGGGTCTGACTCCATTTCATTTCTAATACCTACAGCCCAGCAAATCCTCCACGTGAAGGTGAAGGAACCCCCATTGCTCATGACTTGGGAGCACAAGAACCAGCAGATGACTTTGTACCATGCTCCGGCCGGCCCTGGACAGGATCACGTCGTCCTGGTTTTTAAAAGAGTTTAAAACTGGCTTGTTTGAAGGATTTTGGATAGTGCTGTTGCCATGAATTACTTTGTAAAGAAGCACAACAAATGTCTGCCTGAATAAACCGGTGGTGGGACCGCAACAGCAGGAACCAAAACCAGGTCTTCTGCAAAGCAGAGGACAAGCAAGAGCTGGAAGCCCAGCTCTATCCAGAGACAATGATATGAAGGATGATATTCAAGCTCTTCTCCCATATAGACACATCTGGCAGCAGCCAAACTCTTAGAGCCTGACTTGGTGTCTCAATTTGGGGTCTCCTACTGTTTTCCAAGAGCAGATAGACACTGCTGCCTTTCCTTGAGGAGCTCTTCATCACCATCCATGGCTCTGAAACACCCCATTTCCCCAGCAGTTTAAACCCCTTTGATCAAAAAAGGACCTCTGAGCTCAACAGTTAAGATGAAACCCATCTGGACAATGCGCTTCACTTGAGAGATCCTTCCAAGAAAGCGTGCCAAAGAACTTTTCATCATTCCTGGAAAGATCCCAGCCCGTCGACAGGGCTTCACGCCAAGAGAGGATATTTTCTAGAAGGTCTGGTCCCAGCAGACATTCAGCCGCGGTTTTTCCCCATCCTTTGACTTCACAAAAATGACAAAATAAAGGAAGAGAAACCCGCAGTTCCAGAAGGTGACATCATGTACCTTTACTCCCATATTGATTGCCCATTTACAGGACTTCACTTGAAAAGAATGAGCAACCCAGAAATAGAAACATGGCCGATCAATTATTCTGCCCTTTTAATTACTCAAAGCCAAACCTGGTGGAAACGCAGACTTTCTACAGCACGTTCCTATAGAACACACGAAACCCACCCATCACCAACATCAATCTTGGCTCCAACCAAACCTTCTTGTGAGTCATCACAAAACACTGAGGCCAAATTACGTATGTAAAGCTCAGGGTTAATGCATGACAAATCAGTATTTCTCCTTCCCCTCTCCATCTTTACCTTCTTTTCTCATATCAAGTGAAACCCAGGTGTGAGAAAATTCTTCTGATTTCTCCAAAAAAAAAAAAAAAAAGTCAGTTGGCATCTAATTCTATCCGACAGAATAAATCCGTGGTAGACAGAAGCTGAAATCTCTGCCTGTGTCTATCAAGCCTAAAGCCCTGATCCTAATCCCAAATCCAGCCTCTCCTGAGATCATTGTGGGGACAGGGATTTATCACGGTGAGGAATTTACGCCTCTTGCACCCCATTCCTATCCCACCGCCTCTACGCGCGCAACCGCTTTGGGTTAAGGTGGCTACTGATCTGCAGGACCAGGAGGGGAACAACCCATTCTGCTTTTCCAAGGTTATTTTCTCCAGCTTGTGCCCAAATTCTGCTCCGATATGAAAACCCTCAAAACACCAACAAGGTTTTTTTCATATCTCACACAAGAAGCAGCTTTTGCAGAGGTCCAGACTTAGAGGCGCAAGGAAAAACACAGGAAGAGGCTGCAAAGCCAATAAAAACTCATGCAGGAAAAGTTTGGCACGTGCAAAAACACAGAGGGCAATTTTTTGTTTAAAAGTCGAAGTTTACCTCGCAGTAATTTCATCCCAAAGCAATTTTCTAATTGTTCATTAAAAACACATTAATTGTAGGCAGACCGCATCATTTATCGCTGTTTGGAAGTGAAAATGGAAAACCCCAGGGGGCCAAAAAAGTTGGCATGAAGTCATACTTCTGATTTATCCCACTAAAATCTGTCCCTGGGTACTGTTAATAATTATAATTTACAGGAGAAGACATTACATTTCTACATAAAAATTTGGTTTTAATGAATCCACGCATTGATCACGGATACGCAATCTTTTAATAAAGCCACACATCGTTCAGGGAAAATGTGTGTTTGCTTTTTTTGATTAGACTTAGCTCACAAAGTTGGATTTTTGCATGAGTGTAAAACCAATATTCGGCAGTTGTAATTAAAAAAAAACCACCCCAGCCAGCAACAAAAGAAGGACAGAAAAGCCCTCGCCATCACGCTACACGGTCTCATGATTACTGTCTCCTCTTTTAATGAAGACGTAGCACACCACGTTAAGGGTCTAATTTCCACCATAGATCAAAACTATGTGAAATTTTCTAATTCTCTCGGGGAGGGGAAGGAGATTTCCACCTCTACGGCTTTCAACGCACGCTATTATTTCAAGTCACAACATTAGTATCTCTGTTTGGTGGAAAAACAGAGCTCCAATGTGTTTCATCTGGCGTCAAACTTCTGATTCTCAGAAGACTAAATGATATTATGAATTATTTTACCCCTATGGATAATAATCAAAAACTTCAGTTCAAGTCAAATCTTTTCAGCTTCTCTTTTTAAAATGTTAAATCACAACCTATAAGGTAAAAATAATTCATTAACACCTCCCACCAGACTCAAAGCCCCATCCAACCTGGCCTTGAACCCCTCCAGAGACGGGGCAACCTGTCTTCAACCAATCTTCACAGCAAACAATTTCTTCCCAATATTTTATCTAAATCTCCCTTCTTTCGGTTTAAAACCCTTCCCCCTTGTCCTATGGCTCCCCTCCTTGATCAAGATCCCTCCCCAGCTTTCCTGGAGCCACTTGAGGGTCTGGAAGGGGCTCCAAGGTCTCCTTGGAGCCTTCTCTTCTCCAGGTTGAATAACGAATAGGTCTTGCTCCAGTTCTACAGAAAGCACTTTACGTTTCATTTGTTACCAAAAGATTAAAATAAATAATCTCTTATTATGGGCCACTTCCAAAGCCTTTCATTACAAAAAAAACCCAAGGGAATTCCCTGATCCACTCCCTAAAACGAGGAGTTTGGCCTCCTCGAAGCCGACAGCTCTCGCGGGAACGGCACGAAAACAGGGGGGCGAGGAAATCGCCTTTTTGCTCTTTTCTAACGTAGGGGAGAGTTTGGGTCCGACTTTTCAGCTCCGTTGCTTTTCCCGTGATCCAGTAGACAACAAAGTTTCCAAAGGATCTGCCCTAACCCTCCCATAATAAGCATTTCCTTGGCTCTGCTCTCCCACTTCAACGTTCTTGCTCCAGGCATCCCAACGCTCCGAGGGGATGCTTTGATAGACGAGCCCGGCTGGCTGAGCTGCCCCTAATTACGGCGGCTCCGTTGTCTCGTTTGCCCCGGCTCGGCTCTCCAGGTAAATGCCACGGAGGTCACTTTGTTAACTCAACACCAAGCCCGCGTTAGAAATCATTCGCACAAGACCGAAAAAAGTCAGTGTCTTTTTGAACACCGGGTTTTCTTAATGCTCTACAGTCACAGAAACGAATTTCAATTACGGAGGGAATAAAGTAGGTACCTCGGAAGGTTACTATTATCCCCGAGATAGACATCAAGGCAGGTCAGATGATTCACCACCTGGAGGTGACTATTTTTCTCCACAGATTATCACACGTTACTATGACAAGCTTCCAGCAACGTGAAGTTCAAAGATATTATTTCCCCCCAGGTATCGCTCGCAGCGGGGAAGTCCCAGCAGGTGGGGCTCCGATTTCATAGAAGCGTAGAATGGGTTGGGTTGGAAAGGACCTCAAAGATCATCCAGTTCCAGTTCCTTCCATGGGCAGGGTCACCTCCCACTAGACCAGGTTGTTCAAAGCTCCGTCCAACCTGGCCTTGGAACAAACACGTAGAAGGAAGTAGTGTCCTTTGTGTGGCCCCACATGGGGCTTTGGATGGGAGGGGACAACCAGGTTCATCCAGCCCACTCCATAGAAGAGCTACACAAGGGACACCTGCTCTAGAAAGGTCCACAGAGCTTCACCACATGCCACGAACACCCAAAATACTTGCAGGCAACTTCTTAAAACCTCCATAAAGAGCAGAAACTGCATCTACCAGAGGAGCCGTGGGGATACTGGTGTTGCAGAATGGGGTAAAAGATGCTGGAAGCCCAGCAGATCCCACTCTAGGAGGAAGGGGAGAAAACCAGTTCCTGGCCAATTTTCCCCATTTTAGGGGAAAAATCCCTTCTAGTGCATGGGATGCGTTCATTTGCCCTTCCAGTCCCAGCAGTTGACCATGTGGGGTTTTTTCAGTCCTAGTTTTGGGAAGCATTTGCCAAAGGGTTCTGGGAAAATGTTTACCGATAATAATTTTCAAAGACCAACTTCTTTTGGAGCCAAACAGGCTATTCCTAAGGGATGGATTTTGAAACCCGTTAGCTGCTCGCTTTTTTTTTTATATTACAGAGTAATGGATACGCCATCAAGAAATATTCCACAAAAAATGAGAAACAAATTCAGACAAGTCGCTGACAGATTGTATACTAAGAGGCCAAATTTTCATCATCCATTCACCGAATTGCCTTTTAAAATCTAATTTATTGTCAGGCTAACTCTAGTCCCATTTGGAGCTCACCAGCGTTGGGTTGATCAGCATTTTATGACCGTCATACATAACAGTTGTGCCGTACCCTTTTACTACGGGAATCTCAACGCGTTTTAGCATCCTTCAGAGGTGCTTGCAGTCGTTTAGCCTTTAAGGGTGATAACCACCTCCTCATCTTCATTTAATTGCGTGGACAACAGCAACGGGACACTTTGAAGGTCACGGCGTCACAGAGCAGTTTGGGAAAATGAGATTTTACAGAATCATAGAATCTTCATGGCTGGAAGGGACCTTTGAGATCATAGAGTCCAACCATACACACACACAAAAAAAACCCACCCAACAATCTCGGGCACTAGAGGATGCCCTGAAGTGCCACGTCCACACGTTTCTTAAATACCTCCAGGGATGGGGACTCCACCACCTCCCTGGGCAGGCTCTTCCAGTCCCCTGACCACCCTCTCAGGAAAGTCATTCTTCCCAATATCTAATTGAAACCTCCCCTGCCCCAATTTCAGACCATTTCCTCTGCTCCTGTTGTTATTCTCTTGGGAGAAGAGGCCAACCCCCACCTCTCTGCAACCTCCTTTCAGGGAGTTGTAGAGGGCAATGAGGTCTCCCCTCAGCCTCCTCTCCAGACTGCACTGGGCACGTTTAGAACCAGTATGATTGAAAACCTAATAGAAAATTAGGGAAAAAAAAAACCAACCCACTCTGCCTCAAAGGGGACTGGGCTCAGAATCAGTGGGAAGGACCACGAGACCTTCAGCTCTACAGCTGGGTCACGGAGAAGCACTTGGGATGGAAACCTTTCATTTAGCTGACGGAGAAAACATTAACCCCGGACTCTGGGAGTGTCTGGCTGTATTATTATTAATTTTTTTTGACCTTTTCCTTTTTTTTTTTTTTGAAGTCATGCAATGACCCAGACTGACCTCGTGTAAAGGTTTACTTATTTCTGACACAAGCCATTCCCTTCCCAGCTGGGAAGAGAGCGTTTAGCGACAAAGCCCGCGGCCCGGCAAAGGGTGACGCGGGGAAACTCCTGGCCGTGTAGGAGATGTCAGGAACAATCAGAACTAATGAAATAGTTATTGCTCTCAGGTATTTGGCATATTAACGCTCAGAGACCGATCTCCTTTACTGAGACAGAGCCTGGCCATATAAATTATCGGACGCTCAAATACTATCACACTCCACATTTAAGGGCCATTTGAATTGTACTCAGGTAGTTTCACTCATCCGCAATCTGAGCAATGTGTTAATAAATACAGGACTGCATCACACCATTGATTTGTAAGTGGAATTTCCCATTAAAACCTGTCAAGAGCATTACTTTCAAAAAAAAATTAATGGTATAATATAGCCCAGGGTTGTGCTATAACATATTCCTGAGGGTATAGCTCTCCCCGGCTCATGGGTGATGGATAATCTTGTTTGCTCTCTATTGTCACTGTAGCATCTTTCCAGAGCCAGAGGTCTCGCTGCCACCGGCGGCAGTCGGTGTCCATCTCTGGTGGGCAGCAAATTAAACAACCAAGGAAGAGTCTACACCTTTCTTCCCACTTCCCTGAGGAGCAACGCTTGATTTCTACAGCCAGTATCTCCAACTTGGCCAAAAAAAAATGGAAATCCATCACTCCGAAACTGCCACGTTGGGTTCTTTGGACCCTTTGGAGTCCAATTCAGACTATTTGGAGTCCACTTTGGACTCTTTGGATTCTTTAGAGCCCACTTTGGATTCTTTGGAGAATTCTTTGGATTCTTTAGAGCGCACTGTGGACTCTTTGGAGTCCTCTTTGGATTCTTTAGAGCCCACTTTGGAGTCCTCTTTGGATTCTTTAGAGCCCACTGTGGACTCTTTGGAGAATTCTTTGGATTCTTTAGAGCGCACTGTGGACTCTTTGGAGTCCTCTTTGGACTCTTTGGACTCTTTAGAGCCCACTTTGGAGTCCTCTTTGGACTCTTTGGATTCTTTAGAGCCCACTGTGGACTCTTTGGAGTCCTCTTTGGACTCTCTAGATTCTTTAGAGCCCACTTTGGAGTCCTCTTTGGATTCTTTAGAGCCCACTGTGGACTCTTTGGAGTCCTCTTTGGATTCTTTAGAGCCCACTTTGGACTCTTTGGATTTTTTACAGCCCACTGTGGACTCTTTGGAATCCTCTTTGGACTCTTCGGTGTTGGAGTCCACTTTGGACTCCACTGTGGACTCTTTGGAGTCCTCTTTGGACTCTTTGGAGCCCACTGTGGACTTCACTTTGGAGTTGGAGTTCACTTTGGACTCCTTAGAGGCCACTTTGGACTCTGCTGGGGTTTCCCGCTGTTTGGATTTGAGCTGCTTCTCCCAAGTCTCATGGGTTTGGTGTCTTTTGGAAAGCTACCAAGTTTTGCAGTTACTGGAAGATGTATTTGTCGCTCCTGGGATGTTGTTCGGCGAGTTCTGACACAACAAGAGGAGCAACGTGAGTCACAACACACCACCAACAGCCCGGATTTGGCACAGGCAGGGCTGCCCCCTGCGATTCTTCACCAACGGCCTCATTCCACAGTACTTCGAGAACTTGTGATAAAGACAGATTAAGCTTATGTAAGGAGCATCGGGGTCGGGGAGAGAGAAAAACAGTATTATTTTATGGCGTGTGTGAGATTAAAACCATTTCGTACTCGATTCACAAAAGAACAATTTGCAACCAAGCGCCGGCGCCAAGGGATTTGGGTGGCTCCAAGCCAGGGTGCCCGTTTCAGGAGGAAACCTCCCTTCCCATCGGGATGGGAAAATGTGCTCCTTAAGGAAAGTCACGGCAACTGTCCCCATTTGTGCCCGGTTGGTTGAGCACAAAGCCATTACTCAGAACCTCGAGTGGCCGCTGTCCTGGCCGTGATATCATTTGCCATCGATTGTAATTGAGTTCTATTAATGATGTAATTCAATTAGAGGCAAAATCAAGAGATAACTAATACTTTTAATAACGTACCACCAAGCTTCTGACAAATTCCCTACGCAGATGGAAAAGCTTGATAGAGTTACTGGTAACAGAATATCCCCCTCTGGAGAGATGTTAACAACCCTTTTAATATCAATACACCTGCTATAGCAAAGCTATTTGGTTGCAGAGAATCGGCGTCACCGCGCAAGCACGTAAGGAATGCAAATGAACAACAAGAAATTGCGTCCAAAGGATTTTGTTGATGCGAAGGGGGCTCTGTGGAAGTCGGTGAAGATTTCTACAGGTTGAGAATCCGGCCTAATGTATCGAAACAACCTTTCTCTTTTTTTTTTTTTTTTTTTTTTTAATTGTTTAAATCATTAAAATGTGATGGATTAAAAAAAATAATAATAATAAAAAATCTGATTTATTCTCCATTACTGCCGGCTTAGAGAACGGTGTGGGCAGTATGGAAATACAGCTGTTTACCCAGTTTTCTCCTGAATCTTTCATCCAGATGACCTTTATTTCAGCTTAATGAAAACAAAGACGGAATAATGTTTGAGCGAGAGGGAGATCACAGCAAACAGCCNCGTGTAACAGTCTCCGCCAGAACCCGAATGGATTTTCTTCTAACACACACCTGCTATTCCAAAGGACGCAGGGGTTTTAATTCCCACAAACTCAGCATCCTCTTCATGTCAAAACCAGCCAGAAAACTAAAAGCTCGGGATTTTGGCACCGCCAACCCCCTCAGTCCTACAGCACTTTAATGTGTTAATACCTTTAAGCATCTTTCCACTGCTGAATGTCCTATCAGCGCTTGGACCAGGGGAGATGCCAGCCCCTTTGGGCATCTCTGGCACAGGCACAGAAAATGTTTGCCTTTATAATTCTCCGTGGACACCAAAAAAAAGCCATTCTGACACCATCCAGAGGTACGAAACCATCTCCTCTTTGCACCCTCCCCATCACGAACGGTAAACCAAGAGCTGTCAGATTCAGTTAATTATTTAACTCACCTCCCGCCGTTTCTCGCACGGGAGGACATCGTGTCCAGGGAAAACAAAAAACTCCGGAGCCCCCGTAAATAAATATTATTAAAATCCCAACGTCCTTTTTTTAACGGCAAAGTCTAAATCGAAGGCCTTTAACTGTTTTCATATGTACGACAGGCTCTTCTTCAATAATTCATCTAAACCTTTTCATTCTCCTGAGCAGAAAACCATGCAGGAACCATCCTTTCCAAAGCAGAATGGGGGGGCGGGGGGGACGACGGGGGGGACTGTGGGCCATTTTGCCAAATTTATACGTAACACGGAGAAAAATTAGGAGAAGCAGTCACGCCAACAGCAGGTTCGGCAGCATCTATAATACAACAAAGGAGGGACAAACTAGGAAATAGGATTTTCGTTTTTGGGGTAAGAGAAACACAAGAGCCATGACATTGGGAAGATGAGTATGAAATTGGCAGGATTTGATGAATAAAAGGGAAAACCCCACATCACTGCAACCATGGGAAAGATATACATACGTATTTATATACATGAATTGTCATCTACACCCATCTCCTAAAATACACCCCCCCCTTCTGCTGAACCACCCTCCTCCATGGCCCTTGTTCAAGCCATTCTGAGGGTAGATCAGCACACCAACTCCAGCCAAAACCATAATTACTAATTAAAGTCCTACAGAGAATTAACATCGGTCCTTCCCTGGGATCTGCGCCCGTGACCGAGCCAACAACAATCAAAACCTCAACCCAAGCAAGAAAACACACTGGGTTCTTCAGCAGTCAACAGGTGGGTGCGTTTGGGTGCCACCACGTTCAATGGTCTATTGAGTGTCTTCAGCACCAGGGAAGAGCTGAGGGAAAGTTTTAAGGGCTTTTTTCCTCTTCTTCCGAGCACCAGAAGGCAGAGAAGGAAAAAGAAAAGGAAGGGAATATGGATGAAAGCCTCTCAGAGGCTTTTTCAATGTCTGCCTTCTTCCCCTGATGCTTCTAAGAGGAGGAAAAAGAAGGATTATCGTGGATAGATCCTCAAAAGAGGCCTTTTTAAATGCTTTTTAGTCTTTGGCTGGTGAGGGGAAGAGTGTCAGAGAGATGCTCAGGGGGAAAAAAGGTTCATGCATGAACTCTGCACCAAATGAGATGAGGATGAAACCTCCAACTCCGGCCAGTCCTACCAGCCCCAAGATAACCCACTCCATGCTCCTAAGTCGACACCACTCCTAGGGAAGCGACCCTCGGCTTCTAATTACAAGGTTTTGGGAGTCCTGCCTTTAGAAAGAAACACTTTACACAATTATATCAATTGACCTTGTCCCAAGCTGTCATGTTTCATCTAATTATTGCTCTCAGAGCTTGATAGCCGGACAGAAGCGCCCACCAGTTTCACTGCAGGTCACATCTGCAGGCACAAGCCTTCAGACGCTTTTCAAACTGAGTTTTCCCAGATTTACTGAACCACATTTGGTTACCGGGCGCTTTTACGGCCTTTCCACAAAACACACTCTAAGAAAAAGGGACACGGAACCCGGATTAAGCCTCTAAAAACACATTTATGAGGTTGGTCTTCAGCTCCGCCAAGAGCAACCGCTCTTGGCATAAGTTATGGCCACGGGTAAATAGGTGAAGTTATATCCATCCGTACGGAGAACAGACAAAATGAGCGTGGCATTCCTCTTCCAGTGACATTATCTGTCCCCATCCCGGTGCAGGAACTCGAGCACGTGCACAAGTGTCTCATATAAAGGGCTCAAGTGAGGACTTCTTAGTTGCTTCGCCTGGGGACCTGCCAAGCAGAGGAAGCAAACTTTGTGCCGCTATTTTTTTTTATGACAATCTCTCTCTCCTCAGTGTCCCCAAGAGCAAGAAGGGAACTGCGAAATCATAGTTGGCTTTAGATCGATTTCTAATGCTATAATCTCTCTATTTTCTTCATCTTTCGCTGTAGAAACCACCCATATCCAAGAGTAACCTGGCTGCTATTTCTGCCAAACCAGCCTGTTCTTGCAGTGCTGCGCTGAGATTTGATGGAGCATCGGGCGACTGCGGAGATGATGGAAGGTACGCAGTGGGAGTAAACAAAAATCTGAGAAAGAGGAGACAGAAACGGTGCTATGATATTAAGGGGGGAAAAAAAGGAAAGCAGTAAGCGAAGGCAACTTGGAAATGCAGAGATGTAGCTCCTCACCTGGGCAGGAAAAACACAGTCTCTATCAGCGCAACGTCTGAAGCCCCCAGTGACTGACAAGGTGTATGGAATGTGGACACCAGGTTGTAAAACTATTATATAGAAACGATAAACATATGAACTAGGAGACTGTCATTCGTTGCAGAGCTCTACCAGTGATTGAAGAGCTGACCTTAGCTCAGGAACCTCTGAAAAGAGTCCTAACCCTGCAATTCATAAAGATCTCCATCCACACCCAGGCTTCACCTCCTACGGTACATCCTCATCCCATGGTTACATCCCATGGTTACATCCTCATCCCACGGTTACATCCTCATCCCTCAGTACGTCCTCATCCCATGTTGCATCCTCATCCCATGCCTACATCCTCATCCCATGCCTACATCCTCATCCCACGGTTACATCCTCATCCCACGCCTACATCCTCATCCCACGCCTACATCCTCATCCCACAGTTACATCCTCATCCCACAGTTACATCCTCATCCCATGTTACATCCTCATCCCATGTTGCATCCTCATCCCACGGCTACATCCCCATCCCACGGTTACATCCTCATCCCACGGTTACATCCTCATCCCAATTTATCCATTTGGATAAATTCTGCCCTTCGTAACACAGCACCACATTAAGTGTCCAACTACCCTTCCAAGGTGGGAGAAGAGGCACCTTCTGAGCCCTCGAGCCCAGGAAACCGTCACCATGGGCTGGATGAACATGATCAACCCAGCGAATGTGTTCCTACAGCACCATAAAAGTAATTAAAATCATCAACACATCAGCAGTCTCCCTGTTTTAACCACGCAGGGGGAGAAGATTCCCAGTTTTCAGCCAGTAACGCGCTTCCCAAGAAGACTCTATTCCTTCAGCTCCTCTGTTTGACAACCACTATTTTGCTGCAACTTCGGGCAGCAATTTAGGGTCGTTTTCAATGTATTTTGAATACTTCAGAGCATTTACAAAATTACAGCAGATATATTGGCATTACCATCGAAGAAATGACTGCCATCAAGCCGAGACGGAAATTGAGACATTTAACTGCGCGTTTAAGCGCGCCTCTCCGAGAATTCTCTTCCCCTTCCTAGCGCAGGCAACTCCAAACTCTCGAGCGAGACGTTCTGTCATTAGCCCAATTTAGCTGTAGCCCTTCCCATCAAAGCTGAGATGGAGAAACGTTGTCAGAAAGAAACAATCCCGCTAAGTTTACAATTATCCGATGCGTTACCTTTCAGGGATAATAGACTCCTGTTTTAGCAGTGAAATTTACTGTCAGAAATCCGGAACACTTCACTTTCTGTCATCGCTTTCCGTGGTTTGATGGTTTTCACATTGAATCATGGAATGATATGGGGTAGGAAGGGACCTCCGGAGGTCATCTACTCCAACCCCCTGCCAAAGCAGGGCCACCCAGAGCAGGTCCCACAGGAATGTGTCCTGTTTTTGAATGTCTCCAGAGAAGGAGACTCCACCACCTCCCTGGGCAGCCTCTGCCAGGGCTCGGCCACCCGCACACGAAAGAAGTTCCTCCTCATATTGAGATGGAACTTCTTAACGTTCAAGTTGGTGCCCATTTCCTCTTGTCCTGTCCCTGAGCACCACTCAAAAAAGACTGGCCCCATCCTCCTGACACCCACCCTTCAAGTATCTATAAGTATTGCCCAGATCCCCCCTCAGTCTTCTCTTCTCCAGACTCAAAAGACCCAAGTCCCTCAGCCTTTCCTCCTAACAAAGATGCTCCAGTGCCTTGATCATCTTTGTAGCCCTCTGCTGTCCCCTCTGCAGCAGTTCCCTGTCCTTCTGGAACTGGGGAGCCCACAACTGGACCCAGTGCTCCAGCTGGGGCCTCCCCAGGGCAGAGCAGAGGGGCAGGATGACCTTTCCTTATGGGAGGCTGAGCAGAAGATCCAAAGGAGCAAATCTCAACTGCCTGAGGCTCTTCACTCGTATTAAAAAAAAATTTCCAAGCATCCTTTACCTCACAGAGGATATTCTGCTTTTCAACAGCAGAAGTGGTAAAACAGGCTGTGAAGTTCCTACAGAAGGGGATGGGGAGGAGGAGATGGGTAACGGACACGTGAAGCAGATTTATTTCACAAGGACCGGACCCAGGAACGCTTTAAGTCACCCCCACAACAAACATTTGAGAAGGCATTCTTTAAAGTGAGCACCAGAACCGGTCCCCGGGGATAGAAAACGGCATAAAAACCAGTAGGGAAGCCAGTTCCCTGAAAAAAACCACCTGAGCTCAGCTCTCCCTCGGCGCAACCTCACAGTTTGGATGAAGAACGTCGCGGCACCTATTTTTTTGGCAGATGAATTTTCAGGCCATTCATCGCTTTGGGCAAATTAAAAGTATGGATGTTTGGAGACTCTAGGAATAGCACCTGGTGGCAGATGTTTTCCAGAGGACCACCCTGTAGACACGGGTGCTACCTCCTGAACCCATCTTCTCACTCCCGGGCAGGAGCGTCTCCATCCAGCCCAGGGCACCAAGGCTGCGGGAAGAGGGACGGAAGGGAAAGGAGGACAGGGCCAACGTGTTTATTTTGGATTCCAATGGAAATTAAAATAAAAAAAAAAATAAATTTAGGTCAACGTTTCACCCAAGGGATAATTTGAACACAGCGAGTGGATTTTTTTTTTTTTTTTGCCTTTAGTTAATTAATCATTAAAGCCTCGGTGGAATTTGTCAGTATACTTTTTATTCAGGCAAGGCCAACATTTGAAGAAATGCCCATCTATTTGTATGACAACAAAGAGAGCGGCTGCACTGACTCACGCTGCGTTTCAGCAGAAGGGATAATTAGGCACGTTGAAGACGCCGGTCCCCTCCCTCTGAACGTCAGCTTCTTTCTCGACCGCTTCGTTCCCTACCCGAAGTGACTAAATTCTGAATGTGGCATCAATCAAGGGATTGGCCGCAGCAAAACTGAGGCCAGAACCTACCTGTGGGCTCCTGTGTCACCTTCGGGTCTGAGTGTCCCTACACCTGCACAGCCAATCCTAGAATTATACAATTGTCCCGGTTGGAAGGGACCTTTAAGATCATCAAGTCCAACCATGAACCTAACTCTGACAAAAACCATCACTAAACCATGTCTCTAAGCACTGTGTCAACCCATCTTTTAAATACCTCCAGGGATGGTGACTCCACCACTGCCCTGAGCAGCCTCTTCCAGTGTTTGACAACCCCTTTGGTGTAGACATTTTTCCTAATCTCCAATCTGAACCTCCCCTGGAGCAACTTGAGGCCATTTCCTCTTGTCCCATCACCTGTTCCTTGGGAGAAGAGACCAACCACCCCTGGCTACACCCTCCTTTCAGGGAGTTGGAGAGAGCGAGAAGGTCTCCCCTCAGCCTCCTTTTCTCCAGACTGAACACCCCCAGCTCCCTCAGCCGCTCCTCACAAGACTTGTGCTCCAGACCCCTCACCAGCTCCGTTGCCCTTCTCTGGACCCGCTCCAGTCCCTCAATGTCCTTTTTGTGGTGATGGGCCCAAAACTGGACCCAGCACTCGAGGTGGGGCCTCACAGTGCCCAGGACAGGGCGACCATCACCTCCCGAGCGCCACTCACCACACTGTTCCTGACACAGGCCAGGATGCTGGTAGCCTTCTTGGCCACCTGGGCACGCTGCTGGCTCATGTTCAGCCAACAGTCGACCAACACCCCCAGGTCCTTTTCCACCGGGCAGCTCCAGCCACTCTGCCCCAAAGCCTTTAGTGTCCACGGGGTTGGCGTGACCCAAGTGCAGGACCCAACACTTGGCCTCGTTGAACCTCATCCCATTGGCCTCGGCCCATCCATCCAGCCTGTCCAGATCCCTCTGCAAAGCCTTCCTACTCTTCAGCAGATCAACACTCCCACCCAACTTGGTGTCCTCTGCAAACTTACTGAAGGTGCACTCGATCCCCTCGTCCAGATCATCGATAAAGATGTTAAAAAGAACCCGTCCCAGTACCGAAACCCTGGGGGACACCACTCATGACCAGCCACAAACTGGACTGAAGGGAAAACGAAGCCTTCCCTTAGTCCAACACGGAGGGGAATGGGCGAGCTGGAGTCTGGGAAAATACCAGGAAAGGGCAAAATTCTTTCACAACAACCTTTGCCACCAAGAACGGAGGTGGCAAACCCATCGCCACCTTGCAGCTGGATCCGCCACACAAGGAGACGCACAGGAAACACTCAATTTTGCGGCGTTATTTAATCTCATCAAAATAACGTTTTTTTTTTTAAAAAAAAAAAAAAAAAAAATCACTCCTGGCCCTCTAAAGGACATCTGGTGGAAAATCCATGTGCTGAGCATCTGATGAGTGACTCCAAACGAGTTATTTTAGCTGTCGTGTCACCGGATTGACAGCAGCCTCCCGTTAGAAAAGGCCAACCCCAGCGTCACAGGCAACACACGCTTCGGGGACGAGCTCAGGCAGAGCCCTGATTATTAGAGGATGGTGGGAAATACCCAGCCCACATCCAGCGTCAGCCTTTTGCCAGTCAAAACATGAGCCAGGGGATGGAAAAGAAGGCTCTCTGCTTCCTTGGCAGCGGAGGGAAAGCCCGGGTGGGTCGGGAGAAGGCAGCGCTCGTTCCTCCATCTCCATCTCCAGTGAAAAACCAAGGGCAAAGTCACCTCCCAACTTAATCTTGGTGGGATGGAGTGAAGGACTCGCCCGCATTGCGAGTTGCACCCAAACGAGCAGCCTCATGGGTTTTCCTCCCTAATTTCTTAAGCATTTTGATGCTGGAAGCCCCCACTGGGGACCCTGATCCTGCTGGGAATCCGCAGAGCAAAAACCTTACAGTCCTGCCCCAAAATCTTACCGTTCCAGCAGAAAAGAGGTAATCAAAGATGGGCTCAAAGAGGGAAGCACAAGGAGAAGGGGCTGCCACGTCTTGGGCCCTGGTAAAGGACCCTTCACCCTAAGGGAAAGACAAGGGAGTAGGACAAGGATAAACGAACCAAGTGTGAAATCCAGACATCACGACACTTGGCATAATCTCACCGAAAACAAACATTCCCGACTGCGTTTGATGTCAGCTTTGGTCCTGTATCCACACGGAGACGGAGAAAGGGGAGGGAGTGAGGACAAAAAGACCTAAACCAAGAAGAGCTGAATACCAAAACGTTCAGCAAACTCTCGGAAGACGCCGAACTGCCCAAACGTAAATCGCTCAGCTTCAACCCAGCTCATTTCCATTTTGAAAAAAACACTCCGGGGTGAACGCCCGGAGGTTACCCCGCTCCCGGAATACGTGGGGCGGTTCAGACGCCTCCGAACACGGAGGGCAAGGGCGGCGCATGAGAAAGGGAGACGCTTTGGTAACAGGTCAGCGGTGATTTATACTGCACCACTCACAGAAGTGATCGCCGTCGTACCCGAGTCAGCGCCGGGCTCTGACACGCCGCACCGCCGCCAAATTCCTCACCCGGATCTAGCGGGAGTCAAAGACACCAAACACAGAAGCCATTCACAAAAAAAAAAAACCACAAAACCAAAAAACCACAAACAAACCACCAAAAAACCTCTTGGAGCTGGAGTTAAATTCCCACCTACAGACCAAAAAAAGAAGAGAAAGTATTTTGTGGTTACTTTAATAGCGACACGGAACAAACATAGAGCACCATCGCGATCAAGCACCGCATCATTTCCAGCTGCTTTTATCAGGAACACGTTTCCCAAGGTCTCCTTCCAAAATGGCAAACGCTGCCCGTCATCTCTCCTTCCATCCACGTGGGTTTAACCAGGCAAAGTCCGTTGGGCTTTACTTTTTTCTCTCATCCCCCCAAAACGCGTGACCCCGGCGGGGAAGCGGCGTCTCCCTGCCCGCGCGACATCCCCTTTGGGTACCGAAGTTTCCGACGGGCCCCTGAACGTCCACGGGAGCTCTGGGTTTTGGGCAAAGAGCAAAAGAGGAGCGGGTCCCATTGTGCAGCATCTCCAGGAGCCCTTTGTTAGCAGCGCTCGCTGTTGGGGACCGTGCCCCGCTGCGTGGGGACCGTGCCAGCCACGACGGGCTGCCCTCACCTCCTGCCCACGCATGGAGTGGAAACACCAGAGCGTGAGCGAGCAGAAATCCCCAGAGGGGCAAAATCCGCTTTATTCGGTTTTAGGGGCCGACCCGAGGGGGGTGTCGGAGGTGGCTACGGGGATTTTCAGGAAAGGACCAACTCACGTCGGCCCCCCCGGGGGCTACCACGCTGGGAAAAACTTTGCCCGTTTGCAGAGGCAGGGCGAGGAAGCGGGCGCCGAGCAAAGGTGCCGCCTTCCAAAATCGGCGCAATCACCACTTGTGTCATCGGAGACACGGGGCGTGAAACGCACGACCACCGCGCCGCAGCTGGAAAACAGCCCGCTCCATCCCCGTACCACCAAACAATGGTGGGATGCTGGGGGGGGGGGGGGGGGGAAGCGATGGGTTTGCGGCACGTTTGGCCCCTGCCACGACCCCCCCCCTCCTCCCCCCAGGGCATCCTCCCCTCCTCGGGCACTCGCACAGGGATGCTCTCGCTCCATCCCCTCCTCTGGCAGCCGAGGAGCCTGCGAGTCAATCATCTCTCTCCAAGGAGGATCACTGCCATGTCTCCCAGCTCCTTTAAGGTGGAAAAGGCAAGGAGAGACACCTAGTCATTATCCTGCCGCCGCTGCCCGGGGGTCCCACCTTCCCCGCGAGCGCTGGCAGAGGACAATGCTGGGGACAGAGGCGCGCAGGCAAACGGAAACCTCCAGCTCTGCCCGAGGAGCATCCCCCGGTTTAGTTGCTAACTCCCCAAAAATCACCGCAATCCAAAGATCCAGCCCCTTTGGGGAAAAAGCAGGAGCACCTCCCGGGGGGGGGGGGGGGGGGGGGGGGGGGGATTGCCATTTGCATACAGCTGAGAACCTGA
>QJSC01026731.1:980223-1031881 GCA_003697955.1 Calidris pygmaea | reverse complement strand
GTGTCCAACGCCGTGTAAAGTAAAAAATAAATAAAAAAAAAAATTAAATTGGGAAGGGGAGGGAAGGGAAGGAGAAGCCCCCGTGGAAAAAAAGCGGAGCGAAGCCGGGAGAGGCGCTTCCTTCCCGGCAGGGCTCGGTCGGAGGCACCGTGGGGAAGGGAAGGGATGGGGTTTGGCGGCGTCTCCCTCACTCCTTGCGGGCGCTGCCGCCCGCAGCCTGCCCAGCCCTCGGAGCGGCGGCGGCGGCCATGGGGCGGGGGCGGCGGCAACGGGAGGGCCGGGCCGCGCCGGGGCCGCGCTCGGCGGCGGAGGGACCGCCGCAGCGCCCCGAAAGGGGGAACGGGGGCGCCCTCTGGGGGCCGCCCGGAGAAACGCCGAGCCCCGGGGGGGGGGGAATGGAGAGGGGATGGAGAGGGGATGGAGGGGGGAGAGACACCCCCCACCCCCCCCCCCCGATCCCCCTTTTCCCCCGCCGGTGCTGCCACCAACAGCAAAAGGATGTGGAGCTGGTGGAGCAAGTCCAGAGGAGGCCAAGGAGATGATCCATGGATGGAGCCCCTCTGCTGGGAGGACAGGATTGAGAGAGTTGGGGTTCTCCAGGCTGGAGAGACCTTCGAGCCTCTTCCAGTCCCTCAAGGGGCTCCAGGAAAGCTGAGGAGGGACTCTGGATCGGGAAGAGGAGCCACAGGATGAGGGGGAACAGCTTTTTAACTGAAAGAGGGGAGATTGAGATGAGATGTGGGGAAGAACTTCTTTGGTGTGAGGGTGGTGAGAGCCTGGCCCAGGTTGCCCCGAGAAGCTGGGGCTGCCCCATCCCTGGAGGTGTCCAAGGCCAGGTTGGAGCAACCTGTTCTGGTGGGAGACGGCCCTGCCCAGGGCAAGGGGGGGGTGTTTATTTTTGTCAAAATTAGGTTGACGGTTGGACAAGATGATCTTCGAGGTTCTTTCCAACCCAAACCACTCTACAATTCTATGATTCTCCCCATTCTCAGCACCACCACCACCCGCAACGCAGGTCTTGAATTAAGACCTTCTTCCTGGTGGTCGGACACCTCCATGCCCTGGAACCCCACAGATGCACAAAGGGATTTTCCTCTTGCCTTGCTCTGCCTTCTCTTCCCAAAAATTATTATGCCATGTGAGATAACTGCATGGTAAGTCGCATCTGCTCCATCATCGGGAAGGTTGAAGGAGAGTCAGCCCTTACTGGAAGGGAAAGGACCACCTCCAGCAGACCTTTTGTAGGCGGGGATGGAGTTGTCTCCCTTCTGCTTCCCCGGCACGCTCCCAACGTGCGATTCCGTAATCCCCCAGCTCTTCACAACAACCCTGGTTCTCAGCGTGAAGCTCCGAGTGGCTCTTCACAACCCGCTTCTAAACACTGCCCTTCCAAAATCAGCCTTTCCTCCAGCGCCTGCTCGCGTAGCAGAAACACACTTTTCCTCCCGCAAAAAAAAAAAAAAGCTTAATTTTACAAATACAAAAAAAAACCCCTCTAAATACGGATTTGGCTCCAAAAAAAAATAACAAACTGAGCAAACGCGGGCTTCTGTTTTAAACAGAACCGAGACTTCTGCTGGTACGTGGTCAAGACCCTTTCGATTTCAACACACAGAGCAACATATGCTGATAATCTTACAACTTGGAGCCACGCTGAGATGGGAGTTTCTCTCCGAGGCTCTCCCAGTCCCTTGAGGAGCAGACCTTGCCCTAAGAAAGCGCCTTCAAAGCCTTGGAGAAACATCCGCAGGTGTAATTGTGGACTTCTTCCAACTTCGGAGCCAAACTTATGGCAACCGAGAAGAAAACAGGCAAGTCCTTCGCTTTCTGCTGACATGGGATCTCTCTAATTTTGGCCTTGAGCTCCTTCACAGAATCACATGGGGTTGGAAGGGACCTCTGGAGATCATCTAGTCCAACCCCCTGCCAAAGCAGGGCCACCCAGAGCAGGTCCCACAGGAACCTGTGGAACACAGAGTGTCCAGGTGGGGTTGGAATGTCTCCAGAGAAGGAGACTCCACCACCTCTCTGGGAAGCCTCTGCCAGGGCTCTGCCACCCTCACAGCAAAGAAGTTCCTCCTCATGTTGAGATGGAACTTCCTATGGTCCAGTTTGTGCCCATTCCCTCTTGTCCTATCCCTGGGCACCACTGAAAAAAGACCAGCCCCATCCTGCTGACACCTACCCTTGAAGTATTTATAGGTGTTGATCAGATCCCCCCTCGATCTGCTCTTCTCCAGACCAAAAAGACCCAAGTCCCTCAGCCTCTCCTCCAACCAGAGGTCCCTTCCAACCCCGTATTATTCTGTGATTCTGTGAGTTCAGCTCCATGGTGATGCTTTCCATCATGTATGTTTTCCTTCGGACATCTCATCTGCTACAAATAAATGGGCTTTTCCTCCTCAAACCCCCATGATGTTGGGCTGAGCTCAAGGGATTATTCACGGCAGAAGACTGCAGTGTTCCATCTAACACACAACCACTTTTTCTAGGACCTAGTTCCTTCTACCTCAAGAGACCTGTGCAAAAACTTGAACATTTCTTTTACCGACTTTTACATCCCGATAACCATGTTTAAGGTACTATTATCCAGTGTAAGATTATGTGCAATTACCTCCTTCTCAAGTAATTTTGTTCTCCAGAATTACCACTCCCCTTTCATTTGTTACAAGGAATATTTTATCCACCTTTATGAATTCATCCAACTCCGCAGTAGATCAGAACACATAATTTCATCACACTTACTTAAGTGCCTTTTAAACATAATTAGAAAATTGGTGCAAGTCAAACTAAGCTGCAGTGAAGTTCTCTCCTTTCCTACCTGTTTTTCTTCCTACCAACCTTCACCACGCTGCTCCCGGCAAATCCCAGCACCTCATTCCTAACTGGTGTTAGCATGGTGACCCTTCATCAACCAGTGTCCCTGTCACCGCACTTGTCATCTGCCATCCCCAGGGATCACAGAATCACACGGGGTTGGAAGGGACCTCTGGAGATCATCTAGTCCAACCCCCTGCCAGAGCAGGGCCACCCAGAGCAGGTTGCACAGGAACGTGTCCAGGAGGGTTTTGAATGTCTCCAAAGAAGGAGATTCCACCACCTCCCTGGGCAGCCTCTGCCAGGGCTCTGCCACCCTCAAACGAAACAAGTTCCTCCTCATGTTGAGATGGAACTTCTTGTATTCAAGTTTGTACCCATTTCCTCTTGTCCTATCCCTGGGCACCACTGAAAAAAGCCTGGCCCCATCCTCCTGACACCCACAAGGGTCCTTTTAAAGGACCTTAAAGATCATTCAGTTCCAACCCACCTGCCCTGGGCAGGGACACCTCCCACCAGACCAGGTTGCTCCAAGCCCCCTTCAACATGGCCTTGGACACCTCCAGGGATGGGGCAGCCACCGCTTCTCTGGGCAACCTCCTAGAGGTTGAAGACAATCTTCAATTGCCTTGGAACATTTTTGGAAGGAAGCAGCGCGTCGGTGGCTTCGTCCTCCTCTAAAGCAGAGCATTGGATTTTGCTGCCTGGAGATTTCTAGGTCTAACACTCTACGATAAGTTGTCGTTTTCCTGTGATTAGAGTTTAATCACCTTTCCTGTTTGGTCACTTGTGAGTCGAGACGGTAAATCTAAATGTTGTTTCTCTTCCTCACGGTCCTTGCGTGGGTTCACATCCTCCCGTGCGCCGAGAGGCTTCTAAAGAAATGTCCAGGCAGCGCTTAAACGGAAATATCTCCATCCTGAGCAATAAAAGTGTCACATCGTTGCAGGGAAAGGTGTCCCTCCACCAGGCTGCCCTCCTGCAAGCACGCACCCTCCATGCTTTTTAAATTGAGTCTGTTGGGTACCATCCCTGGTTTCCACCACTGGGAGAAGGTGGCCGCTCGCCTGTATCCCGTATCCGTGCTGGTCCGCAGAACCTTTCACAAATCACACACCCCCCTCAGACCCCAACTTCACAGGAAAAGAGTTCTGGTGGACAACAGGATGCCCATGAACCAGCAATATGCTCTGGTGGCCAAGAAGGCCAATGACATCCTGGGAGGCATCAGGAAGAGCGTGACCAGCAGGTGGAGGGAGGTCATCCTCCCCCTCTGCTCTGCCCTGGGGAGGCCCCAGCTGGAGCACTGGGTCCAGTTCTGGGCTCCCCAGTTCCAGAAGGACAGGGAACTGCTGGAGAGGGGACAGCAGAGGGCTGCAAAGATGAGGAGGGGCCTGGAGCATCTCTCTGCTGAGGAAAGGCTGAGGGACTTGGGTCTGTTTAGTCTGGAGAAGAGAAGGCTGAGGGGGGATCTGATCAAGGCCACTTCAGGGGTGGGTGTCAGGAGGATGGGGCCAGGCTTTTATTGGTGGTGCCCAGGGACAGGACAAGAGGAAATGGGCACAAACTTGACCATAAGAAGTTCCACCTAAACATGAAGAGGGAACAGGCACAAACTTGACCATAAGAAGTTCCATTTCAGCATGAGGAGGAACTTCTTTTCTTTGAGGGTGGCAGAGCCCTGGCAGAGGCTGCCCAGAGAGGTGGTGGAGTCTCCTTCTCTGGAGATGTTCAAATCCCACCTGGACACGTTCCTGTGCAACCTGCTCTGGGTGGACCTGGCAGGGGGGTGGACTAGATGATCTCCAGAGGTCCCTTCCCACCCCATGTCATTTTGTCATTCCGTGAAAAGAGAGAATTGCTGATCTATCACACAGGCTTTGCGACCCCTGCACTGCCAGGAACGGAAGCGAGGACACCACACCAGGTGGACACCAGCCATACTTCTCCTGGAGTTGACTTTTCAGGTTCTAGAGATGCAGCTCTATTTTGGCCCTTCCTCTTATCTCCCTGATTTCATCAAAATAAACCAGTTCTTCCTCTCTCCTCCCACAACAACTTTATAACTTGAACAAAGGACAGTAAATCTGCTGTAACAAATAGGATTAAACGGTTTGTCTGCTGCACTATCCAAACTTTTAAGGATGTCAGTCATTCTTCCTTTAGATGATCCCAGACTTCAGCAGCCGAGACCCTCTCAAAGTTATCAAGCACAAGCAGGGAGAGATGTCTCAGCAAAGTTCACTCGCCTGCTGCTCTTCTCAAGGTCAACATCTCTCCATTTTCACTCATCCTTGTTATAACTCCAGACGGGCATTTTTTTAGGAAAAGTTTCCTTTCTGGAAATCCCATGAAGGTACAACTGGTATTTCTCTTGAGCTTCAAAAACAAAAAAAAAACCTGCCAACTTTTCTGTTCTGACGCAAGCGGGTTGAAACCATGTCCCAGCTGGACAAAGGGTGGACTTTTCTGGACATCAAGCCACGTGGGAGTCTGCTCAGCTTTATAAATTTATGAAAGTGACCTTCTTTCAGAGTAAAATGTAGCTGTGAAATTCTCAGTGACTTGCCGTCAGGTGTTCAGGTGCCTCTGCTGCATTATGTTCTCTGATGGATTGCCAAGACGTTTCTTCTCCTAAAGCTGTTTTGAAGTCTCCTGGAAAGATTTGTTTTCCCTAAAGAGAGTGAGGGCAAAGTCCAGGGTATCTCCTGCCAGCACATGCTACAAAAATGCAGCAAACTCGTGCCTCCCGCTGCAAGAAAAGCGGTTTCTTTCTCCGCATCTTCCTGAAGGTTATCTTGGAAGTCAACCCCTGCCCAACACGCTGTGTCCTGCCCCTGTGGTCTACCAAAATCACAGCACAGCCCGTGAGAAATCCTCCTGCTCACGTGGGGAACCTGCCTCTAAGAGTTAGGTCGAAGAGGGAATTTGCTTCATTTTTCATGATTTTTGAAAATACGCTCCTTTTGTAGCTTTCAGGAACCAGTTCAGTATGATTTTGGGGTTCCAGGTACCCCTTTTGTGTCCTCTGCTCTCCAGGGAGCAAAGCTTTCTGAGCCGTAGAGTCTCCACTTACCAACCCTGTCCTCCAGACAAAGTTTACAGCCCAAGCTGGTCCTACACCTCTCCTTGCAAGCACTGATTTCCCATCAGGAACCTGTGCATCCCCTCCACGGATTTAAAATTCGGAGGGTTTTTTTTTCGAGTTCAGAGCCAATCCCAATCGCTGTATCCTCATCCTCAGCATCCTCAGCTGGAGGAACTCTAGCATCACCAACCCCGTTGCCCTCAACTGTCCTGGGTGACAGCCAAAACTGGGTTTCCCACAAACTGGCACAATCCTGGCAACGTTCTTGCCCCTTAAATTTTCAGCATGTAAAACGCAGAGGTCTCCACCTGCCCCGATCATCATCTGAGGTTCTTCATTCCGGCCAACAGAGTGAAGAACCGCTCACCTCCTTTAGGATCAGGTAATCCAGCCTCTGGAAGAGCCTAATTCCTTCCTGTTGACCCTCAGGCTCGGCCAGATTTTGGAAACAGAGACGTTTTTCTCCAACTAGGAGGGCACAGAAGTGACTTGGAGACAGATTGCCACAAGGCTCTGAGGGCCACGTCTGATTTTAAGTGCCTGAACAAGGAAGTGGGAGCTGAAAAGCTTTGCTAAATCAGACTCTGGCTCAATAGCAGGTCTCAGAGGATTACGGCTAACGCTACGCTAATATATTAAACTACAAATATTTTATAGCTAATATTAAATGATAAGAATATCATCTATGACCTCTATTTGTAAGGAAGTCCCCGTAACTCTTACAGATCGGAGATGAAAGAGATTTCCATGAGATGCAGCTGAATTCATAATTGGCAACACCTTTACTGCTGATCTGTGCCAGACCCACTGCTCTTGTATGTGGTGACCCTTTAGGGGCAGCAACCAAGTTTGACACGTCGGGACACACTGGTCCCTCTGACAGTGTCTAATCTTTGTGAGCGAGGCTGCACGATCATGGACCCGACCCGTAGAAGAGACGAAACCTTTACCTTTACTTTGAATCTTGGGTGGTCCCAAGATGTTGTCAGTAATGGAAAGGAAGCCACCTGCCCAGTTTTACTCTTGGCTTTGTATAGAAACACAAAATCATCTGGAAGGGACCTTTCAGATCATCAAGTCCAACCATCAGCCCAACACTGACAAAGCCACCACTAACCCATGTCCCTCAGCACCACGTCTGCCCGGCTTTTAAATACCTCCAGGGATGGTGACTCCACCACTGCCCTGGGCATCCTCTTCCAATGTTTAACCCCTTCGGTGAAGACATTTTTCCTAATATCCATCCTAAACCTCCCCTGGGACAACCTGAGGCCGTTTCCTCTTGTCCCATCACCTGTTCCTTGGGAGAAGAGACCGACCCCCCTTGGCTACACCCTCCTTTCAGGGAGTTGGAGAGAGCGAGAAGGTCTCCCCTCAGCCTCCTTTTCTCCAGGCTGAACACCCACAGCTCCCTCAGCCACTCCTCACAGGACTCATGCTCCAGACCCCTCACCAGCTCCGTTGCCCTTTTCTGGACCCTCTCCAGCCCCTCAATGTCTTTTTGTGGTGAGGGGCCCATCCCTGTAGAAATCAGCAGGAAAAGTGACAGCTCTCATAGTTTCTAATTATGGGATGAAAAAGGAAATTAGCTGCCCGCTGGCAGAGGTGGTCCCTGTCATGAGAGCTAAGAACCTCGAGAAGGGGACGACAGGGCTCACTTTGGGAAAGTTCGTTGCCATGGACTGGCAAAGCTGCTGAGATCCATCCTCTCACATATCCCACGCCAACGCTGCCTGACCAGGTTGAGGGTTCAGTAGGGGTTAAACCAGAGCTGTGTGACAGCAGAGCAGACTGCCCTCCACCAGCATCACCAGCTAAACCTCTTTTCCACCTTCCTCTGAATTTTCTCATGTCACGGTTCAGAAGACACCGCTCCCAACACCCAGTGAACTCCGAGCCGTCACGTTGACAACAAATTACGCTACCGAACACATTCTGTTTTCATCTCCCGTCACCTCCCTTCGGTGTTTCGCCCCGGCTTAATTCTTCACACCATCCATCCAGTCCCCAGCCAAAAACATCAAGTCGCCATTATCTCCTTCTGAACGACTGCCAGGGCTTGAACTGCTGATTAGGGATGTCAAGCTTGACGGGGCGACCACTGCGCTCGTCCCTCTGGGAGAGAGACAAGCATCTGGTCATTTTTTGCCTTCTTTTTTTTTTTTTCTCTGCGTTGGACACGTTCGGGCCGAGAAGCAATTTGTTGAAACGTGAAGTCCTTTACTAAGAGGACTGTGTCCGAGATGAGATGGAATTACAATGAAAGGAAAAAATAGCTCCCAGCGGCTCAGCCCGAGTCCAACCATAAAACACACAAAAAAAACCCCACACAAAAAAAACCCCACACAAAAAAACCTCAACCCCCACAATCTCAGGCACTAGAGCATGCCCTGAAGTGCCACGTCTACACTCTTCTTAAATCCCTCCAGGGATGGGGACTCCACCACCTCCCTGGGCAGGCTCTTCCAGTGCCTGACCACCCTCTCAGGAAAGTCATTCTTCCTAAGATCTAATCTAAACCTCCCCTGCCCCAACTTCAGACCATCTCCTCTGCTCCTGTCATTATTCCTTTGGGAGAAGAGGCCAACACCTCATCCCATTGGCCTCGGCCCATCCATCCAGCCTGTCCAGACCCCTCTGCAGACCCCCTTTCTACCCTCCAGCAGATCAACACTCCTCACCTGGTAGTTATAGCTCCAGTTGTAAAAACTGGCTGGGGAAAGGTCTCTCTGTATCATCATTTGAGCTAAATGGCCACCATTTCTGTAATCCCTGCTTGAGAACTCTAGTTTTTAATTAGCTTTCACTTCTTTCCAGCATAAAGGCTGATTTCAGGGAAGCCCTCTACAAAAAAAATAAAAAAGTCTCATCATTTCATGATATGAGGATTAATTTATTTATCCTAATGCTCCACAGACGGTGGGGAAGTGCTTTATTATGTTTATCAAAGGCCCAATAATCAAGTCAATATAATAATCGGTCCTGCAGGCCAAGGGCAAGAAGAAATGTCCTGGTGTGATATATATGTCAAATAAAAGTATTTTCTAAATCTTCAAGGAATTTGTGGCATACAATAAAAAAGCTCACCACGGAATATCTGAGCGGAATGACAGAGTGAACAACTTAAACCTACAGAACATCAAATCCATCTCTTGTACCGATATTAAAGATGAGCTTTGGGTTATTTACGTATCTCAGAAAGGATGTACGCAACAAAAGCTGACGTTCAGAAGCACAGTGGATTAAGAGAGATTTGAGCTTCTAGAAATCTGGATAAATATCGGTTGAGCTGTGCGAGTACAGGATTTCCACTTGCACTACACCCGAGACAGAATCCACAACCTCCAACAGTGGAAATATGGAAAATAACCTAACAGATATTGCCTCCTTCACTCACGCTCTACATCGGAACACCCAATCCACGCCCTTTTTGGGTAGAATTTGCCTTGAAAAGAAATTCAACAGACAAACGTCTACGTGTCAGTTGGTTGGCTGGTTGGGTTTTTTGCCAACGCTGCTTTTCGATCACACCTAGTAATGGAGTTCAGACAAGAAAAAGTCAGGAACGGGAAAATCTAAAGACTAGGCAAGAAGCAAGACAAAGCCTTTGGGTGAGATGCTTAAGATGGAGTAGAAGTAGAGCAGAAGTATTCAAGATACTACACAAAAAAGCCCTTTTCCATCTGAGATCATGCCTAGATACAAAGTGAATCCAAAAAAACCCAAAACACCTACAGCAGGTCTCAAATTTTTTGCTTTAAGTCTTAAATGAGGACATTAGAGGTCTGGAAAGACCAAATTGCCATGTAGGACTCGTAACAGTTGAACTCAATAGTCAGTTCTTTGAAGCAACTGGCACTGGCTGCTGCTAGAGATGGACGTTAGGTCCTATCTCTGAGGGTCTCCTGTTCCTCAGCCCTAAATGAAGAGGGAATCCAAATCAATCTTGCCTGGATGGTGATATGGAAAGGAGCAGGAAGACTATAAACGACTATGATCTTGTCCTGTTGACAGCAGGCACAACTCATGACCCAGCTGGCTCTGAAGACTCAGGTACGACTTCCAAAGTCTCCTGACAGCTTTAGAAAGACAACTGGTCTTACTGGAGACTGGGAAGACAAATTACTGCATTGGCTCTGAAAATACAGGACAAGAGGAGATGGGCACAAACTTGACCATAAGAAGTTCCATTTAAACATAAGGAGGAACTTCTTTCCTGTGAGGGTGGCAGAGCCCTGGCAGAGGCTGCCCAGAGAGGTGGTGGAGTCTCCTTCTCTGGAGACATTCCAAACCCGCCTGGACACGTTCCTGTGGGACCTGCTCTGGGTGGCCCTGCTTTGGCAGGGGGTTGGCCTAGATGACCTCCAGAGGTCCCTTCCTACCCCACATCATTCTGTGATAGCAGTCCTCAAGGTGATGGTCCACTACAGCGAGGAGGAGATGTGATCAGAAAGATGTCGTAGAGTTGAAGTCTTGATCCATGAGGGAAAAGAAGAGAAAAGGGAAGGTCAGAGAAGAGAAGGAGAGTTAATGTGAGGGTGGACAAAGAAGGTTGAGATATAGTCTGAAACCCAGCAGAGAAGGCTGATGGTGGGGATCTGAGGTACATCAAGGGTTGATTCCTTCCCTACCAGCAGAACATCTATGGGGAGACACTGCCTCCTTACATGGAACAAGAAGCAAAGCCCACCTGGCCATGTCACTGCTTCCACCAGGAGCAAGAACCATATGGTTTGGCCATTTCTTCTAAAGATACACCCTTCTCCAGCTACAGGCATGAGTTTACACCAACCTCCTACCCATATGAGTTCTACCACCGTAACTCATGATGCCTTTGAAGACCTTATCAGTGCATGTATGAGTAAGTATATATTTATTAATACAGTGTTAAGCAAATACTCTATTTCTGCTACATACTACAGGACTTTGCCTTAAAATGTCATACACGGTGGCTGCAGCCGCCGATAGCTCTCCCGCTTCCTTTATATGAAAAAAATAAAAATAAAAATAAGTATCAGCCTCAGGGGAAAAGAACCTATCCACAGTTAAAATGAGATATTTCCCTTATTAAAATGTCAGGCTCAGAGCTCACTTGGCACATTTCTTTCCCCGGAATGGTTTGTCCCTAACCCCCAACGGCGCACGATGCTTTTCCTACCGGAACGGTCCTCGTGGTCCGCATTCATCCTGCAGCTTTTTAAGGGAGTGTGTTATCGAGGCTGGTTTTTTTTTTTTATTTCCGTCTCTCCCGCTGTAGGAGATCATTTAACGTCAAGGGCTTCTGAAACACACACACACCCAAAGCACAGTTTGCTTTTTTTGATGTTTCTCATGCTTAAATAAAATGTCGTGCATCTGTGGCACATGCCAGGTGCTACTAAAAGTTGTCACGATAATAAACTTGAAGTCTCACTAAAAGTTTAACCCCAAGAAGTCATTTACTTCTCCCTGCGAGGCCTTTCCCTGGGTAGGAAGCGCCCGGAGCCACCCCCAGGTGGACCCTCCAGACTCCAACCTTCTCCAACAACCAAATCATTGGGCTTTTGAAGTGAAGTTTGTCAAGGAGCACTGGAATAGGTTGCCCAGGGAGGTGGTGGAGTCTCCTTCTCTGGAGACATTCAAACCCCACCTCGACACGTTCCTGTGGGACCTGCTCTGGGTGGACCTGCTCTGGCAGGGGGTTAGACTAGATGATCTCCAGAGGTCCCTTCCAACGCCATGTGATTCTGTGATCACCCGGGAACCATGGCTGAAAGATCAATAAAACATTGAGAGATTGTGTGGAACAGTAAAAGCTCTCAGGGTTGAGCTGAGCTCGGGCTGGACAATAAACGTTAAGTGCAACGGAGCTCCTGTTAATACAACCGGGAGTTTTTCAGGGTTACGGAGGGGTCACCACGATGCTCGAGTACAGGAACGTACGTGGTGTTCAAAAACGCAGAAACAGGTAGAGCAAAAAGCCATCCAACTCCTTTCCAGCTCTTAACCTTTGCCCCCCACGTCTCCAGGGGTAACTCCGGTTGCCTCGGTGTTCAACGAGGAGTCAGGTCATAGCACAACTGACCCTCTCGGAAGCTGGAGGAGCACAGAGGAATGAGATGGGTGATGTGGGAATTAGAAATGTTATTTTCAGAAGCTTTCTGTATTGGCCTCTGCTGGAATCCTTGCCAGCTGGAGGAAAGTCAGACTGTGATGGCATCTGAAAGGTTCAGTCTCGCATCATGCAACACGTAAAGTGCAATATTACGTGCGGTGCAAGAGCAACGTTGGAAAAAAATCATAGAATAGAGTCATAGAATTGGTTTGGAAGGGAACTTTAAAGGCCATCTTGTCCAACACCTGCCATGGGCAGGAACACCTCCCACTAGACCAGGTTACTCAGAGCCCCATCGAATCTGAAATGTTTCCAGGGATGGGGCATCTATCAGCTTCTAGCCAACCCGGGCCAGTGTTTTACCACCCTCCACGTAAAAAAAATTCTTCCTTATACCTAGTCTAAATGTCCCCTCTTTCAGCTTAAAGCCATTATCCCTCGTCCTATGGCTCCCCTCCCTGATCCAGAGTCCCTCCCCAGCTTTCCTGGAGCCCCTTCAGAGACTAGAAGGGGCTCTAAGGTCCCCCTGGAGCCTCCTCTTCTCCAGGCTGAACCCCTCCAACTCTCTCAGCAGAGGGGCTCCATCTATGGATCATCTCCATGGCCTCCTCTGGACCCGTTCCAACATGTCCATGATTCTTAGAATCATAGAATTGTCTAGGTTGGAAGGGACCTTTAAGATCATCTAGTCCAACTGTTAACACAACACTGCCAAAGCCACCACTAACCCATGTCCCTCAGCACCACGTCTGCCCGGCTTTTAAATACCTCCAGGGATGGAGACTCCACCACTGCCCTGGGCAGCCCATTCCAGCATTTGACAACCCTTTCCATCAAGAAATTTTTTCCTAATATCCATCCTAAACCTCCCCTGGCACAACTTAAGGCCATTTCCTCTTGTCCCATCACCTGTTCGTTGGGAGAAGAGACCTGGCTACACCCTTCTTTCAGGGAGTTGGAGAGAGGGAGAAGGTCTCCCCTCACCTTCCTTTTCTCCAGGCTGAACACCCCCAGCTCCTTCTGCTGCTCCTCAGAAGTTCTCCAGACCCTTCTCCTTGTTCTCCAGACCCCTCACCAGCTCCGTTGCCCTTCTCTGGACCCTCTCCAGCCCCTCAATGTCTTTCCCATCGTGAGGGGCGCCCAGAGCAGGACACAGCACTACACGGGGTGGGGGGGGGTCTCACCAGCGTGGAGTAGAGAAGAAGAAATAAAAGCAAGAAAGAGACAGTTCATCTTTGGGCACAGTGATAATGAGGTGTAGGTTCTGCTATATTGCTCCTATTTTCTGCTTCCCTTCCCTTCTTCTTGGCATGTAAAAGAGGTTATTTTGGTACCGTTGCTCCATCATGCAATTAACTCTCACTTTTGGCTATTTGCCTGCCGTAGAGGAAAACCTGCTGTCTCCAAATTGATAGAGTCCCTACCCCTACACGGCATATTCTCATAAAATGGGCTTTCTAGGGATGAAGGTAAATTTTGCCAAATTTTCCTTGCAAATAAGTTCAAAATAAGTTGAAGCGATTTGTAAGAGTTTGATAAATTTATATATATTTTGTTTAAACATTCGTTTCTATAGGAATGTACAGTAATCACAGAGTGATATGAAGTTGGAAGGGACCTCTGGAGATCATCCAGTCCAACCCCCTGCCAAAGCAGGGCCACCCAGAGCAGGTCCCACAGGAACGTGTCCAGGTGGGGTTGGAATGTCTCCAGAGAAGGAGATTCCACCACCTCTCTGGGCAGCCTCTGCCAGGGCTCTGCCACCCTCACACAAAAGAAGTTCCTCCTCATGTTGAGATGGAACTTCTTATGGTCAAGTTTGTGCCTGTTACCCTTTGTCCTGTCCCTGGGCACCAATGAAAAAAGACCGGCCCCATCCTCCTGACACCCACCCTTGAAGTGATTCTGACCTCTCAGCTCAGCCCTTTGCCAGCTCCAGATAAAAAAATCCAAGAATTGACCTTTTCTTTCAGGCAACACCAGCCTCTCCGGAACATCCAGGTTCCCCCAACGCCCCCTTTTAAAAACCAGATTCCTTTGTCTTGTTTTTCTTTTCATCCCATGAATTCATTTTTGTTGCAAAATGCCGACTCAGCGTGAATCCCTTGTCTGAATTTCCAGCACGAATCCCTTGTACGGATTTCATATAATTACTATTACGCTTTCATTCCGCTTCTCACGTGCTTTAGCAAGAGGAATTTTTATAAATCACATAGATTTTTCCAATCACTTTCCTTTGAATGTTATCACCCGAGCCTTTTTCTCCCCAGGAATTTATTATAATACCTGTTGTAATGAGCAGAACGATCCAGTGACAAGATTTTCCTTGAGGTCTCAAAACATTTCGAGATAACAAATTGCTCTTTATTTATACGTAAGAAGGGATTCCGCTTGCACCAGTAAAAACCAACCAGAGACCTACAGCCTTTCAAATGCTAATTCTATTCCGTCCGAGGGACTAAATCCTGCCAGAATGCAGCGGGATCGCGAGCGACTACACACCATGGGCCATTAAAAAAAAATAAAGCTGGGCTAATCCAAACCTCAGCTAATAATCCTGCCTGACAAGCAGTTCTGCGTTTAACGGGTAATTTAATCGCTCACCAGCGACGTTAAGAGAACATTGGAGAGACGTTGAGAGAACATCCCAGTTCAGGAGAAAACCTCCGGCGTCCGTTTTCCATGCCAGGGATGCGATGGCTTCTTCCTAGAGCTACGGCAGGTGGGATTTGTGGGAGAGCAGGAATCAGAGAGGCTCGAAATGCGTAAGAAAAGTGGGAAAAAGGGAGAAAGCGCCCTTTGGAGAAAGAGAAAAATAAGAAAGTATTCCCCCAGATACAAGAGGTTAATGTTTTAAATACGTGACTGTGTCACAGAATCACAGAATGATACGGGGTTGGAAGGGACCTCTGGAGAACATCTAGTCCAAAGCAGGTCCACCCAGAGCAGGTCCCACAGGAACGTGTCCAGGAGAGGTTTTAATGTGTCCAGATAAGGAGACTCCACCACCTCCCTGGGCAGCCTCTGCCAGGGCTCTGCCACCCTCAAAGTGAAAAAGTTCCTCCTCACGTTTAGATGGAACTTCTTATGTCCAAGTTTGTGTCCATTTCCTCTTGTCCTCATGTCCTACTGAACTTTGTCCAACGCATTGATCACTTTTTGGTGTTTTAATGAAGAATTCGGGAATCTATTTGGGTTTTTTCCCAATAATGTACCGTAACCCTCAAGACTCTCCATCACCTCCACAAGTCAAATTTGAAGAGAGCCATTTGAACAGTATTTAGAAGAATTTCCAGATCATCTCCAGCAGGACTACAGACAAATCCAAGAACGTTTCAACAGCACTGATTTCACCTACAGATCTTCACAAAAATGCAACATTTTTGCAACTAAAGGGTCATTCCAGGTAATCATACCCCCCCACACTCGTTAAAGAAGTGGATGAAATCTGCACGGGCACTAATTGGAAACCCTTAATTAAACCTACCCAGTTCCTTGATAGAGGCTCACAGATCTCTCCCGGTTCTTTGGAATTATGATGGTAGGAACCCATTAGCCCTCAGGCATCACTTCACCTTTCTATATAATATTCCAATTAACACCTGAAGAAATGTAATTATAGTATTTATTTTTTTTAGAAATACTTATTAGCAATCAAGACCTTAAAGGATGTGCAGGGGATGAGGTACCACAAAAGACACTGTCCAAGGAGCTCTGAGGAGAAATTTCGAGCAGAGACTTGCAGATACTTGTTTTTGTCAGACAAACAAAGCGTCAGCACTGGTTTTTGTCAGACCAAACTGGTAAAGGTTGGGAGCACAGTCCCTCTCTCCTCCCTCTGTACCTATTGCCAAGGAAGCTGATTCATGGTGGGCTTCAGATGTTTGGTGCCCACTGGTAGACCCTTGCAAACCAAGGGACCTGGAGCAGAGGAACACCACCAAGAAACCCCAACCAGAGCAGGGAGATAATGTCTCTGGGCATCACTTGGACAGGTACAGAAGTCCACCTGAGAGTCAGATCACCAGTTACCTTCTGGTTTGGTTTCGCCTCTGGTTTAGGAGTCCATTCTACATTTTTCACCATCTTTGAGAACCTCTTGCTTGTGAATTACCCACCTGCAATTCTACGAGAGTGTGGAACTGGTGAAATAACTGGTTTCAAAAAAGCTAGAGAACACATCTTCCTAGTTAAAGAAAAAGCAATCACCCTCTCCTCTCGGACTACGGAAATCAGCAGGAGATAAATATCCAGGTATTTTGAGTGACCTTCTTCTTCAAAGCACCCAAAGAAACTGTCCCTTGCAGGAAGGGGTGTCTTTCAGTAATTACTCCCAGTGAGACACCCATTCCCACCAACAGCCCTGGCTAAAACACTGGTTTTACTCCAAAGGCGTCACAGATGTCCCAGCTGAACCACCCAAGAGCATGGGAAATTCAGAATAAATTAAAACCAGAGGTGTCCAAAGGCCAGCAGAGCAAAGGGTTGGTTAATAAGACATTCCCAAACGCAGTGGTCATTTAAATTCTTTCCTACCCGATGGAGAGTAGATCTAAAGCTTTTCAAAAATGCCTGGTGCTTCCAGTCCAGCCGCTGGCAAACCAGTATCAGCACCACAGTCACCAGCACGTTTGCAGCACTGGTTGGGAAAACCTACTGAAAAAACAGCCGAGGGGGATGCGTCAGTTGAGCAGAAAAGGGTGATACAAAGAGTATCTGTATGATTTTGCTGCCATTTTTATTCCTTTTTAAAGACATCCTAAGGTACGGGCAGAACCAGCTGTACTGGAGCTGCTGGAAGAGCATGGGGGTGGGAATTAGGGTGCAATCAAAGGATGGGTGATGGGAATTCACCTCTCCTATGAAGACAGGCTGAGAGAGTTGGGGAGGTTCAGCCTGGAGAAGAGAAGGCTCCAGGGAGACCTTAGAGCCCCATCCAGTATCTGAAGGGGGCTACAGGAGAGCTGGGGAGGGACCTATGAATTAGGAGCTGCAGAAGTGAAGAGGTTTCCCAAGCCACAGATGTCACGCCTCTCGTGAGGTACCTCCAAGTAGGAGGAAAAGCCAAGAACTTGTGCTGTCCTCTGTCTCCAAGAACTGGAGGAAGTTCTCCAAAGAACTGTCAAGATTTGCACAAATTCACATGAGATATTTAGCATGAATGCTCAGTTAATCAATTTGCACAAATTCAGATGAAGCTGGGACAAACCTCGGGAGGGTGCAGCAATCACATGCCCTTTCAAGTGTTGGTAGTAGAATAGTAAATTCACAGAAAAGGTTCAATTCAAGATTATTTCATCCTTTTGTACGTCTTTAATGTGGTTTCTTAAGGGAGCAAGGACGATTGGAACCCGATCCATTTATTGGTCTTTCTCTCCTTTCTCTAAAAATGGTGGTTCCCTGGAAGTGAATTTGACAGAATAGAAAAATAATCTAAATAGCCCACATTAAAGCAAGAAAAGCCTCAGTCAGAGGTTAATAGTCAGTAGAGAATCCCATCCAGGAGACCCAGAGCTTTTGAAAAAAACAGAAACCTCTCCTCTGCACACATCTGCTCAGAAAATAAGTTATTATATTACTGATCTACTCAGCAGAAAAGCAACCCCCTATTGCCCAGACAATCCCTGACACATAATGATCAAAAGCTAAATAGACGTGACCAAGGGTAAGAAAAAAAATCAGCAGGAACAGCCAGGTCAGATAATACCGACTACAAACCCTCCTTAAATCCAGGATTTGTGCCGGGGAGCACAGAGTCCCCAGTCACCTGCTTTTTCTTTCCTGGCCCTTTCGGAAAGAAGAAGATAATTGTACTTCTCTGTGGTTCAAGTCTAATTCCTACCAGCTGCTACCTGACAACTTGGATTTAATTCAGGCTGGGACCAGATTGTTCTAAATCAGCCCCTTCCTCCAGCCACATTTGTCTCCATCCTTCCCTTCCAAATCCAAAGCCCTCTTCTACCCTTCAAAAAAACTCTGGCTTTTCTTGGGAATCCATTCCAAATACTGTGATCAGGGAGAAAGGATCAGCTGTTCAATAATCTACGTTAAAATATATACAGTATATAAAATAGATAAAGTATATAACCAGCACATTTGGAATTTGCAGTCGCGTTTTCAGAAGAGCAGACGTTGAGAAACGCGCATCCACTTCTGCCTCTCTGAACTTCCCAGCATTAAAGTTGGGGGACTTAAAAGGTTGGATGGGGCTTTGAGCAACCTGGTCTAGAGGGAGGTGTCCCTGCCCATGGCAGGGGTTTGGAACTCGATCTTTAAGGTCCCTTCCAACTCTAACCATTCTATGATTCTAAAAGATGATGCTCTGACACATGAAACATCCCAAAATCAACATGCAAAGCACTTTCCCAATGGCTTGTGTAGGACACCAATTCCAGTTCCTCCTACAGCTTCCAGAAGAGCCCAGTTTCACAACACCCCCCGACCAGCAATGTTTTATTTGCATAATCCATATGTTCTCCTGTTTCCCACTACGAGCATCCAAGGAGCACCAAGCACAGCAGCTCCTCCTGCTTAAGCTCTTTGTTTCATTCACACTCTCAGCCTGATTTTTGCTTGAAAATCATAAATTCGCTCATGGGGAGAACTTCTCCCCTGCCATTTGTGAATCCAGATCCCTGCTCTTTCTTGCAGTAGTGACACTGGGGTTTCCCCAAGGTCTTCAGCCAAAGTTTTCTTTCCTGGTGCTCCAAGGCATCCTGCTGGGCATCATTAACCCTTCCGTCCTGCATCCCAAAGGTGCCTGGAACTCATCAGTGGTACCAGATGTAGGGTTTGTAGGGCCAACTTCTGTCCTCAGATGCGTGTGTCCCATTGACTTTGTTTGAGATTTAATGCTTTAATGCAAGAGCAAAATTTGGCCCTCAAACAGAGGCACTTTGGGACGTTGATGGACATTAGATGGCAGAAAAAGGCTCACTGTTTCAGTCATTATCTTTTCAGTCATCATTTTATTGTGTGTTGCATTTAACTTGGGAAGAAAGGCCATCCATCCAAACATTCCCTACCTACGTACAGCAAAAGAAAGTAGAAACACGAGGCTTTGAGATCCAAGTTTGGATACTTCAAGCTATACTTCCAAGCCTGGAGATAAATACTCTGTAGAGCAGAGTGAAATTTAGAGGCTTAGAGCACCCAAACTTCTATGTTTTATGACAAAGCAACCATTTAGCTCATCCAAACCTTCATATTGTGCTTCCCTGCCTTGGGCATCACGGGGCTTTGTACTTCCATTGGCTCCTTCCCAAAGTGAACCGATAGAAAAGCCTGAAAAAAATGTCATTATACAAGGCCCCTGAAAGTTTTAAGTGTTACCAAATGGGAATATTATATTTAAAATACTCATCCCACTTCTTAACTTTGAGGGTAAGGTTAAGATTTTACTTTATCTATTAACTTAAACAGTCCATTGAAACATAGAGACACTTGAAGGTAAGAAATTGAGAAGCTTCGAATTTCTAAGCTTCCGAGTTTAGAAATGTTGTCCGCAGCTCTTTACGACATCACGCTAATTATCACAATTACAAAAATGAGAATAATTTATGGAGCTGTTAGCAGAAGCCTTCTGTGCGCCAACAGCGTGGTGGAATTAACCGTTACGATGGCGGTTACTCACAAACACCGATTATTCCCTTACAGCCTGGAATTCAGCCAAGGTAAAGCAAATTTAAAGGTGAGCTGGATGTTCTAATTCAGGGCAATTTTTAAAAAAAAAAAACCAAAAAAACCAAACACATAGGATTCTTAGTGACTGTATTTCACTTCTTTGTTCTATAATTAGGCAAAAGAAAAAAAGAACGGGGGGGGAAAATATCGGCGCACGCAATATAACACTAATTTTCTCTCCGAAGAAGCAAAGCACCAAGGAGACGTGTATATACACACACAGAGAAATGGATCTTTTTTTTTTTTTACGGAAAGCTCAGTAGAGAACTGGGAGCAGCTCGTTAAAAATAACATCAACGAAATTTGGTCACCGGGCTACGCTAAAGGGACTGCCATCTCCCCTTATTCTGGGGATGTGAGCTCCGCCGGGGTATTCCCTGGGCATTACAGAGAGAGGAAGAACTTTAGTACAAAGCAGTTTAACCCTCAAAATACTCCAACCCAGAGTGAAGGCACACACCAAACCCCCAAATCTGTGTCTATTTTTGGCCCCCCCAGGAGAAGAAGAAAACCTTTGGAGCTCAAGAACAAGCACATGAACAACCACGGCCTGGCCAAGCACCGTGAGCTTCTTGGAAGAGCCAAACGTTATGGAGAAGAGGGTGAACAAGTCAAGGGGAAGGCGAGGGATTGCACAACAGGATTGCTCGGGATAATTGCTCCAGAGAGCTGGAATTTCGGAAGTTCTACCCCCACCAAGCTGCTGAGTTAGAGGAACACGACGGATGCAGAGCACATCAAAGCTCATAACCCAAGCGTCATAATCCAAGGGAACCTGCAAGGATTTTCTCAAGCAGGTACCTTCCCGCTTCTCAAGAGGGAATACTGATTTTGCTGATTAACATGAATATATAATAGGCTCCCATTTACAAAGCAAAACATTACCTCCCTGAGAGGAGGAAGCGATTAGAATGCGCTTCGAAACCCTAGCAAGTGATAAAGCAGTTTAGAGTCCACTGTGCTAATGAGATGCTCAGCTGGCAAAGTGCACCATCGCGCGCCCGAACCATTTGTTTCCCTGACACTTCACAGAGCGATTTACAAAGAAAAGAGCATTAAAACCAGAACCATCCTCCACTCCATCATTTTTAACGCCGGAGTTTCGGGAGCCGCGCGAGTCGCAGCATCGAGAAATGTTTGCGGCGGCGTCAACGGCGGATTATGGGTGGGTTGTTTTGTTTTTTTTTCCACCAGGCAAAGTCGTTTGGGTGTCAGGAGCCGGGAGTTTTTTTGACACTAAAGCACTGAGAGTTCAGTCACCTCCTTTCCAGAAAATGAAGGTACCAATTAAACTAAATAGCATCCCAGCGGATCCGTAATTTGTAATTTTAGGATGCGTTCAAAGGAAAGGCAGCGCAGGTCAATGAACAATTGAAGGTCCACGGCTCCGTCACCTCCAGTTCATTTGTCACCTCCATAATGAGCAGAGCAGGAGGAGACAGGGAAGGAGAAGAAAAGCTGCTCGGGAAGGTACAAGTTTTTAAATTGCTAATGAGGAAGGAGCAGCACAGCTCCAAATCTCAACTAACACAGTAGAACCGCTTGGAAGGGAAGACCTTGGAGAGACACAGCCCCTGGCTCAAGGAGGAAAAAGCCAAGACGCGTGGCCGGGACACAAGGGGTAGCGAAAATTCCCATTGATGTGCGTTATTCCAGGCTTCCCCCTGCACCCGGGGCTTTCTACCCCCCTTTTTCATCTATTAACCCTCAAGCCCTGCACTTCCATGACTTCAGTGAGGACCGTGCTCTCTCTCTGCCTCTCGCATCGTTAACAGACCTCAACGTAATAACCCAGTCAAAACTTCTGGGACTTCAGGTCACAGCCCCCAAAGCGCAACTAGCTGAGCTTCGTTTGAATATTACCTTAATCATCTAATTTCTGCTGCCCTTAAGATTAGTCCTGCTCTAAGCTGCTGGCCTCTTCACCTTCTCTTCCTAAGAGAGGCTTTATTGTCCTCCAGGTTTCGACAACACGCTTTTAATTTCTCAAGAGAGCAGGACTTTTGCCGTTCACCCACCAGCAAACCAGTTAACCAGAGCGGCTCCCTCACTGGGTTACTTATCAAACTTCAGGAGTTCTTCTCTTGGAAAAGAACTCTTTCCATCACTCTAGACACAGAGCAGGTTGGGATCCCACATCGCCTACGGCAGAGATGAGGCAGAATCAGGAGCCTCCGCTAATCACGCCGCAGATTTTCATTCTGCTCATTAAAAAACCCGGACCAAGTTCATTTCCTCGGTCAACAGAAGAAGAAAATTTAACGGTAACAATCTCCACCTGCTCGATATCAACGTGTACGCGCTACGGCTTTACTCCAGGCTCTGGAGAGGGATTTCTGGCACTGGGCACCTCTCTGCAACCTGCCCGGTCGCTGCGGTTATTTGAGGATTGAAAGGATTACCTGTCATCCGGGCGCGGGCACAGCCATCGCTCCTCTGATGAGTCGGCGGAGAAGGTTTTGGGTTGGGATCCTTTTTTCTTCCTCTTGCCTTTGATGTCGTAACCAAAAAGAGTCATTTTTTTCTCATATCAGTGAAATTATTGTCTTTAAAAATTAGGCAACTCTGGTGACAGCTGATGCAGACGTCCCCATGTGGTCTCAGAGTCAAATCCAGCCACGCTGGGTCAATGTCCACAGGCAGGTGAAGCATCAAAGCATCCAGGGGCCACCAACAGCATCAAAAGACAACGAAACTCCAAACCAATCCTTGGAAAACCACCTTCTTGGTGCCTTTTCAAGCAGGCTCCCTGAGGAAATGGTGCAGGGGAGCAGGTGGGTGGTTAAGGCTTGAGGTTTCACTGGTCACCTGGCCATGCTAGAAGAAGTGGAGACACCAGTCCAGCGCCAGCCTGCCACAGTGGTACCTGCAGGAGATTATAACAGTATTTTAGTTATGGACAGGAAGGTGGTCTCCAGCCATACCCACTCCCAAGCTTTGCTTTAGAATCATCATAGAATGGGTTGGGTTGGAAGGGACCTTAAAGATCATCCAGTTCCAACCCCCTGCCCTGGGCAGGGACACCTCCCACCAGACCAGGTTGCTCAAAACCCCATCCAACCTGGCCTTTAGACGGCAAAGTGCTCCCCAGGGTATGCAAACTAGATTCCTTTTGGTTAAAATCAAACAGAAAATGAGCTTCACCTCCTAATGGGACCATAGGACCAGAGAAGAGAAAGCCTAAAATATGCTCCCTCAAATACACAACGTAGAGATTGAGTCCTCCACACCAGTTGTCCCAGTCCGCAGACTGCTCCTGCTGCCCGTGAAGCTCCTCTGCCACAGACTTGAGATTACTGCACATGACCTAGACTGGGAGCCCCAGTCAAAGCGTGGTACTTCGCACTTAAAACCGGTACCGGGGTACAAATCGATGCCGTGAGCTCCACGGGATCTCTCTCCTTACAGCACAGGAGAAACTCCGATGGCTTGGAGGAATCTCTCTCCGTTCCCTTTAACAGCAGCCAGAACTTAGCCCTCGAAAACCCCTGAGACCAGACAACTTCACGCCGCTTTCTTGCAAGCAAACACCTCTATCCTCTCCATCTTTCTCTTGCTGCCTGCTGTTTGCTCGTGTTTGAATTACTGCCACGCTCTCTCCATTCGCTCCGGGTCTCGCGTTCTTTCTATTTACCCAATAAGCCATTTCTTTCCGATTTAATTGAGTCGAGGCTGTAACGATGCCGAAACTCTGTCTTGGCAATAAAAGCTCTCGAGTACAACCCATTCGTCCAAGCGGGGCCTTAGGACCTTGGCTCATGCATAATTCTTAGGTTCAAAAAGACCTGCCGTGTAAAAGGCACGCTGAGAAAATTATGCAATTGCATAATTCAAGAGCAAGAAAACGTAGCAAAATTGGCGAGCGGGTTGTGTTTTCATCCCAGTTCCCGGCTCTGTGGTGTTTCTTTACAAAGCTGGGCAGAAAGAGAGCAAAAAGGTCTCGGTCCCTCGGAGCTTCTTGTCCCCGAATGTCCTTTGTTAAAGCCTCTGGTGCTTAAAGGTGGAGAAGAGAAAACATTTGGGCTCTTGCAGGGATGCCCACTCTCCCACCCACAGCACAAAGCCCTCAATTCAGCCAGAAATTTTCAGCACCTGCTGAAAGTCAGAAGAGAACTAGAGGGGAGTCATGTAAAAACAGTTCTCTGCTCAACCAAGTTCTGTTTTATTATTGAGCTGGCAGGCCAGAAACCACCCACATCCTGGGCTGCAGGTGGATTCCACCCCTCTGCTCCACTTCGTGGAGACCCTCCACTCCCAGGGCTGCCTCCAGCTCTGGGGTCACAACAGCAGAAGGACACGGACCTGGTGGAGCAAGTCCAGAGGAGGCCACGGAGATGATCCATGGATGGAGCCCCTCTGCTGGGAGGAGAGGCTGAGAGAGTTGGGGGGGTTCAACCTGGAGAAGAGAAGGCTCCGGAGAGACCTTAGAGCCCCTTCCAGTCCCTCAAGGGGCTCCAGGAAAGCTGGGGAGGGACTCTGGATCAGGGAGGGGAGCCATAGGACGAGGGGAAAGGGTTTGACACTGAAAGAGGGGAGATGGAGATGAGATGTGGGGAAGAACTTCTTTGCTGGGAGGGTGGTGAGAGCCTGGCCCAGGTTGCCCAGAGAAGCTGTGGCTGCCCCATCCCTGGAGGGGTTCAAGGCCAGGCTGGATGGGACTTGGAGCAACCTGGTCTGGTGGGAGGTGCCCCTGCCCAGGGCAGGAAGGTTGGAACTAGACGGTACTTAAGGTCCCTTCCAACCCAAACCGTTCCATGATTCTATGATTAGAAGGCTCTAATCAGAGAAATGATTAAAAAAGCAACCAGGTAGAAAGCATCTTGTCATCACACCTATTAGAGAACCCCAAGACACAGTCAAACAGGCAGCGGCGCAGCGTTTGGACAAGGTACGGCTTTTCCTGGGATGTTCTGATCTGCAGAACACCCCGGGAGCAGAGGGAGATATCTGTCCACGTCCATCCTGGGCACCTCCGCATGCCCAAAAAACCCCTTCCTCCTGGAAAGACAAACAGTAACTTCTTCAACGCTGCTCCCCCTAGACAGAATTCTTCCGACGCCAAAAAAACCAGTTCCCTCCAATTATAAATCAGTTCAGTAGGAAAAAGTGGGGTTGTTTTTTTTTTACAACCCGTGTGACGGCAGGGATGCTTAAAAACAAAGCACCGAGGGCAGCTGATCCCCGTGTCCCGCAGAGGACGCAGAGCAGCTATAAAAAGACCTCATGCTTCTATTCAAACGATTCCAGAACACCGTCAGCCGGAGCGAAGGAAGACAAAAATGTTTATTCATAGGCCTTTCGCTGCTGCAAACGTCTCGGGACACATTAATCCATGAGTTAGCATAGGCCAGGGCAGATTTCCCAACGGAACGCAAAAGGAAGAGGGAAAGCAGGGATGGGGAAAACGGGATTATCCAAAGCTGGACATCAGATAACGCCCCTCTCCAGACCCATCCGAAGCAATTCCATTTTTCCATTTCATTTAAAATACCGTATCATTAACCGGCTACGTTTAGTCATAAGTATTTTTTTTATGCCAATAAATTAGAAATAAAATTGCCCCAGTGATTAACGCTGTATGCAAGTAGAGAACAGGAGATATTTTGTAGTAGAGAGAAATTGAAAACAACATAAAAGAAGGACAAGACACCCGAGGAGCTGAGAACACCCCAGCTGGTCGGATTTTCAGGCTCTAACCTGTTCGATAAAGGAAATAACTCTCAAATTATCATTTTTTTATACCTCTGCGACACCTGGCACCGAACGCTGCGGAAGAAGGGTCCCGGACTGGGTAGGCAGCAGATTTAACCCAGTGTATTCCTGTCCTCGACTGGTTAAGATGCTCATTGAGATGCTCCTTCTGCCGCCTGCACAGCCCCATCCCTGGTTGTCTGGATCCCTGTGCAAGCCCCCAAAACAATCCCAATTTACGCTGCTTGGCAGAGCATTCACAGAAGAAAGCTTTAACTCCGCAGGCAGCGAGATGAAACGGCAACAGGAGGAATTTAAAGAATATTTTTCACCCTCTTGTGAGCATCACTACTTCTTTTTCCCTAATGCCTACCCGCTAAGTACGGTCAGAAAGTGCTGAAGCAGCAGGTTTTTGGCACGCTCACCTGAAAGTTGGGGACTCTACCGAAACACCGTGAAGAAATTTAGCCTAGAAATATTAAAAAAAAAAATACATCTAACCTCTTATTAAGGCTAAGCGGTGTGCAATGAGGACCAGCTGCACAGCCAGGGGCACAGCATGAGTTTCTAAGGTGCTGACCCAAATAGATCATTTAAGTTTAAAGAGAAAACGATTCGTTTCCGATGGAATTGATCTGACTCGTGCTGACAACAACGGACAGGTTCTGCCGCAACACACGGCTCATTCAAACCCATCGGCAGGCACCTCCTTCTCCCCAGGTTCTCCAGCTCAGGCCATGAAGGATTGGGCTGTCAAAACCTTCAGCTTCCAACCTTCAGCGTGTGTCAATGGCATCAGTGTAACTGTTTATTTACGCGGTGACATTATTAAAGGAAGGCAGGTGAAGAAGAGGAAGAAAAACTCTAGAGCGAAGCATTTCAGAGCCTTCAAAAACCAGAGACAGTTACATCAAACCCTGACAGTCAGTGGAAATGTTAGGCTGAAATAACCATAACCCAGAGGAGGCCACGGAGATGATCCATGGATGGAGCCCCTCTGCTGGGAGGACAGGCTGGGAGAGTTGGGGGGGTTCAGCCTGGAGAAGAGAAGGCTCCAGGGAGACCTTAGAGCCCCTTCCAGCCCCTCAAGGGGCTCCAGGAAAGCTGGGGAGGGACTCTGGATCAGGGAGGGGAGCCACAGGATGAGGGGGAAGGGTTTGACACTGAAGAGGGGAGATTGAGATGAGATGTGGGGAAGAACTTCTTTGGTGTGAGGGTGGTGAGAGCCTGGCCCAGGTTGTCCAGAGAAGCTGTGGCTGCCCCATCCCTGGAGGGGTTCAAGGCCAGCTTGGAGGGGGCTTGGAGCAACCTGGTCTGGTGGGAGGTGTCCCTGCCCAGGGCAGGGGGTGGCACTGGATGGTCTTTAAGGTCCCTTCCAACTCAAACCAGTCTATGACTCTGTCTTGCCTATGTTTGCATAAGAAGATCTTACGCAAGATCTTACCCATGGCAGAGGGGTTGAAACTTGATGATCTTTAAGGTCCCGTCCAACTCTAACCATTCTATGATTCCATGATCTTGGTGAGGACCACAATATTTTTACTACTCCCTAATGCTTAAGCCCATCAAAAAAGGACCAAAAAAAGTAATTCTTAAGATGCTGCTGAAATTGTAGCAGCAGCAGCACTTTGTGTTTCTTGAATGTGTTGGAGCTACCACCCTGGCTTCCATGAAGGGGACCAAACACCTCGTCACTTGGCAGCTGAGGATCCCAGCCCCTCGGTCTCTACCTTCCCCACAGGCAGATCTGCTGGGCTGCAGATGGTGGATGAAGCTGTTCTCTAACAGCTTACTTTGGGGAAAACACTCATCTGCAATGAAAGGACATCCACGTGGGAGCGGGTAGGATGTGAATTTTATGCTAATATTATATATATAATAATTAGGTATAATTCTGGAACTACCAAAAAAAGGCTTCTGCTTTCCCAACGTGGAGATATGCTCAACGCATTTCACCTTTTAGGGGTAATATATTTATATATATATGTGCTTTTAGTTGTATTATATTTACATATATGTCTCTCTTTATATATACATATACATAGAGGACATTAAAGGACAAGTAATCACTCCCTACTGCATCAAAACTCAACTGTTCCATCAACATAATTTAATTCTGAGCTACACGACATCCTTCAGACAACCGTTCAAGTCATGATTTAAAGACTCNGAGTGATGGAGAAGCCATCATACCCCGAGGTAAATTATCCCAACAGTTAATTGCATTCATTGTTAAAATCCCGTGCGTTATTTTTTTTTTTTTCCTCAATTCATCTTCCTTTGCCTTCCAATCTGTGACTCTTGACCCTTTCACCCCGAGAACTTGGCTGAGACGACAAAGACTGACGTCTGCCTTCCAGCACAGATGAGCACCAAATTCAAGCAGGAAGACAAAATTGTCAGAATAAGGCAAAAAAAGAAAAACCCAACAGAATTTTGCCAAAATAATCTTCAATGGGTTTTGTAAAATATATGAATAAATAGCATCAAAATGTTTGGTTGGGTTGGGTTTTTTTTCGTGGAGTTTAGGAATCGTTTCGTCTTTCTGCATGATTCCATGTCATCTCTTTACCGCAACCGAAATCTCCTCCGGTGTTTGCGTTAAAATCCTTTTTTAAAATCCCATCATCAAACTGGAAGGGAGGTTGGGGCGATTTCCCCGCCTCTGGAAATGCTAAACCCCGTCTGGATCTCTTGCTAATTCATCAGCGCCAGCCACCATTATAGCCCGGAGGGTCCCAAAACTACTTCTAAAGAGCATATTTTTTTTCTCCTTTTGCCCCAAGGTGCGGAACAGATTGCGCCAAACGGCAACATTTCCCAAAGATTTCCCAAGATGGGAATTTCCTGCCTCCTTTAGAGCTAAATTTAACTTTTTCTTCCCTTCTCAACACACAATATCTTTTTTTTTTTTTTTTTTTTTTTTTTTTNAAAAGAAAAAACCAAAACAACATACGCCCTTCTGTCGGTACGAGGAGGTTTGTCGTGGGTGGCTGATTAACAGTTTCCTTCGAAACCCCTCGTTAAAATATATTGGCAATCCCACCTTTGCTGGTAACGAGCGATTGTCGAAAGGAGGAGAAAGGCAGGATTTGCAAGGAAAAATGAAATGTATCAAAAACCACAAGGACTTTTTATCAGCTGCTGGAAAGCAAAGAAGCGTAGGTTGGGTTTTGGAGCCCCTCCAAATTCAGTGTTTGGCCCCTTGGAGCTTTCTGTTGCTTTTTTCGGGGGTTTTGTTGCGCTGGCTGGAAGGTAAATACGAAGAAACCATGTGCTAAGTGTACGGTGCGTAGGAGAGAATAAATGACTGCACGACGTTTCCCGGTGAGGTCTCTGTACTAATTACCATTTCTCTTTTTCTTTTTTTTTTTTCCCCCCCCTTCTTTGTTTTCTCCGACTCCATTGTTCCAGAATAATGAAATTTGCTCTCGCAAAACTCGCCCTGACGTTTTTTTTTTTTGAAACAATGCGGGAAAATATGTATTTTAAAGCTATAATTATCCAGAATTGATGCACCCAACAAAAACATTCCGTTGCGCTTCTCTGCAATTCAACTTTGAGCACTCTGGGGCCAAAGTGTTATTATTACACAATTTCCTTCCGAAAATAATCCCAAAAAGAAGGGAGAGAAGATGATTGGATTTGAACAATGGGAAACCATCGGGAGAGATGGTGAGAAAGCTGCGATCACCTTCTCCAAGGCCGTCACTGGCTCACCAATATTTCGATAATACGACGACTACTCGACGTAACGTGCTCTCAGAGAGTTGTTTTTCATTTGAGCTGCTGGGGAGAGAAATTATTGTCTTCATCTGCCTCAGGAAATTATTTTGAAGCAGCAAACAAAGCAAAATTGGATTGGCGTCGGGGTAATTCCGGATTAATGCGGCGCCAAATCCCAAAAGCTTCGGAGAAGAGCTTTTTTGGCACGGACACGCGTTCCCGCTGACAGTAGGGTCCCTGCACTTCCATAACATGCCGGTTTGAGGGACATCATCACAGAATCACAGGATGATATTGGGTTGGAAGGGACCTCTGGAGATCATCTAGTCCAACCTCCCTGCCAAAGCAGGTCCACCCAGAGCAGGTTGCACGTGTCCAAGCGGATTTTGAATGTCTCCAGAAAGAGACTCCACCACCTCTCTGGGCAGCCTCTGCCAGGGCTCTGCCACCCTCACAGGAAAGAAGTTCCTCCTCATGTTGAGATGGAACTTCTTAACGTTCAAGTTTGTGCCCGTACCTTCTTGTCCTATCCCTGGGCATCACTGAAAAAAGACTGGCCCCTTCCTCCTGACACCCACCCTTCAAATATTTATAGGCCTTGATCAGATCCCCCTTTTATCTTCTCCAAAAAAGACCTAAAGACACCCAAGTCTAAAAGGACCTCAGCCTCTCCTCGTAGCCTATTTCATTATTTACTGTATCTATTTCATTATTTCTTTTTTTAAATTTTAATGCTTCATTAAAGTAGTTCACTTCGTTCTAAATTTATAAATCTCCTTACCTCTTTCTCTCCTCTCTTTTGGGGGGCGGGGGGAAGAGCCATCTGTCATTCTGGTTTTGGCCAATTTGGTCTAAACCACGACAGATTTGTAGCGAAAGGCTGTGATTTTTCATCCTCCAGCACATCCTTCTTTTCATTCTTTCAACAGCCAACGACGATACCCCGGTTCCCCAATCCTAATGAGGGATTCGAAGGTGAACGCAGCATCACAACAACTGCAGCCTTATTTTGGTCCCCGCTGCCGCAGACGGGGCTGTCACTGTCCTTGGACCCGCAGACAGGGTTTTTGCTCTATTTGCCCCACCAATCTTGTCAAAGAAGAGAAGAGATGAGGGTAGGCAAGTCATAAATTTACTTTCCTCTTCACCAGCATCAGCAGGATATATAAATTACTGTGTTCCTCCTATTGACCGGGGACCTTCACGAGCACACCCCCCTTGCTGGGGCTGAGAAGATGGGACTCCAGCGGAAGACAGATGATAATCGATGGTGGTGAGGAGGAAAGCACTAAACTGGTGTCTCAAGAGCATCCAAGGTCTACTAGAGGAACAGACAGGACTTTCTGCTTCCCATAACTGGTTTATAGAGAGAATTCCCTTAAAAAGAGCAAATTGCTCAGACCTCAGAGCAGTGGGGACCGTCTGAGGAGGTTTGGAGGAAAAAGAAGGGGTTCATTTGATGTCCCACAGCACCTCACAACCAGCCAGAAAGAAGAGTTTGCAGCTTTGGACCATAAAGTCCAACACCCAAATCCCCAGTGCAACATCAGAAACAGCCACCCTGCTCACGGGGCCGTGGAGCATCCCCAGCTGGTTACAGCCTCTCTCTCCCCACGTCCCCTCCCTGCACACAGCTTTGGGGAGGCCACACTGGGAAGCCCAGTGGAGGTCCAGTCCACTACTGCCACCCAGCCTATGCTTTGCTGGTGCATCATCTGCCTAAAAACATATGGATTATGAGCTCTAATGCACGGTCTGGAGATGGATGTGCAAAGAAACCCTTGCATTTCAGGATGAATATCATCCCAGGCTGATCTTCTGTGATTTTCACCTTCTCATTTGCTGGACGAAGCCATCCTGGGAATTTCCTGACATCCCGGTGTCCCAGGAAGCTGCTGTCTGGCATTTCTATGCTCAGACGATGCTGCTGAGATGGGGAATGTCTCTCCCAGGAGGAAAGACCCAGGAAGAAAAGGGAATGAGGTCCCCGGGATGGGAGCAGGTGCCTCAAATATGACAATTTAGAGCCCTGGCTTCAGCTGAACCAGCCCTGCCTGGATTTCTGATTTCTCCTCCAAACGTTCCTGCTCTGTGTAGTTAGAGATTAAAACCCCTCAATTCAGCACACTCTGTGGTTCAATAAGCAAACTCTTATCTTACAGACCATTCCACAATGTTTTTGCGTCGGGAGAGGCCATCCTCCCCCTCTGCTCTGCCATGGGGAGGCCCCAGCTGGAGCACTGGGTCCAGGTCTGGGCTCCCCAGTTCCAGAAGGACAAGGAACTGCTGGAGAGGGGACAGCAGAGGGCTACAAAGATGATGAGGGGCCTGGAGCATCTCTCTGCTGAGGAAAGGCTGAGGGACTTGGGTCTTTTGAGTCTGGAGAAGAGAAGACTGAGGGGGGATCTGATCAAGGCCTATAAATACTTCAAGGGTGGGTGTCAGGAGGATGGGGCCAGGCCTTTTTCAGTGGTGCCCAGGGACAGGACAAGAGGGAACGGGCACAAACTGGACCATAAGAAGTTCCACCTCAACATGAGGAGGCACTTCTTCACTTTGAGGGTGGCAGAGCCCTGGCAGAGGCTGCCCAGAGAGGTGGTGGAGTCTCCTTCTCTGGAGACATCCCAACCCCACCTGGACATGTTCCTGTGGGACCTGCTCTGGGTGGCCCTGCTTTGGCAGGGGGTTGGAGGAGATGATCTCCAGAGGTCCCTTCCAACCCCATATCATTCTGTGATTCTGCAATTCTTTTTTCATCAATCTGAGTATTCACAATGGTGTGTATTTTTGTGCATTTAACACAAAAAACCAGAGTCACTTTTCAAAACAGTGGACCCTAGTTACTGGCATCTCCTGACTCTTCTTCTGATAAACCAGCTTTTCACTTTGGTCCCATATGGGAATAAAAAATGAGGCTTAGTTTATTTATTTTAAGAAGGATGAAAAATTGCATGGGTGGATGCCCCACGGGCCACTGCAGCATCGTTTTTTCTCTGCATGCACAGGCACACTCCTGTAATACCCCAAGCTAATGCAAATTATTAATTGCCCATTCTCTGTTTTACATGCCCACGTCTTGCAGACTCTAGGTCACGGGAAGAGCATAAAGCAAGAAAGATGAAAGGTGCATGTTGATTACGGCTCAGAATTGAACGGGCTGCTGATGGGAAAGACTGTAATACCTCATAAAGATGATAATGATTCTTCCCCCTCCTTTTCCATCTTCATAAACAAAGCTTACTTCCATCAGGTTGCACGAAGGGCTCGAAGAACAATGAACAAACATAATCAAAATTCCAATATGTTTGCGTTAAGACTGAGATGAGCAGTGACATACCCGCGCTGTTTAATGTCTACACCTTCTGCCCAAGAGTAAAGAAAAAGATACATCTTTCTCCTCAAAAAAAAAAAAAAAGAGAAAGGGCAATTAATTATTCGAGGCTGCTTCTTACTAGTGACCAGACTTGATGTCCAGGCCAACAAACTGGAACTGGGTGTCTCCTTGCTGTCACCGTGACCCAACTTTCTGGCTTATGAATTTCCACGCAGAAACCAAAGCATTATTTTGCAAAGAAGATTTTAGTTGGGAGTTTTTGATTTATCACCTGTTCTAATCATAAGCTGAAAGGGTGGGTGTCAGGAGGATGGGGCCAGGCTTTTTGCAGTGGTGCCCAGGGACAGGACAAGAGGGAACAGACACAAACTGGAACATAAGAAGTTCCACCTAAACATGAGGAGGAACTTCTTTCCTTTGAGGCTGCCCAGAGAGGCGGTGGAGTCTCCTTCTCTGGAGACATTCCAACCCACCTGGACACGTTCCTGTGCAACCTGCTCTGGGTGGCCCTGCTTTGGCAGGGGGCTGGACTAGATGATCTCCAGAGGTCCCTTCCAACGCCATATCATTCTGTGATGCTGTGAATTAACCACCAATTTGCCTCTCGCAGAAAATTTCTCCTATGAAATCATATTTCTCATCACTGAATGCAAATTCACTCCCCAGCACAGAAATCAGTGTTGAACCCTCCACTGAAAATAGCTGCAAACTGTACCTTTCCCTCACTGCTGTAATTCCCACCTGCAAAAGACTCAGGCAACAGGGTCTCCAAGCACCTCCCGAAGGGATGGAGGTGGTGACGCTGGTGAGTTTGGTCCTGGCACCGCTCCTCTCCAGTTTTCATGAAGAGCATGTCCTTGCCCTAGGTTTAGGAACCTCTAATGACATTTATTTGGGTGCTTTTACACTCTTGCTCGACCCTATGCTTTAACTGTCACTCTGCTTTCAAGGTTGCCCCTTGGAAGGCTGTGACTATTTTTAAAGGACTTGGCCTCAAGCCATCAATACTGAGAAGCCCATCAGCAAAACAAGCCTTGGGCTCTCACCCCGGGTAAGCCTGAGGTTGTGGTCATCAACTGGAAGGTGCCCAGCTCTTTGACCAACCTACTCCTTGTACCACTGCATCAGATCCCTCCTGCAGTTGGCCCTAAACGTTCATTCATAGAATCACGGAATGATTTGGGTTGGAAGGGACCTTAAAGACTATCCAGTTCCAATCTCTTCCACAGGTAGGGACACCTCCCACCAGACCAGGTTGCTCCAAGCCCCCTCCAACCTGGCCTTGAACCCCTCCAGGGATGGGGCAGCCACAGCTTCTCGGGGCAACGTGGGCCAGGCTTTCACCACCCTCCCAGCAAAGAAGTTCTTCCTGAGATCTCATCTCCATCTCCTCTCTTTCAGTTTAAAACCGTTCCTCCTCGTCCCATCACTACATGCCCTTGTAAAAAGCCCTTCTCCAGCCTTCTGGTAGCTCCCCTTCAGATATTGGAAGCCAGAAATCATCATCCACCGACCTCTCGCATGGCCACAGCCCTGCGTGCCGGGAATCCTTCCCCGGCCTCTCGAGCCTCTTTGAACGCCGACAAAAATGCCATCGGGAGTCCTCTCTTCCCTCTTTTGTCGAGGCAGCTCCTGGAGCCTTCTCTTTTCGGGCTCGCCTTCCTAATGCTTCGTTAAGCCTTGTAACGCTGCCTTTACACTCTGGCGATATCGTGAATATCCTTCTTTAAACCCACTGCCCAGCGTCGGACATGCTATTTCCAATGAGGTTTTACAAAGGCTTTGTATAATGAAACCATTCTCTCTCCCGATTTTAACTAATCCTCTTGCTTATTCACCGTTAAGACCTGATTAGCTCCCTCTTGCATCTGCCACACACTTGGATCTTTACCTTCTAATTATCACCCGCTTTTATCCCCTCAATCTCTTTCCTTCGCTGGTTTTGCACATCTGTTATTCCAAGCACATTTTTCCTTTCCTTCAAGCTGCCTCTCCTTACCTGCACGGGCATCGCCATTCCTAGGACCGGTGTCCCACGCCTTCCCCAAAAACGCGTTTTTAGACAGAATTAAGAGTTTGAAAACATTAACTCATCAACACGGCGGTGCCTTCCTGAGTCTGCAGGCAGCCTACAAATAATAATTCGCTCCCTTCAGCACCACCTCGCTTAGCCCCATCGTTTGGTGACTTCAAAGCTTCAATGCGGTGATTTAAAGGTCAACGCTCTTCGCTAGTCACTTAACCATCGTTTTAGCGGAATTTATGCTGTTAACGTACTTCTTTTCCGTCTTAAATTGCCTCCCCGGAGGTGAAAAAAAGCCCCATCTGTCTCTCCCCTTCCCAAACCTCCAGCTGCGATTTCGCAGGGACAAACTGTCGATACGAACATTTTTGGCATATGGAGAAATGCGAAATAAAACGAATCCGATCGAAGGCGCCCCAGCACTGATTGTGTCATCCACGTGTCTCTTTGGGTTCGTTTTAAAAATGGTATTTTTCTATCTAAATAGCAAACCACCCGCCAATTTCCATTTGCTGCACTGAGCAAGCGGCTCCCGAACACAATTATCGTTGCCTGGAGGGACCCCTTGTCGTCACCAGGGGTGACCTCTCCCAGGCTACAGGCCAGGGAGCTTCATTTGGTGACCCTGGCTGAAAGCCCCCATCACCGCCAACGGAATTATAGCCTGGGTTAGAGGTGATATTCGAGTAAAGGCGTCGGGAACCAGATGCTCTGAAAAGGGCTAGGTTCCTCCAATGGTTAATTACCCTCACAGTTCGAAATGCCTGTCTTCCTTCCAGCTTCTGTGTCATTTACAATCCACCTTTGTATCCTCCGTATGAAACAGAAGTCTTTTTTTGGTTAAATATGCACATAAATACACATATATATGCGCGTACAACCCTTAAAGAGGAGAGATGGGCTCAGGGACACCGTGAATATGACAAACTGCGTCGCTGACATCTATCAAACCCTGGAAATCGCCCATCTCTACGGAAAACGGTCCCAGTTGAGGGACTCCACCGTGTCCCATCGCTGAGGTCGTCTGTAAAACCGTCAGGCCAACAACCACCCACGCAGCATAATTTAACTCAGCCTCCATTTCTCCTCCCAGAAAAGCCCAGATAAAGTGATGATTATGTGACAGCCTGAGCCAGCGAGGGAGAGCACTCCGGAGGAGCAGCGGAGCCCTCGCAGTCTCACATTCCTAAAATGTGCCAGAAAAATTCTCACCGGGAGGATTCATATCATTTTCAGCATTGCAGTCGCTAAATTATTAGCTGTTCATCCTTCATCTGGTAACTCATTTATTCCCTTCAAACAGCTGCATCAGATTAGTCAGCCAGGACTTATTTTTAGGGACTCCCACCGCAGGACGGGGTTGTCACCACCCGCTTCCCGCTCAGCGACGCGTTGCCTTTTCTCCAGGGACTTATTCAGGGCTTGGATGGAGTCAAGCCAGACGTTGGTAGCTTTTTCCATGCTTTAAATAATGAACATTGCCTTTCAGTCACCACTGTCAGGTGGCTTTCGGTCAAGCCAGCTGTGAGGGCCACAGCTGAGGTCACACCATTTACCCGGGAGCATCAAAATAGGCGGCACTTGGCTGTATGAAGGTTGGTTGTTGGCAACAGCCTTGGGTTGACCATCACTCTTTGGTCAAATTGCACAAATGAAGCGTAAAATAGAAAATGCAAATCGCTGACCGGAGACAAAGGACTCCAGGCAACCACTGATGAGGATTTTGACCACCATCAGGTGTTCAACCTATGAACTCACGCACTCACGTAGCTCCAGGCCACCTCTGGAAACCAGTTCAAGACAAAGCCACGGACCGTTCTCCAGCTGCAGACGGGTCATTGCTCACCCCATCGACCTCAGGTTTTAAGGTTCCATAATAAGTAGCTCTCAGCTAAACTGCACTTTGACATTTATTATCTCCAAGCAAACACCCCCATTAGTCTCTGACAAAACATTTAAGGGATCTGTCAACGGTAACTGTTGACTCCCAAGAAGGGAGTCACCAACGCAGAGAGACCTGGTGACCTGGGTAAGGACACTTTAACACGACCAGTGGTCCAGCACAAAGCCATCTGCCACAAATCCAACCTAATACTGCAGGATATGGCTGCATGGTGGGATGGTCCCCGCTGCAAACCAGCTCTTCTAGAAGGATCTAGGGAAGGATCATGGCAGATGATTTGTTAAACGAGAGCTCTCTGTACAATGGAGTGAAGCACAAAAGACAATAATGATTAAGAACGCCAAAATTAAATAATCTTGGAGTAGGAAAAGTGAAATTACCTTTGGGAATGGCTCTGGGGATAACATCACTGTCTCCTGTGCTACCAGTCAGGAAGGGTACAAGAAAACTGTTGAAGATGCAAACAAAAGCCTCAAGGCTAATTAAGGAATAAGAAAAGCTGTAATATTCTAGCTTGTCAGAAAGAAGATTAAGGGGTAAATAAGGATAACTACAGAGAACTCAAAATTAATAGAGGACTTCTCAGTTTCGCATGCAATATGTTGTGACAAGAACCAGCAGCTGGAAGTTCTGGCCACAAAAAAGAAATTCAACCTCAAGTATGGTACAAGTTTCCAAGAGCGACAGAAACGTAACCATGGGACCAGGCTAGCGAGGACCGTGGGGGGACTTCTCTATCGACAACGTTCATTTTGTTGCCGTGGGTACTTTTTCTTTTTTTTCTTGGTAACATCACCTTTCATCCCAGCACACCCATGGAACTGGAAGATAAAATAATACCGCAGCCAATTCATACTGTGAACTGCCCAAAGAGCCAGGCCAAATAATCACAGAATCTTCATGGTTGGAAGGGAACTTTGAGATCATTGAGTCCAACCACAGTCACAGTGATGCTGCAACACCAGCACCCATCAACTCCCCCCAAGGAAAATTCTATCCTGAAACCAAGCACTTAGACGCTTAATTATAAAAAGAAGAGCTTACAGCTCTTTTTTTTCCAAAAGAAACAAAGAAAATGCTATTCCAGTTTTCACATTTCATAAAATTAAACATTTCTGAAGCAGGAAGAAAGTTCATCAATCCATCCTCAGCAACGCGCCGCTCAGCAGAGATGATCCTGGAAATCTTGGAAATCAAAGGAAATCTTCCTGTGCCCAAGACACCACTAACAGGACATCAGTTTGTGAGGAAAATCACATTTGATTTATGCACATAACTCATTAGAGAAAATAAATCAGAGCAAGGCTGGTTTTAATCCCTCTTCTTCTGGGCTCCCCAGTTCCAGAAGGACAGGGAACTGCTGGAGAGGGGACAGCAGAGGGCTACAAAGATGAGGAGGGGCCTGGAGCATCTCTCTGATGAGGAAAGGCTGAGGGACTTCTTGGGGCTTTTGAGTCTGGAGAAGAGAAGACTGAGGGGGGCATCTGATCAGCACCTATAAATACTTGAAAGGGTGGGTGTCAGGAGGATGGGGCCAGACTTTTTTCAGTGGTGCCCAGGGACAGGACAATAGGTAACAGGCACAAACTTGACCATAAGAAGTTCCACCTCAACATGAGGAGGAACTTCTTCCGTGTAAGGGTGGCAGAGCCCTGGCAGAGGCTGCCCAGAGAGGTGGTGGAGTCTCCTTCTCTGGAGACATTCCAACCAACCTGGATGGATTCCTGTGGGACCTGCTCTGGGTGGACCTGCTTTGGCAGGGGGTTGGACTAGATGATCTCCAGAGGTCCCTTCCAACCCCATATCATTCTGTGATTCTGTAATAAAAAGGAAAAGAGATGCTGCCCAGGTGCAGCCATAGCTCTAAATCCTTGGGTCTATCGTCCAAAATTAGTGGCAACGATCTTCGAACGAACTCCTCCTCGGGAGGGGGGCAGGAGAAGGCGGGTGAGAATTTTCATGGATTTGATAAACCCGCAGCAAAGTACTCGCAGCATATGTGGAGCTTCACTCCTGGTTCTCATGTTAAAGTTCGGCACATGCTGGAGCGTGTCACCAAATCAACGCCTTAACGACGGTGATGAGCGGTTGGGATGTCCTTTTCACAGCGGCGCTACCATCGCCTTTCTCAGCGCGCGTGAGATGAAGGCGAATATTTGGTGGCAGACCCTAAAGCTCCCGATGGCTCCTCTCAAACTTCCTCGGGGCCTCATACTATTTTTATTTCTCTTCCTACAACAAAAAAATAATGGCTCGTGCCCTGCTTTGTGCGTGCTATCCGTCTGCGGCAGGTAGTGCAGAGCAGCCTTCCTACCACACTTGGAGGTAGAGTCTTCAAAATAATGTGGTTTTGTTTGGGGTTTTTTTAATTTCATTAAATTAGAGGAGGGAGAGAGGGCAAATCCTTCTCCAGCAGGAATCACAGTCTGAGGCTACCAGTGATTTCTTTTCCTTCCTAACATGCTACTACAAGTCTTGGTTTTTTGAGATGTGCTCGGTTTTTTAATTCGCTTCGCCAAGAGAGACTTTTTTTTTCCCCCATAAGGCAATCTGAGACTGTCAGGATTCAGGAATTTGATACTAACAAAAAAAAAAAAAAAAAAAAAAATCACAGAATGGTTAGAGCTGGAAGGGACCTTAAAGATCATCCAGTTCCAACCCCCTGCCCTGGGTAGGGACACTTCTCACTAGACCAGGTTGCTCGAGGTCCCATCAAACCTGGCTTGGACTGGACACAGTACTCCAGATTTTCAAATTTTTTCGAAATATTTTTGAAAGAGACTTTCCCATTTCATCCAAGAGGTGGGAAGACCAGTTAGGAAAGGGATCCCTGGTTTCCTACGAGACCTCTTGTATGAAGAACACATCTGAGCATCCTGGTCCCTCTCCCCAGCCTGCAGCATCCAACAGCATTTTCCCAGGATCCAGCTGTTTCCAGGCATATTTCTTCAGAAAAGAGAACAAACAGGGGAAGGACTTCAGGTGGAAACAGACTTAAGTATCACAACAGGAGAGGGAAGAAATAAATCCTAAAATATCAGGTTAGCTTTAGCGGACAGTTTTATTTCTCTGCTGCAATGATCACTGACACTCAACTGGAAATTCGGCTGCCGCTGAAAGATTGAGGGATCGCAGCATCCCTCTGACAAGGTGTGATTTAAGGATGAAATTTTATTTTTCCTAAGGAAACTTGCTATTTCTCAGTGTTTTCATTCCCACCTGCCTCTGAGTTGAATAATTTGGTTTAATTCTCACTTTCTTAACGCATACCTGGTCAGCTTTTTCAGACTGCAGTACTCTGAGAACACGGAGTCTCTGAATTTTATGTTCTGGATTTCTAAGAGTTTCTGTTAACTGCTGCTCGAACTATAGACAGTCACAGAATCATATGGGGTTGGAAGGACCTCTGGAGATCATCTAGTCCAACCTCCCTCCAAAAGCAGGGCCACCCAGAGCAGGTCCACAGGAACGTATCCAGGCGGGGTTTGAATGTCCCCAGAGAAGGAGACTCCACCACCTCTCTGGGCAGCCTCTGCCAGGGCTCTGCCACCCTCACACGAAAGAAGTTCCTCCTCATGTTTAGGTGGAACTTCTTATGGTCAAGTTTGTGCCCATTTCCTCTTGTCCTGTCCCTGGGCACCACTGAAAAAAGTCTGGCCCCATCCTCCTGACACCCACCCTTCAAGTATTTATAGCTGTTGATCAGATCCCCTCTCAGCCTTCTCCAGACCCAAAAGACCCAAGTCCCTCAGCCTTTCCTCATCAGAGAGATGCTCCAGGCCCCTCATCATCTTGGTCTCTCCTCTGCTGTCTCCTCTCCAGCAGTTCCCTGTCCTTCTTGAACTGGGGAGCCATGGCATCGAGTCATGGCAGAGCCAGAACCTGCAGAGTCCCGCAGCGGAGGGTCAGGAGCAGGAGGAGGAAGGAGACCAAGGGCAGTCAGAACTTTCTGCTTTGGCCAACCAGGGTCCAAACATGATGAGCTGAGAAGTTAAAATCACCATTGGGCTCTCCCAAACTGAAGCCTAACTTGGTTTCATCTCAATCTCAACATGAATTAGAGCAATCAGAACGTTAATCAGCTTTATGGCTGGATGCTGTAGCCCCAAGGACATGTTCTGGCAAGATGATCACTGCCAAGTCCCGTTTTCCCCCCTCTTCCTAGAAAGCTGCTTTGGCAATATCAGACTCTCAGGATCCTCTTTGTGCAAAGGTAATTTTCAAGAGCCATTTAAACATGTTTTTGGCTGCTCTGTGCTGTCAGATGAGCACTAAGCAGCCAGAGCACACCAAGAAGCAGCATGTGGCAGAAGAAGAAGTTGGCTGGTGCTCACTGTCGAGAGCGTGTGGGACAGGAGGCCATCCAGAAGATACGACAGCAGGTTGCCATGCGCCAACCACGGTGACAGCAGGGACTCGGACACCCACCCACAGAAATCCAGACAGTTCAGCTGGTAGCCTGGCTCCTGGCAGCGCTTCCCAAGGAAATGAGCACCAGGCAGTGCCCCAGAGGGATCCGAGGGACAAAAGGGTTGTTCCCATGTGGTTGCACATGAACCCTGTTGGGCCACTTGCCCCCAGGATGAGAGAAATGAGTTCTGCCTACGCAACAGCCGTAGCCTGGGCTGTGAAGGCTACGTTTCCAGTTCTGCTGCTCACTTTCAGACTTCAGTCTCTGCTCTCCTACAGGTAGTCTTTGATTTTGGACCGTTAAGATACAAGCCTATTGCAGAAGGCTGGAAAAAACCATCTTTATTCTCCCCAGCACATTTCTGGATGAAGATCAAATGACTTTGCAGATAACGAACAAAAATAAAAAAAATAAGACAGTTACCAAATTGCATTTGCTCAAATTTAAGGTTGAGGAATGGGTGGCCAGTGCTTAGACGCACGCACACAGACGCTATGGATTTCCTCAGACCTACTTTACAGGAATCTGATGGAAAGAGTACGTTAAAGAACGGGGTTCATCTCTTTGTACTTCCACCGTTTGCTGAGCCGTGGACACGTGTACTTGGAGCTGTTTTTATAGTAGTTGAGAGACTCCTTGCCACAGCAAACTCCTTGGCTCCCTTATTGGCTGGTGAAGGAGATGCACAGGCATGAGTAAGATGACTGAGGATGACAGGAGGATGAAGGATTTATGGAAAACCAAAGACAACAATGCCCAAGGAACAGAGATGCAGTGGCTCCTCACAGTAGCTTAAGTGACTTACTCAAGGCGAGCAGAAACTGAAGCCTGGGCCCTGGACCGCCCTGGTAAATCCTGAGCCAACTTCTCTTTCTGCTTCTCTTTCCCATTTTTATTTGCAGGTTGTATCTTTCCAGCTGGAAAATAGCAACCCGGTGGGACACGGATTGCCTGGGAGGCAATTTGGATAGCTGCTAAATTAACTGGAGGAGAAAAGTCTGCCATGCATCTTCCCTCCGGTGGTAGATGAGCTCATGCCTAGAGGAGGTTTTGCTTTCCAAAGAGATACAACGCACACGCCTGACTCGCATAAATCACAGCTGTCTGAGCGTGGTCCACTGCTCACACGTGAGAAAACCCCACAACTGCAAAGGGAACCAGCTGTCCCCTCCCTTTCCACGATAAAACAAGTTTATCAGGAAAATAACCTCTGCCTGGTGAAAACAGCACAAGGATACAGCACCCTGCCCGAGCACCACTTGGAAAAACACCGCGAGCCAGTCCTGGCTCCTACTTTAACCAAGCGCCGCCTAAAGCACCAAGAGGTAGAAATGGTTTCTTCGAAGCCGTGCCCCAAGTGAGTGGCAAAAATGGACTCCTGAAATCCCACATCTCTGTTCTCATTTCCACATTTGAACCCTGACGAGTTCGCTACCGGACCTGGCAGGGCAGAGCGACAGAAAAGGAGATTTACAGCGCATTGTAAAAATCATTCTATTACCAACTCCAGGATCATCAATACTACTTTATGAATTTCAGTTCCTGGCTTCCCTTCCCCAGACTGTTTTTGCAGCCCTCTGTCAAGAAACAGAGCCCAGCAGTCAGTGGGGGAATGGTTATAGCAGGAGAAACGTTCCCCCCAGCATAAACCCATACGTTAAAGCTTTGCTTCACCTTCAGCCTAAGTTTTCCCTTTGATTTCCTGCCATTTCTGTTGCAGAGCCTGCAGATTCCTCCATCCAAAGCTTAGCATTCCTCCTTACATAGAGTCCTTTCTCAAATAAAATCATAGAATGGTTTAAGTTGGAAGGAACCTTAAAGAACATCCAGTTCCTGCTCTGGGGGACACCTCCCACCAGACCAGGTTGCTCCAAGCCCCCTCCAACCTGGCCTTGAACCCCTCCAGGGATGGGGCAGCCACAGCTTCTCTGGGCAACCTGGGCCAGGCTCTCACCACCCTCACACCAAAGAAGTTCTTCCCCACATCTCATCTCAATCTCCTCTCTTTCAGTTTAAAACCCTTCCCCCTCATGCAATGGCTCCCCTCCCTGATCCAGAGTCCCTCCCCAATAGCTCCATTCCTTTTTTAGTCCACCATATGACTGCAACCCCAAAAACTCGAGAAAGAAATCCCTCTTCCATCTCATGGAAGAAAATTAAGAAAGCCCCTGCTTGTAAGAGACAAGTCCACAAAAGCACCGCAAGCTGAATCGAAGGGGTCTGTGGGATCTCTGGGTTGTCTCAACATCGATCAAACGTGCAAAACAGACTCAATCCACCACTGGGAAAGGCTTCTTGGAGATGACAACAACAGATGACTTTCCACCCTTCTATGAAAAGCATATGGAGTCACACCAGCTGCATCACAGGACTTGCCATAATAATCCTTTAGCAACCAACAAAGTCAAATCCCAGATTCTTCGCAAATAGAAGCAAATCCCCTAAAGTTTGCCAAAATTACAGCGTGAGTCGCCGTGAGGGAGAACTTCTGCATCTCTGAGTCTGGCAACCAGTTTTAAGCCTCAAAGCCTAGGGATGGAGCCTCGCAAATTTTATCCTCCCTAAGCCGCCAGTATCACTCGTGAAAAATGTTTCCGTTGCCATCCAGTCCCTTTTCAATTCCGATGTTGTTGGGGATCCGATTATTTTAAAAACAAGAGAGCGAGCAAAACGCGTCGAGGGCAGCATTTACTGGGATTTCCTGATGGTGAAACTGGGGAACTCCAAGAGAGCGAGCTCTCCTCGCCTCGGTGAGCGGAGAGATCCATGTGGAGCAGGGCACGAGGCCAGATGCCTTCATTTGAGCTATGTCAGGGATGAATTAGCAGCATTGATTTCAGATCTTGCCGTGACCATGGGGAGTGTCTAAGAAAGGGAAGCAGGGACCTCTGCGCGTTTTCAGGATAATACAGTTACTATCCTTCCAAATCAAAGTCACTGGCTTTTCTCTCTTTCTCTCTCTCTACAAGGAACAGATAATACCATCAAAGCCTAAAATATTGTTAAAAGTATTGCTGCGGGGCCAGTTCATCAGCGATGCGCCATAATAACAAATGAAATATGTGTATAAATACCCAAAAAAAAAAAAAAGAACATTTCCAGAAGATCAAGACTATGGGAATGAAAAGAATATCTACTCTCAGCAGAAGGGAGCTCCAATGACAGCTAAAGGACAGCAAGAGTTTGAATTATCAGGAGCAAAGTTTAGGAGGAATTTTATTACTCTTCTAACTTCCGATCAGTGTCAGGAGGGAATTTGCTTCCCCACAGCCAGCAGGAGGTGGACAACTACTGCCGAGAATCACAGAATCACATGGGGTTGGAAGGGACCTCTGAAGATCGTCCAGTCCAACCCCCTGCCAAAGCAGGGCCACCCAGAGCAGGTCCCGCAGGAATCCATTTAGGTTAATACCTGGTTGTTGAAACCTTCCCCTCCTTTCCTCTGAGTTTAGGGTTTCATTTTGCTTTTTCTGATCCTTACTCACAGAATCCCAGAATGATACGGGGTTGGAAGGGACCTCTGGAGATCATCTAGTCCAACCCCCTGCCAAAGTAGGTCCACCCACAGCAGGTCCCACAGGAATGTGTCCAGGTGGGGTTGGAATGTCTCCAGAGAAGGAGACTCCACCACCTCTCTGGGCAGCCTCTGCCAGGGCTCGGCCACCCTCACAGGAAAGAAGGTCCTCCTTGTGTTGAGGTGGAACTTCTTATGGTCCAGTTTGTGCCCGTTCCCTCTTGTCCTGTCCCTGGGCACCACTGAAAAAAGACCAGTCCCATATTCCTGACACCTACCCTTCAAGTATTTATAGGCCTTGATCAGATCCCCCCCTCAGTCTTCTCTTCTCCAAAAGACTCAAAAGCCCCAAGTCCCTCAGCCTTTCCTCAGCAGAGAGATGCTCCAGGCCCCTCAGCATCTTCATAGGCCTCTGTTGGCCCCTTTCCCAGCAGTTCCCTGTCCTTCTGGAACTGGGGAGCCCAGAACTGGACCCAGTGCTCCAGCTGGGGCCTCCCCAGGGCAGAGCAGAGGGGCAGGATGACCTCCCTCCACCTGCTGCTCACACTCTTCCTGATGCCCCCCAGGATGCCATTGGCCTTCTTGGCCACAAGGGCCCATTGCTGGCTCATGGGTATCCTGTTGTCCACCAGGACTCCCAGGTCTTTCTCCTCAGAGCTGCTCTCCAGCAGGTTACCCCCAACCTGTTCTGCTCCATGGGGTTATTCCTCCCCAGGTGCAGCACCCTACACTTGCCTTGTGGATCAAGATGCTGTCATGGGAAAATGGCTTTTTTTTTTTTCCCCTGGTCTGTCGACCAGAGAAGGAAAAGACCGTGTCCCATTGAGTGGTACCATGAGCCATCAACTCCTGGAAGTTCATTTATGCCTCAGCAACCACGTTGAGAGAAAAAGGGAAAAAAAAACCCAAAACATACCAAGCTCTTCTCAACAGCATTAAATATTATTCTTTTTCCACAAATTTTTGATGACAGGTGCAATCTCTAACCACAGCTGCATTCCATATGGAACACGCCGAGGCTCTGACTTCAAACCTTTTGAGGTGACTTCATTTCTCCAGACAGAAATGAATAAAACAGCTGCCTTGTGAATATGACTCTGCTTTAATCGGTGTTAGAGCTAAGAGCGGATCAGAATTGGTTTGGAAGTAAAAAAGAAAAACCCATTTAGCAATGAACAGACCCATTTTGGCAGAACACTTAGACCTATTTCTTGCATTTTCAACCATCCTTTTGCTTTCTCCGAGTGAGAACCTCACAACCCTGTTTGTGTAAAGTCCATCTGCTCCTCTACCTGAAAGCTCCATAATCCTCTTTCTGTGACATCACTTTAATATTTTTTTTTTCCCCGCTACCGTCATATCAAAAGCAGGATTACGACTTCAGGTGGGGGGAAAACAAGCGACAAGAGCAGATGGGCCCTTAAGGAACAAAGATCACAAAGATCCTCTTCTCATGCAAATGCACCGACGTAGGAAAGAACAACTGGGGAGAAATGAAGAGAATGATATGATTCCAGCCCAGCATAATCTGGATGACAGCGTAACATTTCCCAACCCATCTGCAAGGGTAAAACAGAACCTGATGGGGAATAAAGTCAGGGAAATATTTTCACGGGGAATAAAGCAGAGAGGAGGGAAAAATGGGCAGAAGCAGAAATGAACTGAAAACAGGCAGCAGAGCCAACTCCACAGCACGTGTAAACCAGTAGAGGTCAAATGGTTTTAAAGGAATTGCCCTCATTTATACCTGACAGGAATATGTTGGGCTGTGATAAATGTTAACGATCACCAACTTGGAAATCATTTAACCCAGGACACTGAAGTTGACAAAGGACTGAAGACCCTTTCCACCAGCCATAGTGGAAAGCCACTTGGAGACAAAGTCTGGATTCTACTACTTACTTTACAGTACGAGTCCCACCAGCAGGAAGTCCTTAGTCATTAAATTACAGGTTATCACCTTTACAAGTTTGGTAATTTGCCTACTTAGTTCTTCCAACTCAAGTCCACTTCAGTGTCTCCTCTGCAGCCCAAAGAAAGGTTCTATCTTCATTCACTAATGTTCTCGCTCAAGAAAGGGGAAAAAAAAAGTCATTTTTATAGCTTTGCCTTAGTTTTGCCCAAACCAGTGACTCATTCAAGCTCACTCAGGTTTCAACTTCCTCCTGGTTCTGTTTCTCATGCTCCTAAAGAAGCTCTTTTCTACAAGCTGCTCCACTATGAGCTGGTTTTGCACTTTATAAAAAGCTCTAATTAGACTTCCAATCACAGGTAGTCACAAAAGCCAAACTACCCAGACTCTGGCTTGGTTTCAGCCAGTTTAGACACCTAATGGGAGATCAAGAAGGCCACCAGCATCCTGGCCTTTATCAGGAACAGCGTGGGGAGAAGGACTCGGGAGGCGACCGTCCCCCTGTACTGGGCACTGGTGAGGCCCCATCTCAAGTGTTGTGTCCAGTTTTGGGCCCCTTACCACAAAAAAAGACATGGAGGTGCTGGAGAGGGTCCAGAGAAGGGCAACAAAGCTGGTGAGGGGGCTGGAGAACAAGGAGAAAGGTCTGGAGAACTTCTGAGGAGCAGCTGAGGGAGCTGGGGGTGTTCAGCCTGGAGAAAAGGAAGCTGAGGAGAGACCTTCTCACTCTCTCCAACTCCCTGAAAGGAGGGTGTAGCTGGGGGGGGGGTGGGTGTCAGTCTCTTCTCCCAAGGAATAGGTGATGGGACAAGAGGAAACGGCCTCAAGTTGCCCCAGGGGAGGTTTGGGATGGACATTAGGAAAAACTATTACACTGAAAGGGTTATTAAGCCTTGGAATAGGCTGCCCAGGGAAGTGGTTGAGGTACCATCCCTGGAGGTATTTAAAAGCCGGGTTGACATAGTGCTTAGTGACATGGTTTGGTGATGGGTTTTATCAGGGTTAGGTTGATGGTTGGACTAGATGATCTTAAAGGTCCCTTCCAACCTTGACAATTCTGTGATTCTGTAATTCCCTCCAGCAGCCACTGGAAGGTAGCTCTTCCCTCCATTCTCCAACAACTTGCACAGCATCTTTCTCTGGAGAAGACTCAGCCCTTCCCCAGGTCTTGCTCTGCAGAACTTGGAAGATTCAGGGTGCGGCACCCGTTGCTCTTGAGGCCATCCTTCTGCTCCCAGTACGCGGCAGTTTGGGATGCTCCAGACTCCTTGGCTCATCTCCGCCAAACTGTCATGTATTTTCAGACTCCTGATCTGTCGCAGCACTGACAAGGTGCTCGCGTTGCTTTTTATACATAAATAAATGTGTGCTCGTTTATTTTTCCGTCTGCGAAGAGCCGCGGCCCATGCGCTGTCAATCTAAATTAGAGCCGTTAAGAACATTTTGTCATGTAAAATAAAGCTCGAAAGCGGAGTTGCAGGGGGAAGATGGTAATTGTGGATTCTGTTGAGCAACTGTTTTGTATTAGTGGGTGACTTTTACAGTAATCCTTTAACGCCTGTGTGTGCTACAGTTGCCTAACACGACTGAAGCAAGAGGTTTATCTCTGAAGGAAGGAGGAGAGCGTTTAGGAGCGAGAGTAGCTTGAAATGGCACCGCCTGCTGCTGTTATAATCCCTGCTAAAGTCTAGAACGAGAGGGGAGCTCTCAGAAATGAGCTCACGGAGCCGTTTCAATACTAGACCTCGAAGGTCATAGGCTCGAGACATCGCAGAGTGGTTTTTCTGTTGTTTTTAGGACTGCGCCTTACGGTAAGTCCTTATAGTGGAGGTATGACAAACAACACCAACTCCAGGATTAGAGGAGTTCCTAAAGCCTAGAGAGAAGCTTGTTACCACCTTCTCGATAATTGGAAATCTACTGGGTGGAAGAGATGGATGGAGAAGGAAACCAGCATCGTGTATCCCAACACAAGGCGCCCTGTCACTGATGTCCAATTCACAAGACGTTCACAAGTTCCTTTATGGCATTCTGAGACCAGACAAACCAACATGAAACTTAAAATCTGTCACAAAATAAAACTGTCATGCCCCAGACAGGTTTTACTGTAAGCAGAGGGAAACAAAATATATATGTTTCACAAAAAGATATAATTTGTTCTCAGAATAAAAAAGCTGAAGAATTCTTCACCTTTTTAGAGCTCACCAAAAAAACAGTAAGGCTCCTCTCAGCCAGCAAAAGCAAAATCTTAAAATATATTTCATCTCAGTGAGTTTTCAGTTGGGAGGAGCAAGATGAAACGTATTTCTATACAGGCAAACCCACTCATAGAATCACAGAATGATACGGGGTTGGAAGGGACCTCTGGAGATCATCTAGTCCAACCCCCTGCCAAAGCAGGTCCTCCCAGAGCAGGTTGCACAGAAACGTGTCCAGGTGGGGCTGGATTGTCTCCAGAGAAGGAGACTCCACCACCTCCACTAATCATCCATATAGTCCTCTGCTGTCCCCTCTCCAGCAGTTCTCTGTCCTTCTTGAACTAACTTCGAAATTTCCTTTCCTGATCATCCTATACCTCAACGACTGAAAGGATCTTTTGTCCCAGAGTGGGTGGGTGCAGAGGAAGCTGTTGATGAGATTGTTTCTCTAAAACTGGACTGTCTTCTGTTAGGCTGCCGATCGCTTGCTCAAAATAACACCATCAGGAGGAAAAGGGATTAGATGCTTTACCCAAGCAGCCTTCAAAGGGGATCTATACACTTTGGAATATCACAGATTTTCCTGAAAGGACCCCTAAAATCATCTATATGACCTCTGGATAACACATACCGTAGCATTTCAGGCTAACACTAAAATAAGCTCCGTAATTCCTCTTTGAAGCACATGTTCTGAGAAGCCACCACGACCTTACGGTCCAAACCGGCACAGTCTGAGCGCGTCAGCATCATTAGGGAGCTTTTGGCATTTTTTTTATCTTGATCAGTGCAATGAGATAAAGGAGCTTTCAATAATGTTTTTCACATACACTCTGAGAATTCAGGAGAGACGCTTTCATACCGTGAGCTCTTCAATATTTATGAGGTGAAATACATAAACACAGTCAAGCAACAGCAGAGACAAAAAAAAAACCAACCATCCAAACGATGCCAAGGATTTGCTTTACTCCAAAACACTGCTTTTTGACGGTAAAAGAAGGCAAGGAGCTGGCACCACAGGCCATGAAGTCAACCTTGCAGTAGTTAACCCGTGGTGTCAGACTGTAAACGTGGGCTTCTTCGTAGACTTCATCACGTTCCTCCCCTTCATTTCTGCAGCTGACCTGAAAAATGGCCACCTCCTTTTGACGCCTTGTCTCCCGACGTGGAGCTTTTCCAAGAGTTACGTGTCACAAATACCCATTTATTCAAGGGGCGCAATAAAGCGATCCAGGAAAAGAGCTGGTTTCTCTAAAAGTGCGTGTGGGAGTATCATTATAGTGTGTATTTTTCCTTTTAACTTCTCCGCTTCTGACAATAAGTGATTTTGACACTGAATATCTGCAACATATATGTTAGAGAAACCACAAAAAAATGACTTCTTCTGGGTGAATCAAGAGAAAGGTGGGGTTTTTTCCAGCCATTAAACTCTTCCACGCTGTGTTTTTTGAGTTGGGTTGCATTCAGCCCCACACTGGGAATCTGGAGGTCCCACCACGGGTTAAGAGGTTGGTGCATGTGCCATGGCACCAATTTCTTTGTCATCGGTACCAATTAGGTCATCGTCAGCTGGATCTGCTGGCAGTCCAGTGGGCACCACAGTCAAAGAATCACAGAACAATATGGGGTTGGAAGGGACCTCTGGAGGTCATCTAGTCCAACCCCCTGCCAAAGCAAGTCCACCCAGAGCAGGTTGCACAGGAACGTGCAACCTCCCCCCCTCGGTCTTCTCTCCTCCAAACTCAAAAGCCCCAAGTCCCTCAGCTTTTCCTCATCAGAGAGATGCTCCAGGCCCCTCATCATCTTGGTCTCCCCCCTCTGTTGTACCCTCTCCAGCAGCTCCCTGAACTTCTTGAATGGACATCATTCCTTTTCCTCATCAGTTGAAAAGGTGACAGCGAGATGGATACCGGTGGAAACAGCTCTACTGACTACACATTGGATCTCACCTAAGCACCAAAGATCTGCTCCTGTTGTTGGATATGTCATCCTTTTTGCAGGAAATCTGCTGAAATCACTGTCACCTTCCTTAGACCATCAGTTACCCATCAACATTAATCGAATTCACTGATGTTTTTTCCTGGCTGTCCCAGCCAAGAGCTGGGAAAATCCATATGACCAGTGGATTTATCATTTCAAGTTACTAACGGCTTACGCTTCCCACCTTGGACTATTAATGTCCAAGTAGATGACTCTGTTTAGCTCATATTAAAATGCTTTAGAAATAACTCGATTCTAGGAGAGACCGTAGCACCGAGAGGCGTTTACGCTGCTTGGGGTAACGAAGGGTATTTCTGAGGTGGAAAACCCAGTCCCTATCAGGATTGAGGAAAAAAAATTAAGTTATATAAAAACAGCACAACTAATAGCAATAGCCCATAAGCCCATTTAATTGCCACCACGGAGATGGCAGCTTTTCTCCAGCATATTCCTCTGAGGGACAGAGAAATTTGCATTTCTACAGTGGAACACTTTTATTCAGAGCTCCAAATAGTAAAGAAAAGCAACTAGATTCTGATCTCAATTACTGTACCTAATTTGGCTCTTGACACCATTTTTTTTACCCTGAAAAGTCAATCTAAACAGCCCACAATAGCACCAACATCAAAATGTTGGGCTACAAGATGATGAGGGGCCTGGATGATCTCCAGAGGTCCCTTCCAACCCCATGTGATTCTGTGATTTACTTTCCACCCGATACATCATGTTTGTTTGTTTGAACCTCAGTATCCAAAACACAATTTGCTGCCCCAAAACCTCAGGAAAAGAAATCCCAACACCAAAGGAGAAGTTAACTTTATCAATACAGAGAGTTTGCAACCCAAAGGAAGCCATAGCAGAGGGAGATGACTAGAAGGAGGAACTGATAGAGCTGAATCTCCCACAAACTCTCTCTATTTACATATCGGAGAGCTGTGCTCCTAAAATCTGGACTGTTATTTGCATTCCTCCTATTTTTGTCTGTGTGGCTCAGTTGTATACATCTAAATTTAAAGTGATGGCTTGTTTTCTCTTCACTCTCAAACTTTTCCTTCCTGGCTTTTCTTTTTTCTTAGTGCTTGTCCTCACACGTTTCGTTCCAGCTCTAATTCTCTCGCCTGCCTCCTCCCTCACCCACATCTTTTCACTTCTTTTACAGCCTGATGGTTTCCTACCAGGTGAGAGATGCTCATCCGTTGTCAACCTTTCATCCCAAGTCCCCGAGCAAGAGCATCACATGCAAATGGATTTTGGGCTCTCTGGTAGCATCGTTTGTTCTTCTCACAG
>QJSC01026731.1:958097-980123 GCA_003697955.1 Calidris pygmaea | reverse complement strand
GCATACTACCCCAGAAAGAAAAAAAGAAACCTCCTCATATGAGACATCTCCAAACAGTGGATAAAGCACCAATAAACATAATCCAGGAAAAAGTGAGAGTGTCAATGCCTCAAAAAGGGAATTCCATGTTTTCCATGTTATTTGCAACCATTACAGAAGAATCTGAAGCCTAATTGTTACAGTTTGAAAACCAGCCTACTCTCCTTCAGGAGGAAACAGGCAATTAGAGAAGATGTTACACCACAAAGAATAGAAAATAAGGGTCTTCTAGTATACCCATGCATTGTTCATCTTTCCAACACTGAATTTTGCTGAAGAATAAAAGTAATGCCCAATAAATCTGTCCAGAGAAGAACCTGGGCTAATGGTTAGTGGGGTCTCTCTACAGCCACCTCCTCTGAAGTTTCTCTGATATTAAGTGCTAATTTATATGAAGGAGGCAATAATGTTTGATGACTATCAGCCACCGTGAATATGACCCCACTTTCATCTGGAGCACTGGGTCCAGTTGTGGGCTCCCCAGTTCCAGAAGGACAGGGAACTGCTGGAGAGGGGACAGCAGAGGGCTACAAAGATGATGAGGGGCCTGGAGCATCTCTCTGATGAGGAAAGGCTGAGGGACTTGGGGCTTTTGAGTCTGGAGAAGAGAAGGCTGAGGGGAAATCTGATCAAGGCCCATAAAAACTTCGAGGGTGGGTGTCAGGAGGATGGGGCCAGGCTTTTTTCACTGGTGCCCAGGGACAAGAGAACACAAACTTGAACATGGGAAGTTCCACCTAAACATGAGGAGGAACTTCTTCACTGTGAGGGTGGCAGAGCCCTGGAAGAGGCTGCCCAGAGAGGTGGTGGAGTCTCCTTCTCTGGAGACATTCCAACCCCACCTGGACACGTTCCTGTGGGACCTGCTCTGGGTGGACCTGCTTTGGCAGGTGGCTTAACTAGATGATCTCCAGAGGTCCCTTCCAACCCCATATCATTCTGTGACTGTCTATAGTTTGAGCAGTGGTTGCCACAGATCAAGCTCGGTACTCTAAGCATTTAAAAAAAAATTTAAAAAAACCACAATTCTGAGAGACAGAAAATCATCTGATGAATTCTTTGCGAAAACGTGAGCTTTTGGGTGGACTTGTTTTAATGTACATTCACATTTTTAGAGAGTTTACATGATAAATTTTCTCCTGAATCACTGGGTGCTCATAAAGGAGTTGGAAGGGAAGAGGGACCTGAAGGCAAAGCCCTGGCAGATCCTGCCCGTCGGTGATCAGTTGTGTCCCTAAAGTCCACCCCTTCCCACTCCTTGGAAAGAGGGCAGCTAAGAACCCTGGCTACCAGTGCGGCCAGTTTAAATGGACATGTTTTATTGGAAATGATGGAGTTAATACCAAGTATTTCATAAGCAGACACTCTATTTAAACACCTTCTTCCAGCAGCTCGTGGCCGCAGTAGGTTGGGACTGGGTTGCCATATGCTCAGTTTGGCTTTAGTTCAATTCCTTAATCTCTTTAGTAATTAGCATGGAACAATAAGTCTTCAGAATGACCTGGTTCATCACAGTTACCGAAGGGAAGAGGGAATCTCTTTTGATCCCGTTGGTGAGTCAAGTAGAGCCCATATTTCTATCTCCAGCACAAAGCCCAGCTAAACTCACCGCTGAGTCTCCAGACTTAGAGTTGTCCAAGCGGCATAAACCCAAAAAGAACTGTACGTGGGTGGGTTTTTGTAACAAATACAGCAAATCCTGCCGGCCGGAGCCTGCCTGCTGGTTACACCGGTGCCGAATGCGCCGGGGGAGAACAGATTCCCTCATAAAACTTGTAGAAGAGCTGGCAGGAGCCCAGCCTGGCCCTGCAGGGAGCGGGAGACCCGTGGCAGTGACAAAGGACCCCCCCTCATCTCCCAGCCCTACGTGCCAAAGCCAGAAGGTTCTATTTTCCTTGCCTCGCATCTCCGGAGGATGTAGCCCGGGTTCCCTTCTCCCCAGGAAGCTCCCCGGGGATATTTGCCCCCCATTTTTGCTCAGTGTTAGGGTTTTTCAAGTGCTCCACGTGTGCAGCTGAGGCCAGATGTTGTGAAGATTTCTGCTCCCAGTTAGACTCCTAAATAAAAGCGGGATGTTCAGAGGCGCTGGTGGCTCTCTGCGTGCCATTTTAAATGCCAGCCGGAGTCGACGCTGCAGTAAGGCTCACTTTGAGCAATTAACACAGTGTAGACCTCTAGTTTTCAATCTACGCAGTTAATATTCTCTAGTCTCCCTATTTTAAGCCATTTTGCCATTTTTTTTCCAAGCTGTTCCAAGTGCACTTAGCTCTTTTGTTCGTCTGTCTCTACTATCTGCTGTGAGAAGTGCCATTACGTTGAAAATAACTTTTATAACAGGTAGGAATCCCTTCAGTAAAATCTATTTTGCTTTAATCCCTCTTTTATTTCCTTTCCTCGCCGGTATCACCACCTATTGTTTCCCCCTCCCATGTTTTGCCAATGAACTGGTGAGACTGAGCTTTGCTATGGGAAAAGGACTGACTGGTTATCAGAGTTGTTAAGTTTACCTTGTTTAAGGATGCTCTTTTATCTGAATAGTTAGAATCCATCCTTATGTGCCAGAAAAACAGCCTCTGGAAGTTTGGGACAAAGAACTAAATGTTTTATTTAACCAACTACTTCATTGCAATGTTTCTCCAAGCATCTGTTTCACAGTGGCCGCTCAAGAGAAGTCCCCAATTCCCTGGCCTGGTCCAGTACCATTATTCCTTGGTTTTTCAACCGCAACCACGATCTAACGGTGCATTAAATTCTCAACCCGTAGCAGAACATTAATTATATACAATTATGTTCAAGTCCAAGGAATCAGACAGGAGGAGAAAAAAAGATTGGTTGAGTCAAACGCCCACCAGCTTCTGCCATGTTACGTTGCACCCACCGTTGTGAGATTGAGATTGGTGCTTTGCCTTCAAAGTGGAATAAGCACAAGAGTTCCTCCTACGCGATAGCAACCATCAAATATTCCCACACTGGTAAAGAAACAACAGCTCCTTTTGTTGTTAATTGACATCACTTCATAAATAACAACAGTGGATAAGAGCAACAGGCCTCCTTCCCCAACAGAAACATAAGGAGAACCACAGAATCATAGATATGGGGTTGGAAGGGACCTCTGGAGATCATCTAGTCTAAACCCCTGCCAAAGCAGGTCCACCCAGAGCAGGTCCCACAGGAACGTGTCCAGGTGGGGTTGGAATGTCTCCAGAGAAGGAGACTCCACCACCTCTCTGGGCAGCCTCTGCCAGGGCTCTGCCACCCTCACAGGAAAGAAGTTCCTCCTCATGTTGAGGTAGAACTTCCTATGTTCAAGTTTGTGCCCTTTCCCTCTTGTCCTCTCCCTGGGCACCACTCAAAAAAGACTGGCCCCATCCCCCTGATACCTATAAATGCTTCAAGGGTGGGTGTTGATCAGATCCCCCCTCAGCCTTCTCTTCTCCAGACTCAAAAGACCCAAGTCCCTCAGCCTTTCCTCAGCAGAGAGATGCTCCAGGCCCCTCAGCATCTTTGTAGCCCTCTGCTGTCCCCTCTCCAGCAGTTCCCTCTCCTTCTGGAACTGGGGAGCCCACAACTGGACCCAGTGCTCCAGATGGGGCCTCCCAAGGGCAGAGCAGAGGGGCAGGATGACCTCCCTCCACCTGCTGGCCACACTCTTCCTGATGCCCCCCAGGATGCCATTGGCCTTCTTGGCCGCAAGGGCACATTGTTGGCTCATAGACATCCTGTTGTCAACATTTAACATATTACTTGCTCTTAGATGTGCCCTGCCAGGTTTAGCCTCTTCCTTTTCAAATAGAATCATAGAATGGTTCAGGTTGGAAGGGACCTTAAAGATCATCGAGTTCCAACCCCCTGCCATAGGCAGGGACACCTCCCACTAGACCAGCTCAAAGCCCCATCCAACCTGGCCTTGAATCCCTCCAGGGATGGGGCTTCCACAGCTTCTCTGGGCAACCTGAGGCAGGATGCCATTGGAAAATTAAATCTCTGAAGTTTTTAAGTATATACAGAGAAATGAGCCTTTCAGAAAAGGACAGGAAAATATGAAGTGGGATGGAAAGGCGTTCCTATTCCTTTTACATACAACTAGAGCAAGTAACACCTGACATGCAGGAGCATCCAGTACTCCAAGTATTCCTCCAAAAGGATGGTCTATGGGAGAGATTTGCAGAAGTCTTCAGGTTGCCTCCTCTTAATCAAAGATGAAGAGAATGGAGTATTTGGTAAATTCATCCTACTTCGCAAAATCATCTTATCTGGAGTAAATGCCTGTACCAGCAAAATAAAACCTTAGTTAAATCACATTTGGGGACGATGTGGCACAGTTTGGGCAAAGCCAGTACTCACAGGCAAGATCTCGAGGCTGCAGTGAGCATCCTCACCATGGCACGGATACAGCCCACAGGCTCCTGACGCCTCCATCAGGTGGAAGCACAAACCCCATGTGTACACGCGAGAAAAGAGAAGGGGGATGAGAGGACAACCTCTGCCAGAAGAGCTCCACGTCACCAACTCCAAGCCCACCCAGCTCTGCTGAGGTGCTGCCTCCTGCCTTGCAATGCCCTGGAGAAGCAGGGGAGGATGCAAAGCGCCTCCACAGTCCAGGACTGCAGCTACAAGGAAGACAGAAAGACCGCTGAATACAAAGGAAAATGGAAAATACCCTGACATAAGTCAGGACAAATCCAAAACCATTTATAAAATCCAAATAACAGGGTCTCAGATGCTGTTTCTTGTCACTGATCCCAGCACGAGCAGCTTCTCCCATTCTCGCCAAGATCACAAACCTTAGATGTCTGTCTAGCTGCGAGTTTAAAAATCATGTTTTTCTGCCAGCTTTACATCTTCCACAGGCCACAGACTGGGAAGGCATTTCCTCTTGTATCTAATCCCTTCTTTCAGGTTTCCTTGGGGCTCCATTTAAATAAAAAATAAAATTTAAAAAAAAAAAATCTTTCCCCTCAGGCTATTTTGTTCCTTGACTTAATTAGAAGGCAGTTTCAGTCCTCCTCCTCCTCCTCCTCCAGCGACTGCCAGCAGCACTTCAAGGAGCTATTTTACCTTTCCCAAGGTCAAACACCCTCCTGCCCAGCAGGGCCAGGAGCAAGTCGTCCCCTGTGATGCCCTTTTTCCATTTTTTATTTCCTCCCAACCACCAGCAGCCACGTCGCATAAAAATCATAGCAGAGGGATTCTTGCACGGGGGCTCGTTACCATCATCTCTTCTCTCGGTCACTAATCGGTCGCTCCGGGAGCAATTATGGGCAGGGGAGGGATGGACACCTCACTCCATCGTTGAGAGATGCCACGGCAGGTACTAGAGCTGAAGTCAGGATGAAAAGTTTCCCCAGCGCATCCCAGTCTTTGATTCCCATCGTTGTCCCCAGCCACAATAACCCTTAAACATCCCCTTAAGTCACACCAGCCATCGATTTTGGCTGGATTTAGCCACCAGGGAGCAGATTTAAGCCCTGCTTAAGCGTCCTACAGGTGGGCAGTGCCTGCAGGACATCCCCCAGTAGAGCCTGCAGTAAATCCACCCATCATTTGACATTAAAAAAACCCACCCCAATGTATACTGGGGGGGTGAAAAAAAAAAAGCAAGTCTTCTTTAAACTCTTTTATAAAGGTTCCCACACAGCTGGAGGCATTACCCCCACCTCCCTATCTCATGGTGGCACCTAATTAAGCCACTGTCTAATTGCCATGTACCTTATTTGCTCGTCACAGCTAAAAACACTGTTATCAACCCCAGTCCTGAGATGGGCAGCTCGACTCAGAAGCCTTCAAGGTCCAACACAACCTGGAGCACAACTTGGAGGCAAGAACCCAGAGAGCAGGAAGAGTTCAGGTTTTTTGCCAACGATCTGATGAGCTAATAAACTGATGAGAGGAGGGAAAATGAACCTTTCTGTCACCGTGCAGAAGTAGAAGCGTGAAAACAGGTTCCCCCTGTAACCACAGCTGTATGGCTCAACATCTGGTCTTTCTATATTTCAGGTACCCAATTCGCATATGCTACTTCCAACACGCAGCACCTGCCTCGTTTGAAACATAAACCAGACGATATAATTAAAAACGTGCCTTCGTTTTAGAGACAACTCAACCGAAACAAAAGTCATTTTTAAAAACAAACAAAAAAACCCCAAACAACGAGCAAATAATAGCCTCACCTGGAAGCCAAGTTACAGATGAATTAAACACAAGTTGACAGAGCACCCTGAGAATCTTTAAAGCTCTAATCAGAGGTTGACTTGAACCATCTGCACCTCCATGAAGGCTTTTTTTTTTATGGGAAGAGCCTACTGCCAAACTCGTAGCGAAATTCTCCTAAAGCATCTAAGGAAGCAGAGAGGGGTGCTGACTACAGCTGGTGACAAAGCCATTTTTCTAATTTGCAGCCATTTGTGCACCTTTTGAGCTGCACAGGAATTTCTCCTGCTCCAAAGCCCTCATCCTGGGGTTCAGTTGCTCCTTTGTGGTAGACGGAGCAATACAACACCCCAGAAAATGGAAAGCAACACTGGAAATAACGATGCCGCTCACAAAGGCGACGCCAACGAGGACATCTAAAATAAATATCAAGCCAGCGATATTCAGAGTTAAAAGCTGATAGCGGGGTCCACCCCCCCCCCTCCAAGAAATGTAATTTAACACTTAAACTGTCACATCATCTTCCTTTAATTTGTCGCGGGGCTTTATTGCCGCCTGGCAGCTCAATCAAACCTCATTGCACTTGGCAGGCAATACTATTGTTGCCTGAATTTCGAGCGCTCGCCGCGAGTTTCCGACAATGATTTTCACCAGCTTGGACATCGACTAAAGGCTCGTTTCATAAAAAGCAGAGAAACCTACGGCTCTGCAGGGAAAACCTCGGGGGAAGCTGCTTCTTCTGGGCGGCCGGGATGCCTCCGGGCTTCGAGCCGGACACGCAGCAGGGCAGCAGCGAGGAATCGGGGCACTGCCATCGTTAAAATGCCACGTGCCGAAGCAGTTTCGGAGAGTTATTAGTTTCAGCAGCAGGTGAGAAACGCACGGGGGACCAGAAAGAAACTCTAGGCGGCGATTCCGGCTGGCGTCGGGTCGCTGGCGGTCACGGCGCTCTCGTTGCCAAAAACCTGAACCTTATTGCCCTGGGAGATTATTTGCACCGCTTCGGAGCGAGAGTAAAATACTCCGGAATACAAGTGACTTGGCATTCGATGCAAAAAGCCCTACGCCAAAGGCAGGGAAGGAACCACCTGCCTGTAGAGAAGCAGGAACCCTGCTTGGTCTGGACCGTACCGGGAAGCGGCTGGCGAAGAGGAAAGAGGCCGGCACTGATTTTTATCTGCTGTTTCGCAGCTAATAAATCCCCGAAATCCCAGGATTTCGGAGCGGGGATGCCATAATCTCCCCTCTCTAACACCACGAAGCTGGTTGTTTTTCAACGCTACCCGCAGCTGAAAAGCCTTCCCTTTCCTATCCAACGATGCCCACCAGCCCCCGCGCTCGGCAGATGTTGCCATCACGCAACCTGGCAATGGCCAAGCATCAACACATCTCCCTCCACCCCGCAAAACGACCAGGGCTAAACGGTGGGGGGAAAAAAAAAAAAAAAAGCAAAAAAAAAGCAGTAAATGGTTGAATTTGCTGCTCGCAGCGGCAGAGAGGCTTCCGAGCGCACCAAGGCAGGGAACCTGCTGAGTAAAAAGGCCATTTCCACGTAGTCGCTCTACAGGTGCGAGTCCAACTTGGACAGAGCTCTAATAACAGTAATCACCGTACTAAGTCTGGACCAGCTTGAGTCTTTAGATCAAGCCCTCCCTTTCCCTCCTTCCTCTAACAGCATTAGAATCCCTCTTGCCGCAACAATGATGTTGAAGAAATGGGGTTCTATCCAAACCAGCTTCCTATCTGTACAGCTGAATTAGGTAGGTTAGCAAACTGACAGCTTCTAAAGCACCATAAATGTCTTTAAACAACTTTTAAGGGTATTTTTCTCTGTAGACAAAAGAAAAAAAATAAATAAATCCGCCCGTATCTTCAGAGAGAGACATCAAATCGCTCTCAGTGAATTTCTACCTTGTCTCGTGCGTTAGACAGAACCCGACTCTGAGTTTCAACACTTGTTTTAATATATTTTAATACAGTCTTTATGATTTCCCAGTTACTGCCAAGCCAGCATCCTTCCCCAGCAGCAGGGCTCTAACCCACTACCTGTGGCATCAGCCAGGCTTTGCTCAGAGCTCAGCTCCCTTCATTTGGTCCAAAATATTGACTTTTGCTCTTGCTTTCACCCATATCTTAAGTGCCACTGATCCACGAAGCTCCCCCGATCCCCACCATGAGCTCCAGTGACGGCCACCATCACTACACCAATCCCCAGCAGGCTTGTGTTTAGGACATTCAGTGTTTTACCAACTTGAAAGACGAAATTATGGGCTGTATTCAACGACCACCTTTATGAACTGGTGGTTTGCAGCCCCCTCCAGCCCACGCTGAGCTAAGGGAGATGCTCATCTGCATGGAGGGATGAAGCCCAAAGGACCACTTGCCCAGGAAGGGCTGAAAACTCCGTGCCACGTCAGAAAACGCCAGCGCACAACAGGGAGGCATCAACAAGCTCCCGTCATAACTCTTCCCCCTACATGATTTTGCAACTCTACGCTTATCAGCTAAATTAAGCATTAATGAAAAATAGAACAATTTGTTTTCAGATTCTACAGGTTTCCAGTAATAAAGATTACTAATGCTTTATTTTGGGGCACTGCTTTGCTAATTTAAACTTTTTTTCTCATTACGCAGACAATTCATTTAAATTGAAGAGGCCAGGTTCTCGCTAATTTTATTAGCGCTTGGCCCTTTTCCAGCTTGTCTTAATCAAAACGCTCATTATTTTTTTTGCCTGGCTGCGGAGGCTAATCTAGCTATTATATGGATACCAAATTGGAAGCAGAAGGGAGAATTTTCTTCCGAAGGCACATCCTTGCGGCGTCCCCCGCGGCTCCAAAGGGGAGCCAAGTTTGTGATGACACGGTGCAAATGGCAGATCTTTGTTTTCCCCCTTCATTGGTTTGTTTTGTTGGTTTTTTTTGTTTTTGTTTTTGGTTTGGTTTTTTTTAGGAGGTGGAAAGCTCTTGCATAAAAACAAGTTAAAATGGTAAATGGCAAGGAATGGAGACCCAGCTCACAAGTTCTAACAGGAATTAAATCCTTCTCGGAGAGCCGTGTTATCCCAGGCAATCCCCAGAGAATAGCAAAAAGGAGCATTATCCTGGACGGGTGGGGGAAAAAAAGAAGAGAATTCAACAATATTACAATATTTCCTCCCTCTCTGATGGGCTAATCTGCAGTAAAACAGCTCCCTGGGCTGACAGGGGAGGCTTGGCTGGGAATCTTAAAGACAGAAAGGTAATTAGAGCCAAAGCGGTGGTGAGAGGATGGAAGAAGATGAAGGAAAACCGGCGCAAGAGCAAGCGAGGAAGGAAAATGAGCGGAGAAAAGCAGGTCTGGGGTGATTCCGCAATCTGGCGGTGAAGTCTCCACGTTCTCTTCCCCGGAGAAAGGCAACGGAGAAGGAAGAGAGAAGCCACAGAAAGGCTGGCAAGCCAGGCTAATACTATGCAGCAAAGGAGGGGACAGCCCAGAGACATCTTCAGGGACTTTCACAACAAGAAAAGGAAAAAGGGAAGGGATGAGTCCCTCAAGGAGAGCAATCAAGGACCCAAACTCGGGAGAAAGGAATGGCAGAAGCTTGGGAGACAAAATGAGAAAAGACAGAGAGCGTTTCACTGAGTCGAGGTCAAGGGAGATCAAGAGAGGTCATCTTCCCACTCTGCTCTGCCCTGGGGAGGCCTCAGCTGGAGCACTGGGTCCAGCTCTGGGCTCCCCAGTTCCAGGACAGGGAACTGCTGGAGAGGGGACAGCAGAGGGCTACAAAGATGAGGAGGGGCCTGGAGCATCTCTCTGCTGAGGAAAGGCTGAGGGACTTGGGGCTTTTGAGTCTGGAGAAGAGAAGGCTGAGGGGGGATCTGATCAACACCTATAAATACTTCAAGGGTGGGTGTCAGGAGGATGGGGCCAGTCTTTTTTCAGTGGTGCCCAAGGACAGGACAAGAGGGAATGGGCACAGACTGGACCATAAGAAGTTCCACCTCAACACAAGGAGGACCTTCTTTCCTGTGAGGGTGGCCGAGCCCTGGCAGAGGCTGCCCAGAGAGGTGGTGGAGTCTCCTTCTCTGGAGACATTCCAACCCCACCTGGACACGTTCCTGTGGGACCTGCTCTGGGTGGACCTACTTTGGCAGGGGGTTGGACTAGATGATCTCCAGAGGTCCCTTCCAACCCCGTATCATTCTGAGATTCTGTGAGTAAGGATCAGAAAAAGCAAAATGAAACCCTAAACTCAGAGGAAAGGAGGGGAAGGTTTCAACAACCAGGTATTAAATAGCAGCTTTTGGAACAAGGAGCTGGATCTTGCCAACAGGTCTGTCGAAGAGATTAGAGAATATCTACTCCGCTGACTATCATGAAATTCAATTTGGACCTTTGCTACTTGAACTTCAGTGATTTATTCCCGTGACAAGAAACGCCACAGTCAGGGAAAAGCTGCAGACACCAGAACTCTTAAAGTTTTGCCTCTTGTAAAACATCCTAGAAAACTCTCCAGCTGCAGTTTCTACGAGCGGGTATAAATCTTATTTCTAATGACAGAATATTCACTAGGGGTTCATTGCAAAGTCAGGACCGTGTATCAAGCAGGGATTCCCCTGTTGTCAAGTTAGCTCATCTTTTCATTAACGCCTGCAACAACTAAATAGTGAATACACAGCTTCTTACTAAGCCGGGAAGAATAAACCAAGCCATGGAGGTGGAAGTCTTCTGCAGGGTGGGATTCGAAAGCAGAATTCCTTTTTCTAGTTGCGTTAACAACGCAGAAAAAGAAACGGGATGCAATTCAAAACGGCGGTGGAAGTAACAGCACATAGGTAAGAAATAAGAAATATAAGTTGTAAAAATAAGAAAAATAAGTTGTAAATCCTCGAGGAGGATCGAGAGGCTGAACAGCAACTCTGCAGAAAAGCATCCAAGGATTAGAGCGGGTCATCGGCGAAACAGGATGTGTTTTCTGCTGGTACAAGAAGGGAAAATAACAGTAGGAAGAGATTAAATTGGAGCATGCCAATAGAACTGGGAAAAAAAAAACCAAAACTCAGCAATGAATAGACATCTAGAAAACACAGCCCACAAACAAAGCACATAGGAACAGAGGTAGTTTAGTCCAGAAGAGGAAAAAGTCTACGGAGAGATATAATAACTTGCCAAATAGGGAAAATGCTGATGCAAAAGCAATAGCAATAAGCCCGTTTTTCCCATCCTCTGCAGATTTATGGAGTAACAGGCTTAAGTTACAGACCTAGAGATGCAAGATTTAGATTACGGGTCAGGAAAAACTTCCTAACAGGAAGAAGGGTTAAAAATAGGCGTACATCGCTTTTCCCCGCTCCTCCGGGATTTCCCTCTTCACTTACCATTTTTGAAGATAGCTGCTTATCAGGAATCCTAGCAAACAGAGCCAGCCCTTAAACGCATTTCCATTTCCTCGGCTAAAGCAAAATCATATTCAGTATGTGTTTGTCTAACCCATCCTTAAAAACCCGCCGCTACACAGATTCTACAACCTCACGGGGCAAATAATGTTTAATTTCAAAAAGCAAGTTGTTATTTCAGCTGCTCTTCCTTTGCAACTACGTAAAGATTCTAGAAGATGCTACTGGTGAGCTGGGTTTCCAATACCAAAAAACAACAAATAAGGTTCATAGTAGAAGGTAAGAACAACCCAAGGAGATACATCACACTGAACACAGTCATAAGTCTTCGAATCCACTCTGGTGTCCTTCATGTGCTGTGAAAAGGGACAAGTACAACAGGATGGAGCATGAAATGTGCTGGATGTGACACACGTGTCCCAGCTGCCTCCTCCCTTCGCTACGAGTTACATTTGGGATTCTCCAAGGAAGCCCCAGTGACTGATGCTCAGACAACCCAGAAGAGGTGGGAGCTCTGCAGGATTGAAACCCACCACAGGCAAATTTGGGGGGAAAAAAAGATCGAATTAACAGGAACACACAAAGTGTTATATAGAAAAAATATAAATTCTACATACCCAGAAGTATGATGGGAGAGAAGCTCTGAGGAAAAAGACCTGGGAGTCCTGGTGGACAACAGGGATGCCCATGAACCAGAAATGGGCCCTGGTGGCCAAGAAGGCCAATGGCATCCTGGGGGGCATCAGGAAGAGTGGGACCAGCAGGTGGAGGGAGGTCATCCTGCCCCTCTGCTCTGCTCTGGAGAGGCCCCAGCTGGAGCACTGGGTCCAGTTGTGGGCTCCCCAGTTCCAGAAGGAGAGGGAACTGCTGGAGAGGGGACAGCAGAGGGCTACAAAGATGATGAGGGGCCTGGAGCATCTCTCTGATGACAAAAGGCTGAGGGACTTCTTGGGTCTTTTGAGTCTGGAGAAGAGAAGGCTGAGGGGGGATCTGATCAAGGCCTATAAATACTTCAAGGGTGGGTGTCAGGAGGATGGTGCCGGGCTTTTTTCAGTGGTGCCCAGGGAGAGGACAAGAGGAAATGGGTACAAACTTGACCATAAGAAGTTCCACCTAAACATGAGGAGGAACTTCTTTCCTGTGAGGGTGGCAGAGGCTGCCCAGAGAGGTGGTGGAGTCTCCTTCTCTGGAGACATTCCAACCCCACCTGGACACATTCCTGTGGGACCTGCTCTGGGTGGCCCTGCTTTGGCAGGGGGTTGGACTAGATGATCTCCAGAAGTCATCTCCCTTCCAACCCCATAGCATTCTGTGATTCTGTGACTAAGTAACACTAATTACAGAGCAGGAAACAACTCCATAAACACAATTCTTGAGAGGGAGAAGTATCTGAAAGCTCTGCTGGAGCATGGAAAAGAGGGAATCACTTCAAGTACCTACATCTTTAAGGGTCTGCTTATTTTTTTTTGAACGACAAGCACCAAGCTGCGATACAACCATCTCAGAAATCCTTTTCAGCAGGCTGCCAGCACTGCCTTCACTTGTACAGACGCCATTGCTACAAATAGACGCGTATGATTCTTCCATCTATAGCTGCCTGCGTGGCCCCACAACACAGTTGGCAGCGTCACCCCCTGCACAGCTGTTTTTCCATAGGAAAAAGAAAAAAATCCTTCTTTTGCTACAGATCAATACTCCGGGAGGCACGACAGAAGGCAGCCCCAGCCCCAGCCCTGAGCGCTTGCGTCCTTTTGAAGAGGTTTTTGTGCTAAAAACCAAGATAACCTTCAGCCAGGTCGAGTTAAGAGGGGCAGTTCAACTGCAATGTCCTGTGCTTTGGTCTCGCAGGGCACAGATAAATCTCAGCTTTGTTCTACTTTTACGGTTGCGATTTACAGTCCTCTTCAGGCAAGGTGGCAGCGTTTATTTTTGCTGCATCCTTGACCATCAGCAGAAGTCGGGGCATGGGACCTGGACTGTCACACTGGATTTCCCCCACCTGCACCCAGGTGTAAGCTTTAGAGCAGTGACCGGATGGATATAAGCCCAGAGTCACCACCGAGGTCACCTTTTACTGTGGCTCCAGTAACTGCAGAGGGACACCCACACTCCGCAGGAGCCCATAAACCAGTCTCTCCAGTTGCCCTGGACTGATGTACCAAAGAAGTGATGGACAACAGGCATGAGCTATGGGGGGGAAGCAGAAAAAGAGTCGGTGCAAGTGTTCATGAAGCTGCCAGAAGTGGCCAAGGGTCAATAAAGTTCCCAACTTTGATGGGAGAGAGCTGGGGTGGGAAGAAAACACATCACACTGCCTCTCCCATCACCAAGCAGCTCTACGGCGCTCAAAGGGCTCTCTGTACCTCCCAGCATCAGGTCCTTTTCCTCCAAGAGAGTCTGAGTCCTGCTCACCCTCTCACAGCAGCCTGCGCTGGCAAACTGACATCCTTAAAAACCGCTGCAAGCTGCGGGCAATAACCCCTGCAGAGTCCTTAGCTGGAGGTGGGAAATCCTCCTCCGCTCTTCCAGGGGTTCCTACCGCAAAATGCTTGATGCTGGCAGGCACTGAGATCAGCTCCCCGGAGCACAACAGCTTTCGGGGTACCACCTGGCAAGGAGGAGGTCTGTTTGCTCAGAAACCAGGGTCACATCCCTGCCTCGACTTCGTCTTTAACATCCAAACCCTCCCAGGGAGCACCTGCCACTGGTTCTTGAGCCACTGATTTGGGGGGAGAGAAGGACACATCTCCTTTTTGCCTGACTTCTAGAAGCATCTCATTTAAACAGGCAGTTGCTTGCTACTGCGTAGAGAAAAAGGAGATAGATGAATTCAAGTTAGTCATAATTTACTGACAAACATTCCAAATAAAATATACAACAAACCCAAGGGAACAGTGATTGTAATTTTTTTTTTTTTTCCTTCTTCTTTTAATGAATCGGGGTTTGAAGTCATTAGCTTGTTGCCATAAAGCTCTCTTCTGGTAATTCACTGCAACAATTTTTTAAATAGTTCTATAAAAGCAAATGAATTGCTGGAATAAAGCAAGCTGTATATTTTCCCCTACTTCTCTGAAACACATCTCAGCCCTTCTTTTTTCCTGATGGGCTGAGCGTTACCTGGGTGCTTCAGCTCTGACTAGGGGGCTTTTCTTTCCTCGCAGTATTTCTTATTATGGTCTCAATTAAAGGCAAAGTTTCTGGCTTCGTAGCTGGGCTTGACAGATGTTCTTTCCGCAGACAACTCCTGGTACAGACAGGCAAACTCTCCAAAGTGTTCTCTCCCCTGTGCTTCCCATCGCATCGATTCATATGAGCAGTCAAAACTCACCATTGCTGGTTACCCACCCCCCCCTCAGAGGGCAACTTCTGAAAAGGAGCATCTAACCATCATCTTTATGGCAATCTGCACCAAATCCTCCTTTTTTTGGAGGAAAAGCAAGGTACCTGGGTGGTATTTTGAGCGGGTGCCGTAACAGCTAAAGAAAGAAGAATAAAAAGAAGGAGAAAACAGCGTGGCTGAAGTCCTGGCTGTCACCAAGCTCGGTTACAAACCTCTGTCAGACAGATTCGGTACCCGAAAGCCCCGCGGGGACCTTATGCCCCCGGTGTGGGCGAGCAGGTCGCGTTCCTTCCCTGCCCTCCATAAAATTCAGCCGACGTGCAACGCCTTCGTACATCAGCCAGCTCCCGCGGGACCTCCAAGGGCTGGAGCTGGCCCACCTGGCTTTCAATTTCCCATCCCGAGAAACAAAGCGCCTTTTAGGGATGCCGAACAGGCAGGAACGCCGTTTCGTAAAGCTGGGACACCGCAAGGGCACAAGAGGCATCCGCAAAGAAGGCGGCAGGAAAAGAGACATGGAAAAAGGGAGCATGGAAATCAGCCCCCTCCCTCCCTCCCGCTGCCCATATGGCTCTTTGTCGTCACCCACCTGTGACGGTTATTTGCAACCTCAGCTTATATAAAACCAGTTTTGCCATGTTCTCCCAATTTCAAAGCCTTTCTCCTACCCCAGTCCTCTCATCTAGCTTGCATTTACACAACTTTTTCTACTGCCTTTTTTTTTTTTTAACCTATTTTTTTGGCCGGGGTGGGGGGAGCAGGCTGTTAATCTTTGCCTCTCCCTAAGGGTTTGTTAAAAAAACAAAAATAAGAAAAATAATCAACCCACCTTATTTTAAACGACCAAACTGTTAAACTCCCCCGTCATTTAACTCGCCGAGAAGCTTTTTAACACCGCCTGTCTCCCCATGGCATCCTCCCCGTTGTCTGGCATCACTAATGTATACCTATTTTTTGTTTTATTATGAAGTTTTATGAATTCTTTATGGTGTGCTGTGCTGAATACATGTTTGATAATGCTACACCGAGAGGTGCAAAGGGTCTCGCATGCCTGACTTTGTTAAAGTCAAGGGGCGTGCAAGCACACTGGTTTTTTAGCTCTGGGGAAGGAGCAATCAAGGCTTTTGTGGAGCTGCAGACAATGGGGACGGGCCACATGTTGTGCTAAAGCTCAGCCTGAAAAAGCAAACAAGGGGGATGGAGGGAAGAGCCCCACTAACAGGCTCCGCACGCCCAAGGCCAGCCACCGCCACCTCCCTTTTGGCTTTCCCTTAACAAAGGGTCTCCTCTCCAAAATAACAAGCGTGAAGCTGTTGGTGTCACTCAGTGACTCCCACTAACAGCAACGATCAAAAAGTTCTAGAAATAGGAAGCAGAAAAGCTAATAAATTTCTCGGGTTTCGTTTAGTGCCCAGCTCCAAAGGACTCCCTGAAGAATTTTATCCAGCACAGCTTCAAGCCATAGGATGCTTTTTTTATCCTAACAGGAGGTCATTCAGCTGTTTCAAGCCTAGTAAACATGGAAAATACTTAAGTGCTCTTAGTATGCACCAGGAGTAGCTCTCTGCAGTACATCTGCTCTGCTTTCGAAGGGGAGGAAGCAGAAGACGACTCAAGATAAGTCACCATTGACACGGGATGTGGAGTGAACACTCACACACGGCTCTACACACGCCGAAAACCCATGCAGGAACACGGGCGATGGTTGGGGGCACGGGTTTGGCACCGTGTATGTTTGTTTGGGTTTCCTTTGCTTGCTTTTAATATCAGCCGCCTATTTGGGTCCATCGTAACAGAGGTATTACCCAGGTATCTGAGCACTGTCCCCCCGCCGTTCTCCACGTTCCTTGCTGCAGGGGGTGCAGCATCCCAACAGGGTTCAATTTTGATTTCCTGTAGTTACAAATCATTATCGCCGCACCTACGGAGAGCTGCTGATGCGCACCTGCCGACAGCCTGAGCTCAGCAAGGCGCTTTCAATTCATTAACGTTCTCAATAACCAGGCTAATCTTTTAAGGAAAGAAAAAAAAAAAAGAAAAAAACCAAAAAAACCCAACCCCACACACACACTCATTATTTTTTTATTCTCCTTACGGCTGTCAGACTTTTGAAAACCTCTAACCTCAAGCCACGCACAGGTTGAGTTTGCATCGGCGCTAGGTTTGGGGGTTATTATGGTCTCAAATCCAACCACCCCTATATTTTTCTTCGGGTTTAACGTTTAGCCAGGGCTGCCCAAGCCCAGGAGTGTAGTGCATAAATAAAACCATAGCTATTATGAATAAATAACCTCTCCACCTCCAGCACCGCAGCCCAGCTGGCCTGACTCGCCTTCGGAGGAACAGCTCGCCTTTGGCTCTATTATTAGGGAGCCTTTTCCATATTAACTAGATGATTTGAACTGGAAGTGTGTATCATTTTAACTGGACTAATAATACCCATTAGTTGTATTTTGATGAGATTAAGACTTTTATTAGGCTAACGTATTCAAAACACTGCATTTAGGGTGTGTTCACAAAAGCTCCTTTCTTTTTTTTATTTCCAAAGCTTCCGCCAATTCTACCCCGATGCAATTCCCCTGGTAATTTAGAGTTAATTCTGATTAACTCTGACATTAAAAGCAGCAGTATCAGACCCCGTATTTTCCTAGAATCCACGCAAGCAACATGAAAACAGCGGCACAGTTAAACCATTCCATAAGAAGACCTTAGAATCACAGAATTGTTGAGGTTGGAAGGGACCTTTAAGATGATCTAGTCCAACCATCAACTTAACTCTGATAAAAACAAAAAAACCCACATCTCTAAACCATGTCACCAGACCTTAAGCAAAGTATAAACAGTTGAACTTGATGATTAATCCTCGGTGTTTGCTGCTTGTTTCCGTTTACCCCATCCCCACCTCAGTCAGAGAAAACAAATATTGCAACCGCCGGTAATTAAAGATTTCTTGAACAACAAACGTGCCAAATAAGCCGCTTCGCACATAGCAGGGCATGAACTCTATTCTTCACAGGCAGCAAATTGTGCCACCCAATAAGTAGCATTAAAATGGTAATGCTGGCTAGCTGAGCCCTTAATTGGCTGAATCAGAGAGCCAGGAGCATGCTTGTGCAATCAAGAGACCCCTGTCTGCCCTAAATGCTGAGTTTTAAACAGATGTCTTAAAAAAGGAAAAGAAAAAAAAAAAGGGGGGAGGGAGAAGCCCAGGGAAGGGAATATAAAAGGATTTTGCAAAACAGGCTAATCTCAGCCTCTGTATGCATAGATGCAAAAAGAAAATATTCTACCCCAACGCTGCTTTGAAGTCTTTTGACCTGGACAGCATGGATCACAGGTGGTGGCTTACGCAGCCGCCCTTATGCTAGGAAAGAATAAATTCATAGAGAAATCTTCAGTGTAAACATCTTTCTGGCTATAGATTTGATAACACTTCTTAAGTCTTACGCCAGGACTATCTAATGCTGCTTTCCTAAGCGAAAGGAAATGTTTGCCTTATGACTTCCACGAAAACAAAAATGAAATCTATCTTATCCACACACATTCTGAGTTCCAAAGACCTGGCAACTCAGCTTGTGAAGAGTCACGCATTTCTTTCTTCCCCGTACCCCCAAAACGCATACATTTCTTTTTACGCATCTCCAGAGTTTGTGGAAGAAAACCAGACTGCAGCCTTGGGTGTAGGAGATTGATTTCTCCTCCTCTTTCTGGCTTCTGACTACTGCGTAAAGACTTTCTCTGAATATAAGCTTCATAAAAGAATTGCCAAGTTTGATGCTATCATCCATAAGCACAGAGCAAGCTCCATCCTTCCTGTCTTCTACTACCCAGCAGTTCCTAAACCAGAGAACACCTCACGGATTTTCTTCCCCTTGAGGGAAGCCACCTCCTTCCCCTGCAGCACATAAGCAAGAGCCCCAGCCCGACCTTGAAGGGTCTTTGGGGGGACACCAAGAACCCTCCAGAAGGCACCTGGACTCACACACCAGAAGCAAAGCAGGAATATCTCAGGTAGGTTTCCCAAAAGCCAGGAGATGGAAGAAGGAGCAGAGTTTGTACCAAGGACACCGTGATCTCCATGGGTGCAGAGACAGAGTCAGTGCTTACAGCTATTTTACCCTATCTTGAAGGGTATTTGGGGGACACCAAGAACCCTCCAGAGGGCACCTGGACTCTCATACACCAGAAGCAAAGCAGGAATATCCCAGGTAGGTTTCCCAAAAGCCAGGAGATGGAAGAAGGAGCAGAGTTTGTACCAAGGACACCGTGATCTCCATGGGTCCAGAGACAGAGTCAGTGCTTACAGCTATTTTACCCTATCTTGAAGGGTATTTGGGGGACACCAAGAACCCTCCAGAGGGCACCTGGACTCTCATACACCAGAAGCAAAGCAGGAATATCCCAGGTAGGTTTCCCAAAAGCCAGGAGATGGAAGAAGGAGCAGAGTTTGTACCAAGGACCCCGTGATCTCCACGGGTGCGGAGACAGAGTCACTGCTTAAGGCTATTTAAGAGAGTGTCTGGCAGGGAAGGGGAGTGACAGCCCTAAATGATATTGCTGGTTCAAGTTGCCAGTGACACAGCAGAAATTATTCTGAGTTATGAAGCAGTATCCTAAATGAGAAACTGTCAGTGGAGGCTTCAGTCAAGAAAAAAAACTTCAAGTACACATAACAGTATTAAAAGAGCCTTCAAAGAGGTAAAAGTTATAAATTTGCATTTCTTAACCCAGTATCGCAGCCGTGATGGCGGTGTGGAAAGGAGGACAGAGCCACATGTTGGTCTTTTTCTTAGTAAATAAGAAGGAATTGACCACAACATTGGAAATCAGCTGTTTGAGTGCAAGTGATCAGGGCTTGATTACATTTATTATGGGAAAGGAACGGGTAGTCTAAACTGTAATCACACACACGCAGCTTTTAAAGGGCCAGTCTCACAAAGCTCAACACAATTGTAAGTCAAATCAGTAAGTATTAGAAAAAAAACAACAGAAATTATTCTCTATTATCATACGCTTTCAAAAAACAAACCAAAAAAATCCAGATGCCCAACAAAGCAGTTTCACGAAAGGAAAACACACCGCTATTATAAAGCAAAAAGAGATGCCAGTCTTCCTTAAAGGGAAAGGAACTAAACCAAATATTTTTAATTATCATTTAAAAACTCAAGAGGAAGCTAATGGTAATCAATATGTGACAGAATCTGGGAACTGTAGAGTACAGATAAGGGAAGTATAAGGACAATAAAAAGAAGTCTGTGACCGACATAATTGAAACAGTCTGGGATGTTATTCTTTTCAAAGACACCACCTACATCTTCTTAGCAAATGAATCCATTTCGTGGATTTATCCATATTCGTACAGCCCATTACTGAACACAAGTGGTAGCGTCGATAATAGAAAAAGGCAGGAGCGTTCAACAAACACTCCCATCCCACAACTGGGAAAGAGCCAGCCGACATACGGCTGTCAGAGGATGAAAAACACACCATCCTCCCAATTACTCGGAGGAATGTAAAAATATCAACTATGAAAGATTACATCCTACTACCCTAATTCCATCTTTTATTAATGCCTCTCAACAGGAGCTTTGAGAAACTAGTGTTTAGTTTGGAGAGTATCTTGCCAGCATTCAGGTCTGTTTATTGGCAAAGGCATCCTTAAACATTTCGCTTCGCAGTGCGCGATGTCTGATTAAATAAGGAGGACAACACACACACAAAAAAATAAAAACTAACTTCAAGAAAAACAGCTTAGGCCACCCTAAATGGATTCAAGACATACCTGAAAAAGGGAATCCTCTCTGACAGCGGAGCAGGCGCCTTCCAACTGGAGTTCTGCAACAGCCATTCCTGGGTAAGTCTTGTGCAGTGATGTGGGGATCTAGGGAAAAGAAAACAAACAAACAAACAAACTGTTAGGAACTCTAGTTTTCAGCTACATCGAAATAAAACCATAATAAATAGCAGAAGTCAGCAAAAAAGCACCATCTAGATCATTTGGCTCGGCTGTGCGATGGGCATTTCACACTGCAGCACAGCCAAAACCACACAGGAGGCTGCAGAAGGAGCACAGTTTGTCCTGCAGCCCAGAAAATAACAGCTAGAGTAAAGAACTGACACTGCAACCTGGTAATCCACCAAACTAAAGCCATTTTTTTTGTGTGTGAGAGAGAAAAAAATCCCTAAGAGGAGCTGGCTGGGGCTCTATGTCAATATTGTAGGCAGCTCCAGTAGCTGTAACGCAGAAGAGAAAGTTTGGAAGGAGACTTGAAATGAAGAAAACTAATTACGAAGGAATTATTAACCACAGTGGGTAATAAAACACTAAAGGAGACCACACGAGGAGGAACTTCTTTCCTTTGAGGGCGCCCTGGAAGAAGCTGCCCAGAGAGGTGGTGGAGTCTCCTTCTCTGGAGACATTCAAAACCCACCTAGGTGGACCTGCTGTGGCAGGGGGTTGGACTAGATGATCTCCAGAGGTCCCTTCCAACCCCATAGCATTCTGTGATTTCATAGAGGAAAGCTCAAGGGAAAGTAATAAACTGAAGTCACCAAATGAATAGCACAAGTTGGACAGTCCTGGACTCTTCAGTCTCACAGAGTGTATTGTCCAGTGGTGGACACAGTGAAGTCACAGATATGATAAACAACAAATCACTTATATCATTGCAACAACTATCAGAGAACAACCGTAATAAGTACCAGCTCAACGGACTGGGCATTCACAGAGCATGACAGAGATCCGGCTTCACATCCTTTCACCATTTCATTCCGAGCAGGAGATTCCTCCCACACTAAGACATGCGTCCAACCTGACCGTCGTGCAAGAAGCAACAGCATTTCTTATTCTGATCAGGAATTCCATCCTGGGGATGGAAAATGTCTTCCTTGTCAGAGCTGACGTATGCATCCCTCCGGAAGGAGAGGAGATTTTAGCTAAAAACATTCCATTTGTTCCAATTTCAAAAGAAAGCCCTCATTGCCCTTGCCATAACAGCCCCACAGTCCCATCCTTCCTCTCTATAACAAGGTCGCAGAGAGGATGTGGTTTGAAGATGCAAGAACTTCACCATCAGATGGGGAGGGACTCTTGGTCTCGGAGGGGAGCCATGGGACAAG
>QJSC01026731.1:831886-956928 GCA_003697955.1 Calidris pygmaea | reverse complement strand
AAGAATTCTCACTTTCCAAACAGTTGCATAAAATACTAATTAACTCGCATTTGGAGTAAATGAACATAAGCTAATAAATTTACAAATTCAATTACGGTGAGCTATCAGATGACTTTTTATTTCATTGCTATGGATTGCCCTTTAGACATCATAATGAAATTAATAGAACACGCTGGTAATCGATAGCTACTGATTAATCGATTGGGAGCAGCCCTTACGAAGACCCTTTAACCCTCAGACGTCATTATTTATTCCCTTATAACGCAAGTACAGGCATAGAGATATATTTATATATTTTGGGACGTATTTAGGAGCGCAGCAAAGGTAGCTGGCTGCTAGACAAAGTTCAAGGTGTGGCAAGATGGGATTTTGCATATATATAGGGTATCTCACCCTTGAAGGTTAAGTATCAGACTCCTCATTAATATATGATCAAGGTCTTCTCACGAGTGGAATAAACAATCATCCTTCATGGGTGATCTACTTCTATTTATTCAGCGAGGACTATTTCAAACCATTAAACTCCGCCGCCGGGGATGTGTTCGGTGCCTCTCGGCGCGTATGGAAAAAACCACGCGCTATTTTAAATGTTTTTCACACGTGCACAGACTTTCTAGGAACCCACAGGCTGAAGCACAAGACTGGGAAACCGGTGGGAGCAACTGGATGCCGACAGCACGCAGCGTCTTTACGCCAACAGGAGCTTCCCTGCCTAAAACACTCGTGCTCATCGTTAGAGCAGGAATTTGTCTCTGTTGTAAAGGGACCCTGTAAAAATAAAACACCTTTCAGTGAAAGAGCAACACTTTGATCTTCCGAACAGCCACAGATGGTGAAAGAGAAAAATATTTTAAAAGGAAGCGAGCAAGGATAGGGAACTGCTGGAGAGGGGACAGCAGAAGTGAGACCAAGATGATGAGGGGCCTGGAACATCTCTCTGCTGAGGAAAGGCTGAGGGACTTGGGGCTTTTGGGTCTGGAGAAGACAAGACTGAGGGGGGATCTGATCAAGGCCTATAAATACTTGAAGGGTGGGTGTCAGCAGGATGGGGCCAGGCTTTTTTCAGTGGCGCCCAGGGACAGGACAAGAGAAAATGGGCACAAACTTGACCATAAGAAGTTCCACCTAAACATGAGGAGGACCTTCTTTCCTGTGAGGGTGGCAGAGCCCTGGCAGAGGCTGCCCAGAGAGGTGGTGGAGTCTCCTTCTCTGGAGACATTCAAACCCCACCTGGACACGTTCCTGTGGGACCTGTTCTGGGAAGGGGTTGGACTAGATGATCTCCAGAGGTCCCTTCCAACCCCATATCATTCTGTGATACAGCCCCGACTCCAACCCGCAAAAACCTTTCGATTTTGCTAAGAGAAGGTTCTGATACCGCACCGTGCCCTTTGCGGAGGGGACAGCACGGTCGGGGACAACCATCACCTCTCCCATCACAGTGGGAGGCCACAAGCGTGGACCTTTGGTAACAACAGGCCACGCTTGCCCTTTCTTCTCTCCCCCAGAGAAGCAGCGACGCAGCTGGGCTCCTCCTTTTAATTCAGCACATTTGAGGGAAAAAGATAGAGAAGGCCCAAAAAACCCAGACCTTTACTTAGAGACCACTTTGGCAGTCAAGACCTCTGATGTCACCCGTGGCTTCCACCCAATTTCCTAGCCAGCCACCCTCCCAGCATCCCCACAGGGACTTCCCTTGGCAGACGCACAGCCCAATTTTTCGGCACCTGCATCTCAGGGCAGCCCTCCAGGCAGACAGTTCTCCTACCAGGGACTCCAGGTCCTGGAATAACTCCCTCATTCTGAATGACTGTGAAACCAAATCCAAAAGAAATAAGGTTTTTTGACGTTTCGGTGCCCTCCATGTCCCCACACCTCTAGAAGGCACTTGTCACATCAGGGTGGTGGGAGAAGCAGCACCCACTGAGGCAGATGTCCCCATGCCCACCAATCTACAGCCGAATGAAGGCCATCTACCAAAATTAGGATGGAATGGACACCTCCATGTAGGGCATAAGAAATTAAGTTCGATCAGCCTGCAGCTTCCTGGTGTCCCATCCCCAGCCTGCGTGGCCCGTATCTCACCTTCTAGAGATTAGCCACGATGCTTTCCAGCTGAGAGATTTCATTGCTCTGCCCACACAATAAAGAGTTATGAAAGCATTTATACAATTCATAGAGTTGTCCAGGTTGGAAGGGACCTTTCAGATCACCTAGTGCAACCATCAGCCCAACACTGACAAAAGACACCACTAATCCATGTCCCTCAACACCACGTCTGTCTGGCTTTGAAATATCTCCAGGGATGGACACTCCACCACTGCCCTGCACAGCTTCTTCCAAGGCTTGACAACCCTTTCCATGAAAAAATTTTTTCCTAATATCCATCCTAAACCTCCCCTGGTGCAACTTGAGGCCATCTTGTCCCATCACCTGTTCCTTGGGAGAAGAGACCGACCTCCCCTGGCTACACCCTCCTTTCAGGGAGTTGTAGAGAGCAAGAAGGTCTCCCCTCAGCCTCCTTTTCTCCAGGTTGAACAACCCCAGCTCCCTCAGCTGCTCCTCACAAGACTTGTGCTCCAAAGAAGTTAAACTATCAGTCTGCTGGTCCTAGCCCTGCAGAAAAGCCACGTCCCCCAGGCCAGACAGCACGTCGGCCAGGGTGAGCCAGGCTGGAGGGAAGGTCACACTAACCTACAGAGAGTGTTTGCAAGAAAACTCACTGCAGAAGTAAAGCACAATGCTGGGGTCCAGGAAATGATGTAAATTGAGTTTGTCTGTGCTGACAATAGCTCTTGATTAGAGGCTTCCAGAGCTCCTGAGGAGCTTGCAAATTCTTTTCCACTCCCCTCTCCCAGTCACAGACCAGAGCAGTCTCAAAATCAGAAAAAAAGCAGATGAAAAAGGGAACGGGGTGCTGTGCTCATTCGGACACCTCTGCCAAGTCCAGCTGTGGGTCCAAACTCCACTTTCACAGAGGCTGCACGAGTACAGAAGAGAGAATCAAACCTTCCAGCATCTTCCCAAGCTGCAGGACAAGGTCATGAGATGAATTCAAAGACCTAATACCAAGGTTTAATATTTCCTCCTCATAAACAGGTCAAGACAAGGGAGGAAAAAAAAAACCCAAGTAAAAAGACATTTCAATATTTTAAATGTTGTCAAATTTGCAAGCAAATGCTTTGAAATATAAAGGCTGCTTTTTTTTTTTATGGAATACATTTTCTGGTGTTTAAACAAAGCAAGTACCTGGCAACAAAACCCCGAGCCAAATTATTGTTAACAGTGAAACAATAATTGCAGCAATAAATAGGATACGTTGAAAATTATAGCAGCCTGAAAACATTTACCCCATCTGACAATATATGGGACAATTTAGCTCCTGGTGAGCAACATAATTTCTGTTTTTACTATTATATAGAGATTCCTGCAAAGTAAAGTTGTCATACACATCCATAAAATATATATGGAGCGGAGTTACTTCAGAGAGACGCACTTTTATCTTCCCTAAATAAACTTTCTGCTGGATGCTGTTGTCCTCATTACCTGGTCATGCATTATAACAACTTTCCCAAAGCCCTCCTTGTTTCCAGAGCTGGTTTTGGTTCACTCCAGGTGAAACCGACCTGTTATCGATTAAGTACATCGATTTAAAAAAATCAAAAAAAAAAAAAAAATCACACAGCCTGTTCACAGGCGCTTATATTTCCATTATTAGAACAGGGTATTGCAGCACACTGCCATGTGGCACTCCGCAATATGTCACATTTCTTCAAGCGACGGTGGCAATCCTGCTAAAAGCTATTTATAGTGCCGTGCGTGCAGGGAACTCACGGCCCAGAGCTGGGAAAGAGAACTTCCCCCGGGTGCCAAGCTGCGGTCCAGCCCTCGACCCTCCTGCTGCCTCAAGCCAGGGGCTTCTTCACGGCTCCTTTTACACTCTGAAACCCTCAGTTCTTCGGTGCCTTTGAAAAATAACCTTCCTTTTTCACAGCAAAACGTAGCACTGCATTTACGCGCGCAGCCACCGGGCGTATCAACCGGTTTTCACTCTCCGTGCAGATCTTTCTAGGTACCCCCTGCACAGCCCAGCAGTAAGTCCAAGCATAAATTAAAAAAAAAAAAAAAAACACCAAACCATCTATTTCCTCAAGGTTTTGTGTTAGGAAAAAAATCCTGCCCTCTGGAAATGCATGTCTTTTCCTCCCACGGGCCGTACCCGCTGTTCTGGGCACACGGTGATCAAGCCTGTGTGCTTCAAGAGAGCCAAAGAGCCCAGAGCTTCGTGCTTTAGAGACTGCTAAATATCAACAGACAGGATTTTAGGCGACCACAAAGAGCTCCCCCAGCGCTGAATAAGGAGCCTCCATTCCCACAAACACTTCTAGATGCCAATGGTCCCCATGTTCAGGTGGGCAAGCCAGGGGCATGGCAGCACCCACCTTTTACGTGCATAAATCCATGTGGGATCTAATCCTTAATACTTGACAAAAGTACTTCTCGTCTTCATTAATGAAGAGAGAAACTCTGGAGCACGCTCAGTGGGAACGTTACCTTTATCTCAACCCTATCACCAGCAATCTGCAGTCCCCCATCTTCCTCCTAATAGTATCAGTAAATATTTGTGCAGCATTTTAAAAGATGTAAAAACACCACTTTAATGCTAACTATAATCATATCCAAAGATAAGCATTTTAACTGCCACATTATTCCTGAAAATTGTGCCTTTTTTTTCTACTGTTTTGATTATCGCAGATATTAGAAACTCTTGTTCCTTCAGCAGTTTAAAGTCCTTTTTTTTTTTCCTAACATTTGTATCATAATGTAGTGCTCAACTATTTCTCCAACTCCGTATCATTCTTCATCTCAGCTGGCTTTATTACAGCAATACCGAATGAGAGAGAATTGCAATACAAAGTAATTCACCGCAAAATGAGCGTACTAACAATAAGAAACAAATACTGGCTTTGCCTCCCAAGCAAAAAAAAAAAAGGTACACATGCAAAGAGACAGAACGAAAAAGTTAAATTTAGGACGCGTGACCTTGCAGCAAAAGTCTCCTGCCCAGGATCTTTTAAAAGGGAAAGTCTATCCACCCTTTGAAGCATTTACGACGAGTAGAGTTCATGGCACCAGACATAAGTGTCTAAAAATAGCATTACAGGTTGGCTACAGGGCTACAAAGATGAGGAGGGCACTAGGACATCTCTCTGCTGAGGAAAGGCTGAGGGACTTGGGGCTTTTCAGTCTGGAGAAGAGAAGAGTGAGGGGGGATCTGATCAAAATCTATAGATACCTCAAGGGTGGGTGTCAGGAGGATGGGGCCAGGCTTCTTTCAGTGGTGCCCAGGGACAGGACAAGAGAAAATGGCCACAAACTTGAACATGGGAAGTTCCATCTGAACATGAGGAGGAACTTCTTTCCTGTGAGGGTGGCAGAGCCCTGGCAGAGGCTGCCCAGAGAGGTGGTGGAGTCTCCTCTGGAGACATTCCAACCCCACCTGGACACGTTCCTGTGCAACCTGCTCTGGGTGGCCCTGCTTTGGCAGGGGGTTGGAGTAGATGATCTCCAGAGGTCCCTTCCAACCCCATAGCATTCTGTGACTTTCATCACAAGGTGAACATCAGTCTAAAATGAATCCAGACATGAAATACGAGAAGTAAATATTCCAAGAGACAAATTCTAATATCTAATATACCACAGTAACGCTGGCAGTCCCAGGCACAGAGTCTCTATATTAACTCAAATATGTTTGCAGGCACCTACGTGGAAAATAACACAAGTCCTGTGCACGTTAGCTGCTTTAGGGTAGTTCTTGTTTAAATCAGTCCAAAAATCTACAAGGCAAAGACTTAACATTTTAGACAGGTGTATTAGAAACTATCGTATCCAAACAGTGCATTATTAAAATGAAAAAAAAAAAAACACCACCAACTCTTTACAGCAAACCAAGAAAAACAACAGATTTTTCAGAGCGCTGTCTCTTCAAATTGCGCCGCCACGTCCTTGCTGTCACGCAGGCACCAGCCCATCGAGCCTGCTCGTGGTGGCATCACTTAACAGCTGCAACTCCTCCGGCAACCTTCCGCAGGAGCTTTGGGCCTGCCACCCAGGATCAAATCACTTCTCCAGCCCGGCCAAACTCCTTCCTCCAGTGGCCAAGAGCTGATGCTGATAAGGAAAATAATCCTTTTCGTACCATTTCCAGATAGTTGGTACGGTCCATCATGCCTGGGAGGAAGTATGAACATTTTTTGGATTATTTTTTTTTTTCCCCAGGAATAGAATTATACCTCCAAAATGTAAGGCTTTGATGCATCAATTGCACTCTTAACTAGAATAGCTACTACTGTTAGTAATGATCATTAGGCTGTTTAATCAGTTCAAACGATGCGGTAATTGTAATTCCTGCTAATGAGCAAGTATCTCGAGAATAGTCCTAATGTCTAAAAACCTACTGAGCTGCTTCTAACTCCCAGGGACAGACGAGACAGAGACCTGTGGATAAGGAAATCATTAATGATTTTCCCTGTGCCACAGGGACAGCTCTTCAGCCTCCACAGGACACAGACATACCCCAAATCCTGCCGTGCCACTGAAATAGCAACGACTTGCTTTCACCCAAAACCTTCTGCAGTCCCTTTGCAAATTTTCCTGCTTTTCCAGCAGCTCCAGTTAAGAGAGCAATTGTCGGGAAGGTCTCCCTACCTTCCACCTGGAAAGCACCAGGTCCTTCCTTCGCGCCCCGTTTGCGGGGTAGATAACAGCCAACGCTATCCAAGGTTGGACACGCTGTGCACGTGGTAGATGAAAGACACAGCTGACATGGGACCACAATGAGACCCTAAATAAGCCAAACACTGTCCCCAGGAGGAACGGCTGCCAAGCCCAAGATGAAGGACATCTGGGACATCCAGCCCTACATCTCACCCAGCCCCACCTCTCCCCAGGAGCAATGGTTGTCTCCACTTGGAGACACAACACTTAAAAAGAAGAATCCTCTTAACTCTTGCATTCCAGAATTAACTCTACAAAGCACCACTGAAGCACAGAATGATATGGGGTTGGAAGGGACCTCTGGAGATCATCTAGTCCAACCCCCTGCCAAAGCAGGTCCACCCACAGCAGGTCCCACAGGAATGTGTCCTGATGGGTTGGAATGTCTCCAGAGAAGGAGACTCCACCACCTCTCTGGGCAGCCTCCGCCAGGGCTCTGCCACCCTAACATGAAAGAAGTTCCTCCTCCTGTTGAGATGGAACTTCCTACGTTCATCATGAAGAAACCAAAAGGGTGGGGAAAGAAGTGAACTATTTAGTCACTCTTTAGCCTGGACCATGATAAATTCAACAGAGCCACATCATATAAAAACACTCAGGTTGTAATTTATTGGGGCTAAAACAGGAGGTGATAGCTCCAGGTCACTTAAAAATAGGAGACAGCCCTGCTACCGCAGCTTTGTAGCAGGATAACATCATCAGTGTTGATGGACCTCCCCATGATTCATGGTGCAGTGATTAAGTCTGAAAGTAAAGCCAAAAATTGGTCCAACACGGGTGAAGTAAAACATAATATAGTAAGAGCATTTGCTTTCACTGCCACGCTTTTGTTGCAACCCATAAAAGTACTTTCAAGATACTGCATTTAATTAGAGTTTTATAGCACCTGTGAAAAAACATGCTCTAAACACATCTAACATTGACTTCTGCATTTCCCTCCCCTTCATTCCTCCTCTCCACTCTGTTGCTTTATGGCTCCCTTCTTCCTCCACCTCCTCATCTTTGAAAGACCAAAGTAATCATTCGTATTCGACAAGTCAAAAATGCTGTGAGGCATAAGAGAGAGAACTCGAAAGCATCTCTGTCAAGAGACAGACCAAAAAGCTCTGTTTTCTAGTTTATCTTCTAGATGTTATAAGAAAACATTAGTCAGTGTACCAGGCTGGACAACTGCCACAGAGTCTTCTGTGTCTCAGCTGTACTTTTAAAGCCTTGTAAGGTCATTTTACAAAGGAAGAGCATGAAAAAAAAAAAAATTGAGGAATCGGATCTGACAACAGAGGGCTGGTGTATGGTCACCAAGGTTAAACCTCCGCTCGCTGACTTAGAAATGTGCCGGCGGGGTGAGGACCAGCCAAGGTTCCCCAGGTGAGAGGGTGCTCCAGCTGCAGGGGGTGGAGAGCAGAAAAGCAGGAGCCCGAGGTGCAAGAAGTTCTAAGCTACATACAAAATGGGAGACAATAAAACATCCAGGCTGTGGTAGCTCAACAGCAGCTGCACTAAACTGTTACACTAAATGATACATGTACCCTTCTGCACAGCCAGCCTTGGACACAGTGGGGAAGAGAAGCCAAGAGCCATCTTCGTCCAAAACCAGAGCAAAAGTCCCTCAAGCAGTGATGACCCCAAGGCAGGTCAACACAGGGACAAGTGGGGACTCCCTGCTGAAGGGACAGGAGACACCCCAAGGGCAATGAGGTGTATGCCATGGAGGTTCTATACATCGAACCTCTACATGGGCTCTTCTCACCCTTTATCACCAATTCAAAGAACCACATTCTAAAATAAATATTGTTTGGGGTTTTTTCTTTCTTCTTTTTTGACCATAGGAAAGGAATTTGGCTACAGAACAAGAGCTTTCAGATTAAAGGAAGGATTCACAAATCTCTAAGAATTACGTGGGCATATACATATATATAAAAAAACCTTACACAGCATCATACAGGTTGCTATGAAGAAAGTTAACTCCATCCTAGCCGGATGCAGTTCACCATTATATGCTTATATATGTGCATATATATAGATTTTACAGAGCCCCAGAGGCCATACATGGACCACAGAGACAGGCAGGCTCTCTGGAAGGTGACTCAGAAGACTATCTTTTCTGACAACCAAATTGCAAGCTGAGGCCCCAGGTTTACATGAGTCATATGCCTAAAGTATATGAATACTTAATAAACATACCCTTAAATGTAACTGCCCTCTTGGGATGCAGCACACACAGCCTCGTGTGAGCTTGGACAACTTGGGTTTTCACCCCACAACCCACAGACCCATAGGGTGACACTTCAGGAAGGTCCTTCACCCCACTGCCAAGGTGGAGCTGAGAGAGAAGATGCCCAAGCTCAGTGCCACGGGGCGCTGTGTCACTGCCTGTGCTGAAATGCCACCAAGCAGCTGTCGCTGCTCCCCAGGGCACACAGGGAGAGGAAAACCTCAGCAGGAACATAGTGTGGGGGCAGAGAAGCCTCCTGGAGCAATAGGTAAGAGAGCCATCTCCACTGCCTTCAGGGAAACAGAGCCTGCTGTACATCTTCCTGTAATTAAACAGGGCCTAAAAGAAGTGGGTTTGATTATAATGAGTCAAACACTTAATATTTTAAGCTGGGTCTTAATAACTCCACGGCGGCTAGCCACTCAAACCAGTGGGGGAACCTGTTCAAGCTCCAGTTCACATCCTGGGCAATCTCTGAAACTTCAGTTTTCCTACAGCGTCCACCGCACACCCTGCCACCACTCGGCCGTGCCGCTGCCTGGCTTCGATTTATTCCCTCTGCGGAAAAAAAAAATGCAGATTCTTTCTTTCCTTCAGCCTTTTCCCCTTTACGCACACTCCAATGCTTTATTCCCCAGCAGGTCACCCTTTCCAGTCCATGCTGGGAGCAGATTCCAGCACCGAAATATGTCAGGAAAAAAAAGCTTCCAGCGTACATCAGAAGTGTCATTTTTTTCTAGTGGAAAAAGATGAGACCCACTGAGAGGCAACACATCTCCTCTTCTTCTGAGGCGCTGTGCCCAACTTAGGACTGCTCACATCTACCTGTAGAGATCATGTGGAGTGACTACAAACACACCTCCACACACAGTGAGCACCCAGTTAGTAGTTACAGATTTCTAACCCATTTTTCTGAACCTACACAAGTGACTGAAAGCCGTCTACACTTTGTGATAACCACTTGGCATCCTGATTTTGGAATCCTGGTGGACAACTTGCCCATGAGGCAGCAAGGTGTCCTTCTGGCCAAAGCCAAGGCCAATGGTCTCCTGGGGAGCATTAAGAAGTACATGGCCAACAGGTCAAGGGAGGTCATCCTGCCCCTCTACTCCTCCCTGGAGAGGCCACAGCTGGAGCACTGAGACCAGTTCTGGGCTCCCCAGTTCAAGGAGGACAGGGAACTGCTGGAGAGGGGACAGCAGAGGGCTACAAAGATGAGGAGGGGCCTGGAGCATCTCTCTGATGAGGAAAGGCTGAGGGACTTGGGTCTTTTGAGTCTGGAGAAGAGAAGACTGAGGGGGGATCTGATCAAGGCCTATAAATAATTCAAGGGTGGGTGTCAGGAGGATGGGGCCAGGCTTTTTTCAGTGGTGCCCAGGGACAGGACAAGAGGAAATGGGCACAAACTGGACCATAAGAAGTTCCACCTCAACATGAGGAGGAACTTCTTTCGTGTGAGGGTGTCAGAGCCCTGGCAGAGGCTGCCCAGAGAGGTGGTGGAGTCTCCTTCTCTGGAGACATTCAAACCCCACCTGGACAAATTCCTGTGGGACCTGCTCTGGGTGACCCTCCTCTGGCAGGGGGTTGGACTAGATGATCTCCAGAGGTCCCTTCCAATCCCTGTCAGTCTGTAATGCTGTGTTTTTCTGGAAGACACCAAGCATCCCCCACATAACAAAGCAATCTGCGTGGCAGGTCACCTGTTTAATGCCTGTGACACCCACAGATGTATTTTAACAGGCAGGGAAAGATGGGGAGCATTTCCCTGGAAAACCAGTACCACTTAGTCCATGCCACTCTTCATGTCGTCCAGTCCCAGTGGGTCCTCCCTCATATTGATAAACACAACTCAAGTTGTCCACATCTCACACAGTTATTAAGCAATATAAAAAGATCTTTCTAGGATGAAGCGCTGTTTATCCCTGTTACACATGTTTGAGCTGCAGCGCTCTGGTTTATAGCATTTTCTCCATTTTTTTTATTAAATACCCTCAAGACAGGATTATTAGTTTCCTCACAGTTTTTATACCATGCTCACGGCTACACTAAGTTCTTCACAAATATTATTTAAGTTTTACAACAACCAAGAAGCCTAGAGGCTGTTAGCATATCTATTTCACCGAGGCAGAGAGATCAAGCCGAAAAATTGACTTTATTTTGGGGTGTAGCCTGAGCTGCCCAAGACATAATTTTTCAAAATACCTCCCACAGAGCTTGGGGGAGTCAGTCCCACGCACTATCTCGCCTCTGTGAGTCGAAAGGTAAAGACTGTTTAAAGACGTACATACCAAATCAGTCACCGTGGACCTCCCTCACTAAGTGAACGGGGAAAGATATACCAGACGACGAGGTACTTGTCCGAGAGACGACTGATGTTTCTCTTGGGATATCTAAGGACGACGATTAGGGTGCCAGGTGTGGTATCATAGGTCTCTAACCAGCTGCCTAGGCAATTTATAACCCATCCAAAAAAAAATTTGATGATGTTCTTGGGATGCCTAGAACATCTTAATGTTATAGTGGGAGACTAAACAGCTAAATTTTAAGAGGTGGTAGAGTTAGAGGAGGTGAAGCCCACCTTGTCTTCCAGCGTATGCTGGAAAGAGGCCAGCTTTGTAACTACCCGGCACCTCTTTGTAACCTCACAGTTTTTTAAAAATACATTTTGGATACAATCATAGAGTCACAGTTAGGATTTGGGGGTCTCCTTTGATTCCCAGCGCTGGAACACCCACATCCACCTAGAACAAGCCACCGAGCTATCAGCCAAGGTGAACGAGAAGGAAGCCCAAGGTGTACCCAAAGGGTTTCACAGGCACTTATTGTCAGTAATTCCACATATTTGGCAAGAGTAGGTAGATAACCTGGCCCTGCACTCACCAAAACTCATGTCTTCAGCTCAGCCCACCTTGATTTTCAGAGATCTGCAGCTCCTTTTTACGGAGGTCTCTGCTTTCCCCAGCCTTGTATCTCCTCCCCGCTGGCTCCCATCGGATCGCCCACTCAATCCCACTATCACACCAGAGCTCCAGAGCACTGTTCCCCCCCTTGCTGTCCTTATCAGTTCCCCATGTTCTTGGCCAGCTCACAAAAGAGGTGGCAAGCAGCCTGGCTAGTCCTTTTCCATGCCATCCAGGTAGGACAACGACAGACTCGGGTCCCTGGCTCTCATCACACTCTGGAAGTCTCCGAGGTCGATGCCTTCGAAGTATGTAATTCTATCTAAGGGACCTTCTTGAAGTAGGGGTGCAGGTCTGATCTATAACGGTCCCTTTGTTGGTTTTTTGTGTTATTTTAGGATAGACAACTGGTCAACGTCTAATAATAATGTGTCTTCTAGAAGGGGGGGGGGAAAAAAAAAAGATTTTCAAATGTCTACATCATTCCTGTTGAAGTAGTTATTAAAAACCCAGTCTGTAGCACACGTTAGGCTGAAGAGTTTCAGCAATCAGTTGAAGACTGATGAAATTACACGCAATTACAATACGATTTGGTAAAATGAAGGAGCGAGTTCAGCTCATGAGTAATCCTCAGCATATGCTGCACAAATCACTCTTTTTCCTGAACTTGCTACCCTAGCATTAAAAAACAAAAAGACGACGACGACAAAACAGGCAACCTTTGCTATGATGGTTAAACATTTTCTTGTCTTTTAACTTCTGCAGGCAAGATAGCATCTGCCAGGGGGGGAAGTTTTCCTTTTGCTGCAAGAAAGGTTTGTCTCCTCTTGTTTCCCCGTTCTGCACTGCAAACCTGTGCTAGCCAGCTGGACCGCTAGGGATCTGCTGCTGAACCGCACATTTACTTTTATCAGTTTAACTAAAACAAGAGATGTGATAAAAAACTGTGGGGCCCTGCGTAACATTTGCCACCGTCAACGCAACCTACAGACTGAATAACATATTTCTTCCCCGACCTTTTTTGGTTTTGTTTCTATTAGCTTTAGGTCTTCCAAGCCTTCGTGGCAGACACGTGCTACTCCAGAGCAGCAGAACCAGCAGGACAAGGAGGGACTTTCACAGATGGTCGGAAGGCACCGCTACCAAACGTGGGAGGGAACGGGGTAACTTTGCGAGACAGGGAAACAGAAAACCCCACAATCGTTTCACCGCGCTGCAACATGGAGAAGGCAATTCCCTTAACAGGGAAATTCTCAGAGACAAGCCGCTCTCTGAAATGATTAATAATTCGCTGCGGGGAGTTCCAGCGTACTCGGTGAGCGAGACCAAGGAGCTCGGCATTAGATAAACATGTTTTGACTGCAGAATGACTATTGTGAACCTGCAGGTCAGCCACAACTAGAGCTGGGGGAATACTGCAATGAAATTCCACGAGCACTTGTTTAGATTTGTAAACAAAGATCACTTCGGTTATGCTTACATTCCTCTTTCGGAATGTTTCTAGGTAATATATTCCCATGGTTGGTTTTTTTTAAGGCTTTGAAACAAAACCCATGCCATTTCCCTTCTTCCTCTTTCCCACCGAAAAAAGTTGTATTTTTATTCCTGAATATTCCAGGTTGATGCTTTGGGTTAAAGGATAATCCTTTCTCGAGTAGCAAAACTGCAACGGTCCAGCCTGCAGCCCAAGTCAACCACATCCCTTGAGGACAAACTCCTGGCTTTTGTGACTCCGAGTGCTGTGGACACACAGAAAAGCCAGGCCAGCTACACCATCTAAACTTTGAGGTCTTCTTTGGCAAAGAAGAAATCCCCCACTGCAGTCACAAACCTAGGTCACTACGGAGGAACGCAAGAGGTCTTTGACAAACCAGCCTTACCCCAAAAATCAACCTCGTCCTCAACACCTCATAAGCAGGATGAGACCTCTTTGAAACTACTCAGCATCAGCTGCCCTTCCTTCAAATTAAGCATGAGAAACAAAGAGGGTGTTTCAGGAAAAAAAAAAAAAAAAGTGTGAAATACCACAAAAGCCTGCCAGCACTGCAAGTTCAGAAGGGATTTGCTGAGATTTGCTTTGGCGAGTACAAGGAGGAGAAAGGGAAAAAAAGAAAAAAAAAAAGAGAAAAATTAAAAAGAAAGATGCTGCTCAGACAACAGCGAAGGAGCAGGTTCAGCTTTCCAGCTGTAGCTGACATCAGAAGGAAGACAAATGCCAAAGGACTTCTGAAGCATTTTTGCACTTTCCTCGAGCTTGAGCCGGTGGGTTATTAGGTAACGGTGAAAACACACACACACACAAGTGATACCAACTGCTCAAAAATCACTGATGTACGAGGACACCCCAGGAAAACCTTCTCCCGTTTTGGTCCGTGCTATCTGCAGATGTAGAGAGAGGGATGCTACAGCCCGACGCCACGCAACCAGGCTGCAGCACAGGCACAGCTCCAGAGCAGAGCCGGCTCGTTGCCGCATCTGGGTTCTGCTTAGCCTGCGGGATTATTGCAGAGAGCACGGAGAGGGAGAGCGGAATCCATCTGCAGGAGGAAGGGACGTGCTGTTTCCACTACGGGGAGAAAAAAAAAAAAAATACATCCTTAAGTAGGAAAATATTGGATATTCTGCCTTGAGTTCATCTCCACTGCAGCAGGATTCAATACTTCGGCAGCTATATAAAAACAGGGAGTCTTACTATGATTGCTGTCATATAAAAGTGCATATTCCCATGTCCACAGAAAGAATTTCACCTCCCTGTGTCCAAAGAAATAAGCAGGAAGATGCACTTTTATGCTGGAGCAAGTGTCCCACAAGTGAACCTCTCACCCCAGAACGACCATAATTGCAATAAATGCTTACGTAGATAGAACTGGTTATTCACTCAATGCCTCAAGAACCCCTTTTTCACACTATGCCTTTCTCAGCCTTTTTTTTAGCCCTCACCCTCTTGCCCTTTTACTGCTCTTTCCCTCCACTTCCCAGTACTCCTCAGGATTTATGGGGTTTTTTTTAAACAGATACAGCCTCTCAAATTTCAATTACATGACTCTGGGCTACTTCAAGCAATAATCAAAACCTGGTACTGAGAACAAAAATTATACAACTAAGCTAAAAAAACATATCCTGCAGATTCTAGATGTAGCTAAGGAGAGTTATGAGCCATTTGTATTCTTCAGAGCCACACGAAACATGCTCACACTGCATTTGTTCACCAGTTCCAGTGGCTTCAGCTTGAATTGTGCCATCGCTTGGGTTTTGGATACTTGTATATTCCACTATTTAAATGTCATTGTCCCTTGGCAAATTACAAAGGAGGTGCCCTGCCGTGAGCATTCCGCTTGCTACAATTATTTCAACCCAGCTAAGAGCTTTTCTCAAACAATTTTACCCCTCGCGTTGTCTCCATCGCATTTATCATGAGAGCCCCTTCGATTTTTAATGGAAGCCACAACTTCATTCTGAGCTCTCATGTCAATGAGGCTGCAGGTGAAAGCCAACGAGGGACAAATTAGGTCCTGCTTTATTACTAGCATGGGAAAAGACAAAAAGCAGCGTGGCCCCGAGCCATATGGATGTGCCACTTGGGTTCCAGTAGGAGCAGTGACAGCTTTTTGTCCACGCCAGACCCTGGTTTCTGGCAAACCAGCTCACCACAGCCACCAAATGAGAACGCTGTGGCTTTAACTAGCTATTCCCCTTGAAAATTATAAATGAGATAAAACGGTCCAAGATCAAGTAATACTATTCTTAGGGAGTGGTTTGAGTGAGCCAAGGCGCAAGGCTGGGACAGCGATTGCAGTTTAGCTGTCATTATTTTCAGTTCCCTGGGGATATGCATAGGCAGGCACCCGGCTGCATGGACACGTCGGCCTCGATTAACGGCGGCGGCAGCTGGTCCTGGGCTATAGATGTTTGCTTACGGGGAATTATAGAAAACTGCTGGTTTCAACTTGTAAATTTGAGAAAAGTCAACCTCGTGTCAAATACGACAGCGAGAAACATCTGCCTCGGGGTCAATCAATCGCATATACTTACTTCACATTAAAACGAAGCCTACAGAGGCTCACCCTTCAGTAGGGAAGGAAATCCTTACAAGCTAAAACCAGGTAGTGACTTTGATGTAGTACCCGCAGCCGATCAGAAAGCTTGTTTTATAAAGTGCTTCTTTCCGTCTCTTCGCGGCGAGTCTAACCCCTCTCTCTCGCTCGCAGGCATGCAATACTATGTAAGGAAGCATTAAAGAATGAACATCTAATATCAGCACAGTTTTTATAAAGCCCTTTTCCCAGGAGACTTCAGATCAGATGTGCTATCCGAGTTTCACCGAGGCTTCTGCTTTCTTTCCCTAATTTTCCAGCTGGGTTAACTAGGCAGGAGGAGGTCAAGTACTTCAGAGGAAAATCACACCAAGTGTCAGAGCCACCATCAAAAGCCAGGATCCTCCAAACACCTGCTCTTTTGCTGTCACCATGCGATGCGTTTCCCAGGTTTTAGGTTTTATTTGCCTTTTATTACTCATAAGGCTGTTTATATTCCTGTTTACTAGTACTCTGTAATGGTTTTCTCACTTTTCCACTAGCACTGAAGTGGCATTTAGCATGCAAACCCTGTGATTCTTGCTGCTGTTCTGCAATGACTTTACCCAACTAGGAAAAAAATAAAAATAAAAAGGAGCAGTTTTCCACATCAACTTTGCAGAGCAGTAACCACCAACTACCTACCCTGCACAGCTGCAGACAATCACATCTTACAAGATTTCTCCTTCCAGATCAGGCTGAAATATGAAAGCAGAGAAAGCAATGCCCTTCAGATATGTTCTCCTAGCAAAGAAAATGATAAAAAAAAAAAAACTACCAGAAACACTACTCCATTGATTCATTCTTTAAACAATACCAGCACTGTGCTGCACCCAGAGAAGTAATGAACTGAAAGCGTATCTAGAGGCAGAACATTCTCCTGATTAGTAACAACTATTCACATTTAAGTAAAGACAAATAAGACACTAACCACTGCCCAGTACCGTAGCTTTGCCATCTACCTGCAAGCACCGTTCATCACTTGCAGGCCGTCTCACGGCTCATTTTAACAATAATTGCTGATGGGGTTGAATGCAATCAGCAGAAGGCCCAATAATGAGGAGCAACCACAATAACAGCACAATGACTTGGGTTTAAATAGGGCCTTTCGTTTCAAAGGAACCCCCTCATTTCTCCCCAGGCACTTAAGCCCCAAACCAGACCGCAGCTCGCACGGCGCCGATGAGCCCATAAAATAGTCCCTGCCGTTGGTTTTCCACTTTCCAAAGAAATTTATCATCAGGACCTTTCTCATTTGCAAGGGCAGCCCTGCCTTCCCTGGGTTTCCCCATATGGGGAGGTTGCAGCTGAAGGCCAGCTGGGCACAGAGCAGAACCGGGGGGCACGACGCCACCACAGATGAGGCACAGGCAGCCTGGCCTGGGGCCTGCAAGGACGAGGCCCTGGGGATTCACCAGCACCAAACACACTTTATCATCCACACAAAGCAGGTTTGTGGGGTTTTTTTTCTTTTCTTTTTCTTCTTCCCGGGGAATTCGTCTCATGCCAATCCACTAATGCTGAAGTCAGCGTATGGCTGGCACCCAAAGTAGGGGGGGGGGGCCCATCCCTGGACATCACCACCCAGAGCATGAAGCACCAAAGTAGCACCCCCCTACTCCAGCACCCCTTTGCCCTCCCAGGAACTTCCCACAGAGAACGTCCTTGGGTCCCAGCTGCCACAGCTCATCCTGCCCTTTCAGCCGTGCAGATCTGGAAGGGCCATTCCCCGTCTCCGTGCACGGGCTGTTATCACACAGCGAGCCCCTAACAGGATCACAGCCCCCCCACAGCCCCCCCACAGCCCCCCATGCCAGCTCACCGCTTTTTACTGCGTTTTTTCTTTCTTTTCCGAATGAAAAAGCCTCAATTTTAAACATATGATTTCATATAGCAACTGCTACAACATCTCAAAGCCTAACAAGAAAGTTGTAAGAACAGCACACGCTACACTAAACGCAAAAGAGCGCAGGAAAAGAGCATCTGCCACCCTAACAACAGCTTTAAATCCTTCTTCCCCTATTTCTCTAGGTGCCCATATGAGACACAGCAATAAAGCAATACCATAGTGAAGAACTTGGCTTCAAAGCCTGGATTCTGTCCTGATGACCTCTGCAAGAACCCACCTGAAATAGCTTTCCCTTGGTTTTTCCTCAGCTCACATCAGGTTTCTTCCTACTTGTTTCAGATGCTCCCATTTTAATAAATGACACCCAGCAAATAATTCAGAGGAAAACGATAGAGGGGGATAAAAAATATAAGCTAAGATTTCTCTTGACAGGTCTCCACACCATGAGATTTACAACTATAAAAGTTGCTTCTGCTTGCAGAGCTTGACACACAGACAGGGCACACCTGCCCTTCAGTGACAGAGAAATCCCATCACAGCCTTCCTGAAAATCCAGCCCAGGAGTATTTCCAAAAATCTTAGCCCAAGTAGGCCTGGCTGAGGGCCATTTGGGAACCTTATTGTTAGTACTATGGCTTGTGGAGGTCCCAGTTAACACTGGGGGCTTGCAGAAACCCACAATTAAAACTACACTCGGCGCCATCGAGACACGGCTTCTGTTCAGAGACTCCGATACATCCCTCACTTCATAAACCACTGCCACCCTCTCCGAAAGGTAACAATAGCCCTGTCTCCCAGAAACTACAAAAGAGATTGCTGTAAACGCCTAAAGGCTGCTCACAAAGTGCTAGGAGCATAAGAGCACACGGAAAACGCTTACATTTACCAGTACTAATCTTATTGCACTGTGAATGCCCGTGTCACACAGCGCATAAAAACCATAACAGTTCTTACTTCTTCATTATATCACAGCAGAAAGGTAATGAATCCATTATGGTAGTATTCTTTGGAAGACAAGTAATTGGCTATGTCAGCCTACACTCCGCCGTTCGAAGCTATCGAGTGTGAACTTTTTTTATGGTACTTTGACACTTAATAGCATGCAATGTTTTCATTTATTCTTTTTAAAAAGGCTATAAAAATACAAAGTATTAGAAACTGACGGCTCAGCTGTTGATTTGAATAATCTATTCCGAACTTGATATTGAATCCCTCCCTCAAAAGATGCAGTAGAGAAGATCGTAGGTTGTACTAGTAAATTCAGTTGTTAACCCTGAGGGAAGATACATGACCTTGCCTCAATCCTGTAGTGTTATTCAGAGATACAGTAAAAAGGTGAAACATAATATACCATGTGGATTTAACTTACAATACAAATCTGAGCATACACTCGTATAGTCATGGGGTTTTCCCAACAGCAACAGATCCAGTGTTCTGATAAAGTTATCTTACAAAAAAATAATGTAATACACTGCATAATTTTTAGGTTTTGAAGCACATACCAATGCCCAGTATCCTTTATTCTTCCATACACCTGAAAGCTCTATCCTTACACTTACAGAGCAAACACACTGCCCGAGACGGAGCAAATTCCCCTTGCTGTGCTCTCCAGTGGATGCTCTCTTCAGTTCGTACCAACCAGCACCTTTTCAGCCCACAAACATTCATCTTCACTCCTAACACACACCCCTCCTGGCACAGAAACACCAAAACCACACCTGAAAAACAAGGATCCTCCGCTAACAAAAGCCCCAACCACCAGCTTCAGCAAATTCAGATTCAAATCCCAGTGCCACCAGAGATTGTTGGCCAGACATCAAGAAAGACGCAGCTTTGTTGGCCAAGGTTGCCCCAAGAGACAACATATTTTTCTCGGAAGTATTTCTAAGAGGCTGCGTACTTTTTCAGGAAGCACTCATTAGAAAGCCAGAAAGCTTATCTGGCCATTGACCAAAATTAATTTGGTTCCTACTTGCTAAAATATCTTTTAAATCAACATAAATTACTAATCTAAAAGCTTTTTATATTTTAAAAAATAAGGGGAAACTTTAAACAAGCTTTTAAAGTCTGTTTTCTTTAAGAAACATGTTTTAAGGATGTCTTTTCTTTAAGAAAATACTCGGTTTTGACAAAAGTAATACTGTCCTTCTTCAATGAAATAGATGTAAATTCCTAAAACGCTTTGGTTTGGTCACACTTGAATTCTCACAAAATATATTTTGTCCAGGACCTGCCACAAGGTATAGCACCAAGCCCCCCNAAAAAAAAATCAGCAGGGGCTGACAGGGGTCATTTCACCCCGTTTTAGCCTCTGTGACCGAGTTGCTCACCCCCAACAAGGAGTTACAGGCTTCCCAGCCTCATATGTTTTAATATCACAACGTAAGAACACTCCAAAATGTTTAAGTCAGTTTTACAGTATCCTAAATAGCCACTTTAAATACTGTTTCAGGGTTGAGAAGCAGCCTCTAAAACCTAAAGCACAGAACAACTAAAGAAAAGCAATAATGAGCCTAACCACTATATTTTCATAAAACATAACACATAGACAAGCATTTTCCTCACTGAGAAACCACGCAGTTTCTCTGTGTCAGGTTCCTCAGTTTGCTTGTAATAAGCTTATTTTCTAGTCTTAAAGCCTTTTGGTCATATATATACTTATCTTGCACTCATCAGTACAAAGGGAAGAAAAAAAACAAAAGCACCAAAACATTACACTAGTTTAGATCAAAGGCCACGAGTTGTTTTAGCAGAGTTTTACACACATATTAATCACTAAACCCCCAAAAGCAACACGAACTGACATACCTGGCATTAAAGAACAAAACACTGAGCTGCAACTACTTTTTTTTTTTTTTTTTTTTTTGCAATAGTGGTGCACTACCATGCTCTCCCCAGGGGCCTCAGCCACCCCCAACCCATCCCCTNCTTCCCAAACGCAGCCCCAGCAACCCCCCAAAACACCATCTTCCAACACCATTCCCCAGAAAAACATTAGGAAAAGAGGGCATAAACCAAAAAAGTAAAAAAAAAAATAAGGCAGTTCTCTAGAGAGCAACGAGCGCCTCCGCCGAGGCCCGGTTACCTGCAGCGAAGGCCCATGGCGGCAGCAGGCCCTCGGCCGCCCTTTGTGATTGAAATGAGGGCCGCGGCCTCCCGCCGGGCCTCCCCCCTCCCGCGCCGGCCTTGATGAGGAGCACACGGCCCCGCTTTTATGAACACCTGTGTCTAAAGCCCACAAATAATTAGCTTAGCCTCCTTGTTTCCCTCCAATAATGGTGTAATTTGCCATGCCTTTCAGCCCCGGGACAGCTGGTGCTATTGAAAATCACCTCAGGATTAGGCCGCAACTCCCGGCCTCCCTCTTCGGGGGCTTCTCACGTCTCCATGGCAACGCACTCAGGCTGCAAATTATCACCTCTAATAATAACGGGGAAAGTCTATCTTATTTTATTCCGGTTATATCCATAATAAAAGCCAACGCCTGAAAATTGAATGGAGGCCTGGAAGCTGGGAAAGAGCCTTGCTGGGCCCGGGAAGGAGCAGATGGGGAGGGCTCCTGGGGTGCAGCTGGGGGGGGGGCTTGGGGCCGGGGGTTCACTTTTACCTGGGTCCAGTCGTGGTTGATGGTGGAAAACAGCTTCACAACCCCAGGCCAGGACCTGTGGAGGTGGCCATGACTTGGGGGCCTCCACCAGCAGCGTGCCAGCAGGACCAGGGCAGTGATGGTCCCCCTGGACTGGGCACTGGTGAGGCCCCACCTCAAATGCTGTGTCCAATTCTGGGCCCCTCACGACAGAAAAGACATTGAGGGGCTGGAGGGGGTCCAGAGAAGGGCAATGGAGCTGGTGAGGGGTCTGGAGCACAAGTCTCCTGAGGAGAGGCTGAGGGAGCTGGGGGTGTTCAGCCTGGAGAAAAGGAGGCTGAGGGGAGACCTTCTGGCTCTCTCCAACTCCCTGAAAGGAGGGTGTAGTAGGAAGTCAGTCTCTTCTCCCAAGGAACAGGCGATGGGACAAGAGGAGACGGCCTCAAGTTGCACCAGGGGAGGTTTAGGATGGATATCGGGAAAAAATTCGTCACAGAAAGGGCTATCAAACATTGGAAGAGGCTACCCAGGGCAGTGGAGAAGTGTCCATCCCTGGAGGTATTTAAAAGCTGGGCAGATGTAGTGCTGAGGGACATGGGTTAGTGGTGGCTTTTGTCAGTGTTAGGTTGATGGTTGGACTTGATGATCTTAAATGTCCCTTCTAACCTGGACAATTCTATGATCCTACGGAGAGCTGTGCAGGCCCACTCCCCCCACAAACCCTCAAACATGGCCCTGGGGTTCCCCAGCACATTGCTGGGTGGTGAGACACTGGAATAGGTTGCCCAGAGAAGCCGTGGCTGCCCCATCCCTGGAAGTGCCCAAGTCCAGGCTGGATGGGGCTTTGAGCAACCTGGTCTAGTGGGAGGTGTCCCTGCCCATGGCAGGGGGGTTGGAACTGGATGATCTTTAAGGTCCCTTCCAACTCTAACCATTCTATGGTTCTATGGTGAAGCCTCAGCTGTAACACCCAGGGAACATCCTTCTCAAAGGAGTGGGAGGCTCCTCTCCCCCCATCCCTCCTATCCACTCGGAATGGAGAAAATGGAGGTGGCCCAAATCCCCCAGCAGTGTGAGGGAAGGTTCATTTTTGTCTGAAAACACCATCTTTCACCCCTTGCTGTGATGCTTCAGGCAAGGAGATGAAGTAGATCTGTGCCAAGGCCACCCTGGTGAAGGGTTCCCCTCTCTCCTGCCACCCCAGCAGCTCATTGCCTGCTGGCACTCACACCCCTCTTCTTTTAAACAATTTTTATGTTTAATGGTCTCTGGTTAGTCTGAAATACAGATACGAACATTGACTTTACAGCCACACTTGAAACAAGACATCTACATCTCTTCTTTTAAATGAGATGGGGTTTTTTTAATGGACTCTGATTAGTCACAAATACTGATAAGAACATTGACTTTACAGCCACACTTGAAACAAGACATCTACAGACAGGAGGAAACCCTAATTTTTTCACCTGGCCCGTTCAGAGAAGGTCTCACATCCCCTAAACATTGACTATACACGTTCTACTGACCTGACAGGGGCAGAGGGCCGCCTCTTCCAGCTGAAGGGAATTTGCTCCCAAATACCAGCCTGGGGAAAATTCAATGCTTTCTGCTTCCTGCATTAGTGCAAGTGGCAGCTCTTGACAGTGCACTCCTTCCTTATTTGTGAAAAGGCACATAAGAACCTGAGAAATAAACAAATATATATATACAGCATTATATTAAAATACTTCCTGAGCGGAATTTCATCTGCGCTTGAAGTACGTTGATACAGCCAAGAAAATAGAGGGGATAGAAATGTGGCTTTTTACCTTCCTTTGAGCTAATAAATTGGTCAGGGCTCTGAGGCAAGACTAATGCAATCTGAGATTGCTCTGAATTACATCAGGTGCATGCAATTTAGGAAATGAAGGGTGGTCAGAGCTCAGAGCCTTCTCTGCATTGGAAGAGTCTCCATGCACAAGGGAAGAGCATTCCTGGGGTGGAGGAGCCCTTAGACCCAGGAAAATGGAGTTTCAGCATCAGGCAAGCTGCCCGGGTTTGATCAGCCACCTTTGACTACCTCATGCTGGAAGGAAAGAGCCTTGCTGAAAAAATCCTAGATAAGATATTTGAGTGGCTTTTCCTCCTGGGGCAGGTGCTCTCCTGGGATCCCAGCCTTGTGCTGTGCTGGGAAAAGAACCGTTTCATTTTCCTACCTGTATCTGCTTCCTGCCTTTTATTTTTGCACAGGTGCTCTGTGGCTTCTTGTTTAGAGCCCTGTTTGCTAACAGCAAGGACCCCTTCAAACTTCATACCATGTTTCTATTAGTGACCACAAAAAGTCTTGGGGTTGCAGGGGAGGAGGTAAGGGTGAGCTAAGCCTTCCTTTTGGGCGAGGGGCGTGCAGAGATGAGCGACCAAAACAAATCCCTTGGTCAGACGCTGCTCCCAGGATGGGCAAAAAGCAGTGCAGAGACAGTGTCTGCTCTTTGGGACAACTGCCAGGGCTCATTGTGTCCTTTGTATGACACCTCAGATCTGCTCAGCTTAAGTTGGTTGCTGACAGGGGAAATCCTACTCTGTCCTGGGAGACCTCCCGTCTTCCTTCAACTCATCAAATCAGCCGAAAACATCTTTTTTTCGCGGCCCAGGCTCTCCCTTGCTGAACTGGCTCACTGAGGATGGGAAAGGAACATTCAGGCTGGCAGAAGGCTCAGAAAGCCTGGGAAGGTGGGAGATAGGTCCAGCTACAGTGTGAAGCCTCACCCTTCCAGGCTGCCAGCATCACTGGGTCTAGGCACAGGAAAGCCAGGTGTGCACGGGAGTGTTACTGTCACATCCGTGCAAAATGACAGCAAAGGCACAGCGAGAGCTGAAGCATCGCAGAGGCAGCTCCCACAAAGCAAAATCTGAGCCTGGCTTTTCTAAATCCCCGCCTGCCTTCACAGCCAGGTCATTTATTTTTATCCTCAAAGAGTCCTAGAGCACCTTCCCACTCTTCACGGCCTCTGCCCCTGGGTTTGGCCTGGGTGGTCCACACCGGCTGCGCCTGAGCGAGGACAACGTGCCGCTCTGAGCAGCCACAGGGAAAGGGAGAGGAGGCAGCGCGAAAGGGCAAGACACGCTCAGGCGTGAAGGCAAAATGGAGAGATCATCAGAGAAGTCAGGTGTTTAAGTTCACATCACCCCCCTGACCAGAGCTGACATGACAGTTAATTCATGCAAGCCGGTGACCTTGGCTGCGCTACAAGGGTAATGTTTTCTGGAGGATGAAGTGTCCCTGTGTAACTCCCGTAGTGCATTCCGGAGGAATGGGCAAACACCTAACTAATAGAGCTTCTTCTTTCTTCCCATTTCTTTGTAAACATCGTTATTGCGACCAGCAAAAACTTATTTCCAGTCCAGGGCTTTATCGAATTTAGGAATCTCTCTCCATCCCCTTCGACCTGTCTCGCCTCAAGAAGGAGCAGCTCTTTTTGCAAAGCTGTCCTCATGCCAGCATGGGGGAGGACACCCCCCCCAGAGATCTTCCCCCATGGTGTCAGACAGCAGCTGTGCCACAGGGAGGCAGTCACCACAGATTCCCCAAAACCTTAAGACTCCCAGTGCCAAAACAACCTTAGGTGAGCCGACTCGAGGCAATACATAGGCGTCACCCTAAGTATTGCCTTGAGTCATGCCTTGGAATGACACCACTGCAGCATCTCCTCAACCTGGTGTCCTAATGACTCTGACCTTCCTCCTCCTCCTCCTCACTTGGCTCAGTCAGATCAAGTGTCTTCCCACTTTGCAGTTGCGGTCTCGTCCCGCTCCCTCCAGGTTACTATTAGAATCACAGAATGGTTTGGGTTGGAAAGGACCTTAAAGACCATCCAGTTCCACCCCCCTGTCATGAGCAGGGACACCTCCCACCAGACCAGGTTGCTCCAAGCCCCCTCCAACCTGGCCTTGAACCCCCTCCAGGGATGGGGCAGCCACAGCTTCTCGGGGCAACCTCTCACCACCCTCCAAGTAGGCCGGCCCACATCCCATAATGAGCACAGGAATCACATTTGTGAAGAGCTGAAAGCAACACCTAATTGACTGGTAGCAATTCAACAGCTAAGACACACAGCTGAGCTGCTCCAGGTCTGTTCATCGGAGAACAAAACCGTGAGCTGACCAGCTTAAATAGATTTTTTTAAAGTGGTTTGTCTTCTCTCCCGCTGCAAGATACACAATCATCAATATTTGAAAAAAAACAGATTCCAAACACGATTTGTTTAAAAGCAGATTTAGAGAAAACACCTAAAATCAGCTGCAATCCCAAGCTGCGGGACCGTTACTCATTTCCACCACTTCAGCGCTGGGGCGGTGAATCACAGGCAGCGCTTGGCACTTATCTGCAGAATTAGATGGGGGGTTTTATCTGCTTTCACTTGATAAAACATCCTTAGAACATTTAATTTGATTTTCCTTCTTATCTGATTGGCCTGGCAGTGTGTGAGTTTCCCCTTTCAGAAGCCGAATGACCTCTCCGCGGGGCCTCCTGCAGCATCTTTCGGCTGCATCTTTGCGCCTTTTCCTCCACCTCAGCTCTTTGGGGCAGATTTGGTCTTTGGGGAAAGCAAGCCCAGCGGTGGCAGGACTAATTCTCCAGCACATGAGAGATGTTCATACCTAAAAAACGCCGTTAGTGCTGGTTCTAGCAGCAAACCTGAGCGTAATCCCCTCACCTGGCACCCCACGCAGGTGGCCTCACGGGTGCCGTGCCACCCTGCTGGCAGCAGCACAGAACAAGGGGAGAGTCTTGCCAGGACTCAGCTTCCACATGGCATCTCTTGAGCTACAGGATTTCCTCGTCCTGCTAAAGCCAAAAAGAAAGATGTCAAAAGCAAGAGGAGGTGGTGTCAGCAGCCTGAAGGTGGAGGGAGGAAGGCTGGAGGGAAAGCATCACCCCCGAAGCTGGCTGAGGTGAAGAGGAATGGAAAAGAGAAGGAGCACTCAGACTCAGCGAGGTCTGGGGCTTTACTGGTTTTCCTAAGTGGCCCTCCGCTCCAAAAATGGGAAAAGCCATTTCTGTAAAGGTCGAAGTCCAGTTCTAGATGAGCTTTCAGCTTAAAAAGCGAACGCAGAGACACGCACGTACTCTTGCTGCCTGCCTGGAAAATATGATTCAGAGAAAATTGTGCAATGCCCAAACTCCATTTAGCTGTTAGCAGGCTAGATCTAAAAAATATACAATTAAGAAGCTTGAGCATCTGGGAAGACCAAATGGCTTTAAAATATACCGTATTGTTGCCGCGCTCGTATCAAAAGCACTTTGAAAGAAAATAGACCTTCAACAAGTCAACCTTTGAGCCAAAGCATCATCCCTGGCGTGGGAATCATAACGCCAGCGCTTTGGTGCAGCCCGTGAGAGAAAGGCAGTTAAGATAGCTTGTAACTTTGAAAAAAAAAAAACCGCTTTGAGACAATAAACCAGCTTTGCAGAAATAAAAGCATATTTATCAGTGGTTAACATGACTTGACAGCTAATAGGGAAAAAGAGCAAAGTGAAACCCAGTGAGTTGCTTCTCCAGCTTTGCCGTATTTAAAGAATCCGCTCTCTTTAATCTTCCCATGTGGGGAAAATATGCCCGTAGGGTCGCAGTGTGACGACAGTAGAAGGAGTTGAGATGGGAAAACCTGAGCTTCATATTTTGCATAGGGAGTGTCTATAGACCCTGCTAAATTTTAAATGCATGTACAACTCTAAGCTGCAAAGTATCCGCAAATTAATCCCTGCCTTGAAGGTAGAGCCCAGCTGCTTCCTTGGCGTCTCTAACTGCATGAGTAGACCAGACCCACTGACACAAACAAGCAGGAACTTCCCACCTGGTTGGGATGAATGCTGTCCTGCTCTGGTTTGCAGCTCAAGGACCTCTGCATCTGAGGGAAGGCAGAAAAGAAGGAGGTCTAGCTAAAGCCCCGTCACCGACTTCCTACCAGGCTTGGCTCCAGACCTAGGTAGCAAACAAAAATGAACAAAACTTTACACGTGTCAAGAAAGGTGGAGGAGGTGATGAGCTGAATTTGTGGTTCCCTCCCACGTCCAGACTGAGCAGTCCCTGTCACCCGGGGAGAGGAGAGGCAGATGGAGAGAAATACAAACTTGTACAGGAAAAAAAAAAATAAAATGTAACAACAACAAAAAAATACAGTAAAAAAGACTGATCCCTCCCTTCTCCTTCCATTCCAAGCAGCTGGAGAGGAAGGACAGGACTGAGCTACCTGTACTTAGCTTTCTTGTGAGTTCTGGGAGCGTTACATGTGGGTGCTGCCAAAAGCAGTGCCGTGTCTGTGGCAGTTTGCACAGGGAGACGTGTTTGTGTGTGTGCACGTGTACCTCTGGTGAGATACAAGCTCAAACTTGCTACTGGCTGGACCTAGAAATGAGATGGCAGCAGCCACATCCACCAGCCTGGGATGGACACACGGATCTCCAGGTGGCTGAGCTTCGGCTGGAAGGAGAAATCCCAAGGTCCTGGACTCTGCTGGATTTGGGAGCTTCCCGAATGTGCTTAACACAGAGGATGTAAAATTCCTCCTGGTGTCTACTCAGTAGAGTCAAGCCAGTTTCTGTGAATACACGTTTATCTGGAAAACAGCGTTCCAACTGTCCCAAAACCATGGAGATTCCATCTGGATTTACTAAACACCCTGGACTTTCATACCATAAACATCACATTCCAAAGAAATCAGAAAGTTTGCTGCATTCCATATGAATTAGAAAGAGTCCTCTCTCTCCCTTGATGGATGCCATCCAGAGAACTCCTTGCCCTGGTGCCGGACCCCTGAGCCCTTCCCTCCCTCTTGAAGCCACAGCACTCACGGTGTCCCCCATTTGCTGTCCCCTGCTGGGATTGCACAGCATCCTGCTGGGGGAATGGGCTGGGTATGGTCCTTGTGTATTTTATATCAGTATTGGGATCAATATTGGTTCTTTAGTATTATTAATGTTAATTATTTCATCTTATCCTATTAAATCTGTTTGTATTTCAACTTTTATGTTTCCTTGTGTTTCCCTGATTCTCCTTCCCGGGTGGGGAGGAGTCATCGGGTGATAGAATAATTGTCTAAATGACAATAAATTTTTGAGGGTTCCTCTAACCATAACAGGCAGAAAGACCAGTGTAGACCTTGGTGTAGACCCTTTCAGAAGGGTCCACGGGGCAGTGCTGCCTCTTAGGATGACTTCAGGCTGACTTCAGCTGACAAACTCCGTGTCAACTTATAGCAGACCAGGTCAGGAATAGCTTCAGATCATCTCGTCTACGTGATATTGCTCATGCGACGGTGCTACAGGGCAGATGGAGCATGGTAGGACCTCTCTGCCCTTTAGGAAGGTGCATACTCCCATGATCCCCAAACCACAGGGCATATATTTGAATTTTCCTCCCTCTTATCCATCCTATTTCCTGGGGCGCCAGTGGTTTATCCTAAATCCAGCTCCCACCAGCCTCCTGAGGAGAAACAGTTTGGGCAGCTGGAAAATTTGGACTTGAGATTGCTCTTAAAAACCAACACACATAGAGTCTCGTGTCTGGACCGGGGAATGTTCCATTGCTCGGAAAATCTGAAACGATTTCACTAGTCAAGGAGGACGGAAACTTAATAAAAAATGACCTGGCATTTGAGATACTCTCCTGGGAAATAAGAGGAAGTTAAAATTCATCTTCCAAACCAGACAGAAGCCGACATTTACCTTCTGGCCAGGGAATGAGCTGGTCATGGGACTATTGAAGACCGTTGCTGCCAGTCCTTGCCTTTTTGAAAGAGCCAGTACCAGTCTTCACAGGGCAGAAATCTGGCCACACATCGAGTTGTTCATTTAGACCTGGGAGGACAAAGCGAGCCAAAAAGGTTAAAATTGGTCCCTCTTCTTCCCCGAGAGAGGCACAATAACCAGAAGGATGTGGAAGCTACCTCGTGTTTGCTTTTCTGCTCTTCTCCAACAATGAAAATGCTCCGGTGTCTCTCCGTGCCTTTTTCTTACTCCATTCAAGGGAGAAAAAGGGCTTTGATCAGATCAGAGGAAGTGAATCTGTCTTTTTGGACTCGTGTATTTCCGCCAGGAGAAGGAGAGGTTTATATAGTATGATAGTCTGAAGATACATTTTTATCTTGCGTTCCTCTCAAAGTGTTTTTTTTTTTTTCTTTTTTTTTCAAAACGTTTAATGAGTTTTAATTGATTTTCACACCACCTCTGCATTATAGCACAGTCATCTCACACTGCAGCACAGCCACCCCCACAAACCCTCACCAACCTCGAGGACTGAAGGAACTGCGCTCTGGTGTGTGACCTTCTGGAGTTCATGCTTTGAAGCCGTTTCCCCTTTTCTTCATGACTAGAAACACTTTTTTCCTGGCTAATAACAAGAGTCTCATGTAATCGCTTGACTCCAAAAGCTCAGATTTTTTTTTAAAAAAATCACATATGGGATAGTTAATGGGATTTTTTTGTGATTGTTGACATATTTTACAGAAAGCTCTTGCATTCCCCACAGCTTGAAAACATCAAAAGCCAGGCAGAAATACGTTCAGCCATGAATTACATGAGGTTCATTTACTAGTGGCCAGGTTGTCTTCTCTCTTCAGCTTGTCCTGCAGCCTCCTGCATCTGTCTGGGGAGGTTCCTCCAGCCCAAAACCCAATGGGTTAACCTGTATGAAAAGTAAAATATAGATGTGAAAAGATAAGTAGAGCCACCCAGTCTGCTGCTGGTTAGATACTATAGAGTCATAGAATGGTTTGGGTTGGAAGGGACCTTAAAAATCATCCAGTTCCAACCCCACTGCCCTGGGCAGGGACACCTCCCACCAGAGCAGGTTGCTCCAAGCCCCCTCCAACCTGGCCTTGAACCCCTCCAGGGATGGGGCAGCCACAGCTTCTCTGGGCAACCTGGGCCAGGCTCTCACCACCCTCCCAGCAAAGAAGTTCTTCCCCAGATCTCATCTCAATCTCCCCTCTTTCCGTTTAAAATCATTACCCTTCATCCCATCACTACACTCTCTGATCCAGAGTCCCTCCCCAGCTTTCCTGGAGCCCCTTGAGGGACTGGAAGGGGCTCTAAGTTCTTCCTGAAGCCTTCTCTTCTCCAGGCTGAACCCCCCCAACTCTCTCAGCCTGTCCTCATAGGAAACTAATCCCAGAGATCAAAGCTCATTCCTGAGAACCAGGCATTTTCTTTGCTCTTTGCCGTGCACCTGAGCCCTTGTCCATCCCCTCCACCGTTGCTGGGCGCTGCCGGTTTCTCCAGCAAGTCCCCAGTAGCACCTCAACTCCTCCACCACCGTTCCCTTTGCCTCTCCTGCTCCTCATGGCATTTTCTGTCTCGGTGTAAACCAACACATGGCACACAGGGAACTCATGGACCATTAAACTCCTGCTAATCCGACTCTAATGATATACTTACCTGCAGATCCCTTATTAAAGGCAGATTTGTTTTCGGGAAGCGGGTTCCAAAGCAGCTTGGCGATCGCTGATGCAGGAACTAATGAGCCAACTTATTTATCTCCCACCCCCTTCTCCTTTTTCCCTGCATTTGTTTCCTTTAGAGCACTCGTGTTTCTTCAGGGAAGGTGGCATCTAGTGCCACGAGCAGCTGAAGAGGAGCCAAGCTCCAGGGCTCCTTCCCCGGTTCTCCGAAACCAACCTGCTGCTTGGCTTTGAGCAACCAATTTATCCTTTCTGCATTTTCTTCCTTTTTTTTTTTTTTTCCTTCTCAGCTCTCTTTCTGTAAACAGGACAGATGGTTCACACGGACTTTCAGAAAACCTTTGACAACTCCCTCATGAGATGTTATTAAGGGAGCTAAGTAGACACGGGGCGAAAGGTAAAGTATTGTCATAGAAACTAGCAAAAAGACAGAAACCAAGGAGTATGAATACACGTTCAATTTTTTAATCTAACCAAAAGCTGCCAGCAGAACTGGCCTGATATTTTCTAAAGGGGAAAAAAAAAAATCTATTAGAAAAGCCAGATTCCAAAAAAAATTAAACCTTTGCGTTGGGAAATATTGTTTTGCAGGTGTTCTTGTGTATACACGTATGCGTATATACATATATATATATATGAATTATACATTTGTGGGTGTGTGTTCATTTATATTTGCATGGTGAAAATCAGAATGGTTATTTCCTCTCAGTCATGGGTCTGAAGGTGAATAAGAACAGGATAAATAGTTACCTGGAAATACTCCCCAGGAAAATCAAGAGAAAATCATACAATGGTTTAGGTTGGAAGTGACCTTAAAGATCATCCAGTTCCAACCCTCCTGCCATGGGCAGGGACACCTCCCAGCGATCATTGATTTCCAGAAGGAACCATCTGGAACACCCCCCGGTGCCAAGGTAGAACCAGCTCCGCTGGTGACATTCCTGGAAGGCTGCTGCTCTAGTATTTGTCCTCAAGAACTGCCAGAAGAACCTCAGGTCCCCACGAACGCATATCCAGGGCTGCTGAGCCACCTCTGCCACCCCAAATTCCACCTCCATCCATATCTCAGTCACCCTTTTTTACCATTCCACCAGCTCTGGCAGAACCCACACACTTTATGTACAGCAACGTAGCATCAAAGAATGGTTTGGGTTGGAAAGGACCTTAAAGATCATCTTGTTCCAACCCCTCTGCCATGGGCAGGGACACCTCCCACCAAGCCAGGTTGCTCAAAAATCTGCATTTTCCCATGGATGATCAATGACAGTTATTTAGGAGTACATTACCAAGAATGCATTTCAGCACAATTCCAGGAGAAACAGTTTCTTTAGATAAGAATTTCCCTATCACAGCGATTTTCGTCTATTCAATAAATAAATTGTAATCTAATACTGACTCAACTGGTGCTGTGAGTCGCTGGATTTGATTGAAATAGACTGCGGAACGGCGATATTATGAAAATCTAAGTAAATTCTATCAGTGTGGTTGCCTGTGCATCGTTATATGGGGGGGTTTTGTGTGGTTTTTTTTTTAATTTTTCATTATTCGGGACGAGAAATAAACAATAAGATGGCGAGAACTGCAGTTGACCCCAAGTATTTCAATTACCTACAAGAAAACAAAAGAATTAGAGGGACCTCGGTGAAAGAACCACGTAAATGCAGATGAAGATTTGGGAATTTTTGGCAAATACACTGTGCACTGGAAGACTTGACCCATACTATCCATACATCTTGCCGAATGCTGAGTATAATATAGCCATTATTCCACCGAAAAAAAAAGCAAACAAATAACAAAACACAACACAACTCGGTGAAAATCTGTGTCGTGTACAGGCAGGTAAAGCACTAGGACAAAAAAATGGGGCAGAAAATAACACTGGAAGCGCTAAAATATAATTTCATACTATAATCCAGAAAAATATTGGCCCAACTGGAAAGCTGTTGTATTATTTTATAATTATTTTTAACTGAACCAATTCAGAAGAGAAAAGAGCAGCTTCTGGAGAGACTGGAAGGGAAAGGATTAGAACCAGGGACACAAACGAAGAGATAAGTAATAGAAATAAGGATGTAATTAATGGGAAGTACAAGAGGACAGGCAGAGAAATGGAATAAAACTCTTCTCACCTTCGACATCCAAAAAAACACGCGTTCCAGCTTTCTCTGCTGTCAGCAGAGAAACTTGCTCAGCTCCAGTTCCAGAGCCAAAGTTCGATGGTATAAATATGCTCCTAAGTATATGCTGCTCTTTTCTGTGACCTTCTCCTGATACCTGGTGTCCCGACGCCACAGCGATTGCCGTATCTGCTTCGTTTTCTGTGCTGCAATGAGCTCCGATTGGGTTGGAATCTGAAAAGCCCTGACTTTTTTTTATTTTTTATTTTTGACCATAATACTGTGAAGAGCACTTCCCCTTTAGACACTGATTAGGAGCTGGACGTGGATTCTCTACATTTATTCTTTAACTATAAGGACCAAATTCTATCTCCCGTATCACCCTGCTGGACACAAACTTATAGAATGGATGTAATTATGGAATCACAGCCTATTAATTAGCCCATAGCAAAGCCTGTGCTTCTGAGTGGACAATCCTCATTGGGTTAAAATTGGGGGAAAAAAATGGTAACAGTTTCCTATTTTTCATCCAAAGAGGACCAACTTTTCAAATTTTTGCAACCATCCCAATCACACCCTCATCAAAAACACAAATGACATAGAAAGAACCGCTTGGAAAAAAATCAGTAAGTGATGAAAAAGAAGAAAAAGAAGAAAAAAGAAGAAAAAGAAAAAAAAAAGATCCTTTTTTTTTGTCTTTTCAGAGTTAAAAAAGCTTGTTAGACTTTTCCAGGAAGGCGAGGAGCACTTGACAGTAGACAAAACTTTTTTCACCGTATTGATTACGGGAAGGGGAGACGGGTTGGTTTGGTTTTTTCCCCCCTCAGAAAATAGACCCTTTTTCCAACGGAGAGAAAAGATGGGTATAAAGTGCTACCAAGGTCTGTGCTGGAGTCAATAAGAGCGTTAAGGGTACATTTGACAAAGAGCCTTACATTTACGGCGCTTCTTTTCTCTGCTTTTTCCGCAAGCGTTCATTAAAGTTGGCTGAAAACCCAAGAATTCTGTTCAGGCAGAAGAAAAAAACCTGAAGTTTGAAAACACGTAATTCCGTGAGCCGTGAAATACGTGAAGCCTGTTTTCCCCGAGCTTTTCATTCCGAGCAGCTTTCCTCTTCACGCTCTCGCTGGTTGCAGATAAGGGCCGAAGGCTGAAGTCATCTTCCTCCTACGGACACGCTTGGGCTCTTCTCCTTCATCCGAGCATTCCTACCAACCAGGAGAAAAAACTATTAGGGGTGGACAGACGAACGGACACACACAGTGGGTTTTTCTAAATTAACACAGAATCATAATTATGACAATTATCATCAAATTATGATGATTTCCATGGGAAATCAATGTATCCTATTCAGCAAGAATTTCTAAAGCTTTGAGTTTTGGGGTGGGGTTTTTTTTTCGGTGGTTGTTTTTTTACACTCCAGAGGAATGGAGTGATGGGACATAAAGATGAATCTCTGTTATACCTTTATCCACAGAATCACATGGGGTTGGAAGGGACCTCTGGAGATCATCTCCTCCAACGCCCTGCCAAAGCAGGTCGACCTATAGCAGGTTGCAGAGGAACTTGTCCAGGTGGGGTTGGAATGTCTCCAGAGAAGGAGACTCCACCACCTCTCTGGGCAGCCTCTGCCAGGGCTCTGCTGCCCTCAAGATCAAGGGTGGCAACTTGACCCTCCAGATCCTATCATGATCTCTCTTATACCGAAGAAAATGGCCCCAGCCATCTGGTTAATGACTATATTGGGAGAGGTTTTCTATACTGACACGAAGAAAATTCTTTGCTGGAAACTCACCATCCCTGGAGATATTTAAAAGACGGTGGACATAGTGCTTAGAGACATGGGTTAGTGATGGTTTTTATCAGAGTCAGGTTGATGGTTGGTCTCAATGATCTTACAGGTCCCTTCCAACCTGGATAATTCTATGATTCGATATCAAGGGAATAATGCCCTTTAAAATTATCTCACCCAGCATTAATATTAAACTCCCCCTTTTCTTATTACAGCCTCCACGAAGCCCAATATCCTCACTCTTGGTCCCATTATTTGCCTGAATACTCAAATTTATGTAACTGGGATTGCCATTCTGTGTGACACGCATCAGCATCGCGCACGTCCTTTTCCTCCCGACCCGATAAGCCTGCCCGCTGTGACACAGGCAGCCACCTAACTAAAAGGAGATGTCATTTTGCCTGATGGATATCACCATTTTAAATACAACCAACTGTCCCTGCCCAGTTAATCTTGCAGCTACAGTTCATTTCAGATTGGCGAGTCGAAAAACGCTCATTTCTGTGATCTCTTTCCCGGAGAATTTTGCCACGGTTGTGATCGTTGTTTCCCCTTTAATCTAAAATTAAGTTGAGAAATACACGCTTCGCTCTTTGTTTATGAAAAAAACACCGCTCGTGTTTATATCTTCTTTATACTCCCCAAATCAAAAAGTGTTGCAAAAACTAGTCAAGGTTGCTAAGTAACAATGACATTTACAGAACCTGTGCTGCACTTAAAGGTAAGGATATAATGAGAATATTTAAGACTATCATAAATTTTATTATAAGCAAACAATCCCCTTATTCTCATCAAATGAAATGAAACAACTTCAAGCCTTTTCCAGGGGTTTAAAAGTAGTTTTTTCTGGCATTGGGTTCCATCCTGCGAATATTTTTTTCTGAACTGATGCAATTAGAGGGGAGATCATTGCTCTGATTAAAGTGTAGCTGTTCAGATTCAACGGTTGCGGTTGTTGGTTTGGTTTGGGGGTTGGATATTTTTTGTTTTAATTGAAGGGCTTACAATTAAATTGAATGCTGAGACCAGGCTGTGGTGTTAATGTAGGAGAGCGGTTTCGCTCAGCGAGCCTTCGAGTGTGTAGAAAACGGATGCCGCAGAAGAAGGATGCTGTGGGATCCCAGTAGCTCTTACTGGGGCCAAGAAAGCCACTGCCTGGGAATTAGTGGGTGCGTGGCCCCGGGCAGAAAGCCCTGAAGGACTTGTGCTTCAGCCTCTCGCAAAAAAATCCACCATATACCCTGCCTGCATGTGGGCTGGGGCAAGCCCAAGCACAAATCCAGGCTGGGTGGAGAATGGCTGGAGAGCAGCCTCGAGAAGAAAGACTTGGGGGTGTTGGTGGATGAGAAGATCAACATGAGCTGGCAACGTGCACTGGCAGCCCAGAAAGCCTCCCCAGCGTGGCCACCAGGGCGAGGAGGGGGATTCTGCCCCTCTGCTCCGCTCTGGGGAGATCCCTCACTCAGTGCTGCCTCCAGCTCTGGGGCCACCAACAGCAGAAGGACATGGACCTGTTGAAACTGGGCCAGAGGAGGCCACGGAGATGATCCATGGATGGAGCCCCTCTGCTGGAAGGACAGGCTGAGAGAGTTGGGGGGTTCAGCCTGGAGAAGAGAAGGCTCCGAGGGAGACCTTAGAGCCCCTTCCAGTCCCTCAAGGGCTCCAGGAAAGCTGGGGAGGGACTCTGGATCAGGGAGGGGAGCCATAGGACAAGGGGGAAGGGTTTGACACTGAAAGAGGGGAGATGGAGATGAGATGTGGGGAAGAACTTCTTTGGTGTGAGGGTGGTGAGAGCTTGGCCCAGGTTGCCCAGAGAAGCTGTGGCTGCCCCATCCCTGGAGGGGTTCAAGGGCAGGTTGGAGGGGCCTTGGAGCAACCTGGTCTGGTGGGAGGTGTCCCTGCCCAGGGCAGGGGGTTGGAACTGGCTGATCTTTAAGGTCCCTTCCAACCCAAACCATTCTATGATACACATGAAAAATCCCTTCTTTCTTCCACCTTTCTCCTCTTCCCTCTGCCAGCGGGAGGCAAGGTGGGAGGCAGAGAGGGAGGCCATACGGCGGGAGACGCGGAACTTCAGTTTGTTTTTTCCCCCCTCAAAACCCTGACGAGAGCCCTCAAACACAAACACAGCTTCCCCGGCTGCACGCAGACGAGCTGGAGAGGACAGAGCTCCCAAGGTGTCCCTGGAGCAGAGCTCCAGCGAGGAGCTACAAACAAACAGCCCTGCTTGGCTCCAGGGAGGATTCCGCGCCGCGGCAGCATGACCTGCAGCATCAGAGGCAACGTGTGGCCCCAGCACTCGCTCTGTCTTTTATTCGTCGCCAGGTACCAGCATCCCCGGCAGGGCTGCACCTGCCGTCCTCCAATCCCTCAGGAAACAGGATGCTCCACAACCCTGACCCCAGGATGGATCATCACAGCTTCCAAAACAGAACAACGGGAAACGGTTATACTCCATTTTTTCTGATGGTTTTGAATTATGCTTGAATTCTGCACCTTGTTCTGAAGGCTTTTTTAACAGAATCACAGCATCTTCATGGCTGGAAGGGATCTGACATCCCCAAGTCGTTGCCTTTTCCAGCCACGAGCCAGGAATGATCACCGTGTCTTCTAAGCTACACTTCCCTGAGCCTGAGGCTGCTGGATCCCAGCAACACGCAAATCCAAGGATTATAGAATCATAGAATCATCTGGGTCAGAAGGGACCTTCAAGGTCATCTAGTCCGACCACCCCGCAGTCAGCAGGGACACCCCCAACTAGACCAGGTTGCCCAGGGCCTCGTCAAGCCTCACCTTGAATATCTCCAGGGATGGGGCCTCAACCACCTCCCTGGGCAACCTGTTCCAGTGCTCCACCACCCTCACAGTAAAGAACTTATTCCTAACGTCTAACCTAAATCTGCTTTTCTCCAGATTATTATTACAGAAATACCATTTGGAAGGGAACTCTGGAGGTCTCTGGTCCCAGCTCCTGCTCTGTGTAGGGCTCTTGGCAGCGATGGGGCCATCAGCTGGAGCTTTGCTGAGCAGTCCCTGGAACCCCCCATGGACAGAGATGCCACCTCTTTGGGTCTGTGTCACCCTCCTCATCAAGAAGCATTTTTCAGTACCTGAGCTCAAGTTCCCAAGTCATAATTTGTGGCTTTTCTTTTGTATCCACCCAAAAGAGTTTGTCTCCATCAGTTCCATAATTGCCCTTCAAGAGCTGGTGGGCCACCATGGGGTCACCCTTAGCTCCCTCTTCACCACCCTACAAGAGCCCTCAGCCCCTCCTCACAGTCATTAACTCCTGACTGTCCTCGCCACCTCTTCTGGGCTCTCCATGCTTCCCCCATCCCCTGGAAATCTAAAGTAATGGAAACACAGCAAAGGAAACACCTTCTGGCCTCTAACCATCTCCAACCATGTTCCCAAGCAGAAGTCAAAATGAGCTTTGCTTTGTCCTAAAAGTAAATAAACCTCTCCCCAGGGCAAAGAAAACCCAAGGTCTCGAGCTAAACCTTTGAGTTTTCCAACAGCAGACAGTCCAAAGAAGAACTTCTTCCTTTGGTCCCGCGTCACTTTATCAGCTACGTATTTATTTGAAATAATTTTCATGCGTAGCTACACATTTTTCATTCCTGAGCAAAACCCAGCACATTCACACTATTTTTCCTGAGCCCAGTCACGTTATATGACCAAAACAGGACCTTGTAAAGAAAATTAGCACCTTTATTTTGGAAACGCCGAGCAAAAAATAGAAACTTCATTTCCCTGTGGCTCTTAATAGTGTTTTGGTGTAAAAGTCAAATCTGTATTCAAACAAGGGAAGGTAGCAAATTATTGCTGCGAGCCTAATATTTTCTCCCAGAGGAAACCTATTTCTGCTTGTCACCTTTCTTATTTCCACACGCTCCACAACTCAGGTATTGCTGCTGCTCATTATGCATATAACCTTGATTGATCATTTATACTAATTTTAGAAACAATAATGAATGCAGCGTGGCTGATAACTAATTGATGTTTTCTTCCCGTAATGAATGGTTTGACATCAGTTCTGCACCTCGGCTGCTTCTGGGTCAAGCAAGAGGTAAAAACCCAAGTGATCTTGTTGATGATGCCGCGCGGCGTTTGGGGTCCAGGAGAAACACCCAGTTGTGGTTAATGACACCTGTGAGCCACCACTGAAGGTCTTGCTTAGGTTTTCATTAATCTAGCGTGCTCCTCATGGGGATGAGGAGCCAATCTGTCATCTGAGCGAGGCCAGGAGATGTTTAGTTCCATCCCACGAGGGCTCAACTGTGCTGCAGGAGCCATCACGAGCCCGGTGGTCCAGCAAGCAGTAGCAACCCAACCCTCTGGAGATGCCACATGTAGTGTCCTGGGCTGGTTGTAGGTATTTTTATGACTTTTAAGGCTTGGTTCCCTCTTACCCTAGATTCTGTCTCCCCTCAGGCAGCAGAAGTTGGTATCAGCAGAGGTGTGCAAGGGTGCACAGCTCGGTTTTCGAAGGGATGAAGCTGCAGAAGGGCCCAGGAGGCTGCTTTGCCCGCATCCAGAGGCTGCAGCTCAGCGTTTCCATCCTCAACACGGCTCCAATTATACAGCCGTACCTCTCATAAGGGCTGCAGGATACCTGTGGTTTCAGGCCCCTTGTATGACCTCCAGTTTTAATTAAGTGCAAAACGAGAGAGCAGAAGCCAAGCCCAGTCCTTGACAGAGCACGTTGAGTCAGCGCTCCCACGTGCTAGAGTTCCATCTCCTTCTGTCACCAAAAATCTAACCTCCAAAACCACAGTACATCAGCACTTCTCTCTCTATTACAAGAAAAAAAAAAAAAAAGAGCCTACAGGATGCAGGAACAAACTTGGATGGTCAGAACCTTCCTAACCTGTGGATCTGCTGGAGGTACGAGTCCCATTAGCGCTAATTGGGAAGCGTAGCGTGGAGTCAACTGCCCGACATCCGTATTTACCCAACAGATTTGAGACACGTCTGCAGATTAGGTGAGCAACGGGTTAATAAACGAGCAGAGTGGAAATCCAGGCGGGGAATTTCTGACCTCCCCACGCCTGGGATGCAGCAGCTACACGCAGTAGAAACCACGGGAACAGATGAGGACCTTGGGCTTCTCCAAATAACAAGCTGATCTGACCCCGGGTCTGAGCAACCAGCAGCCAGGGCGAGGGATTTACGCCAGCCGCAGAAAAAGAGCTCTTGTTTTGCACAGTCTCGACCGTTTCAGACAGAATATTTCTTTCTGATGTTTAAACTCCAACTCGGTCACAGCGGGTTGTGTCTGAAATTAAAACCGGCGGAAGAAAAAAGATAGACGTGGGGAGGATTTTCTCTGTGCTTGAAAGGCTGCTTGTTTCTTCAGGCTTTGAATTGCGGTGATTTTCCGCGTTGAAGTGCAAAAAAAATGGCAAGTGGCTCCATATTTTCCCCAGACTCGGGGTGGTGGGGGGGAATATTCACTAAATTTATAGAAACATTTCCTAGTGACACAGGTTTCATGAACCAGAGAATAGTTGCAGTAAAACTAAGATTATTGCAGACAAAACTAATTCTGGGACTCTCCACTACCAGCCTCTGGACTTCACCCATCACTCTGAACGGCAAGGTCCACAGCCCCAAAATATGAGAATTCCTGATGTGAAACGCAAGGTTATGAAGCAGCCGTGCAGCCCTGAGGCTCCTCCAGTTAAAATGGAACTTGATTTAGAACTTGTCGGGTGCATCGGCGTGATCTATATGGACCTTAGAATGGAAGGGTTTGAGGGTTCCTCGCCGGTTGATGGGTACGTGTTGATGGAAACCCCTGAGAAGCAGAACTTCTGCTCTCCCCTGCCTGCTGGGGACCTGCCCTCGACCTGTTCCCCGTGGCGGGGGAAAGTCTGGGGCATCACAGCCCACCCCCACGATACCGTATTTTATTTTTTCTTTAAAACATCACATTGAGGCATTTTTGGACTGTTTGCAATGAAACAAGGCATCCTCAGGAGCGGAGTCATTTCTGCCAGCGCTTTCCTGATCCCCGTGTAACAACATTCCTGCTGTGAGCCAGGAGGGCTGCTGAGCCTTATCCCTTCCAGAGAGGACAACGTAAGAGGCAGAACCCTTTTTCCATCGTCCTCCCCTCCTCCTCCTCCAGCTCCAGCTCCATCCCTCGCTGTCACTTTCTAATAATTTGCCCTCCGATTATTGGGTTAGAAGAATTGATTATGAACTGAAGTCGCACCGCTTTGGGGAATTAAGGGGCTTAAAAAGGTTTGATAGAATTGATTATGACCTGTCAACGAGCCCAGCTGCCCCGTCTGCCTGTGGAAATGGGTGTGCAGGTTCACACACACACACACACACACACACACACCCTGACAGGGAGGAGGGGCCGCTTTTGCTGCCGTTATAACTCATAAATTCACAGTGAAAGCCCTCCCTGGGATGCTACCGGCAATTCCCATCGCCGTCTCTGCGATGCAGCCTGGTTTCTTCTTCACGGGTTCCTGGCTTCGCTGCACCCATGGCAGAGGGCAGCAATACATAATTTCTCAGCTATTCCCAATGTCTGGAGGAGGTCTGTGCTCCCAGCTCCGACTTCTCCCCTCCTCACCTTCCACAGCATCCATGACCGGCCACGCTCCTGCACTTTGCAGCAGCATTACCATGCGCCTACGCTAATTGGGTGCAATCACTGCTCCTCAAAGCCGCAGCAGCTTTTTGGGGTGGCCGTTGCCAGTCTTCAACCACTGCACTGGAAGTAGAGACCAGAAAATGAACCCCCAGCACTTCAGAAGAACCAACCTGGTTTGTAAACCAGGTCCCGTTTGCTGACCAAGGCATGAGAGGAACCTCCTTTGGAAAAGCCCACACAACTTGGGTCCCCCAACACCTTGAGAAATTAATTCCAGCCGGTGCAGGTGCAGGGAAGGCTTCCCAGGCTTATGAAATAAGGCAAAACCCTGCTTTATCATGCAAAAGAAAACTCTAAAAGTGTCTAACCTACTTCATCATGCAAAAGGAAACAAAGTGCCACTTGTTGAGCCTAGCAATGGCAAAAAAAGGAGTTTGCATCCTATCAAAGTGCCAGGGATGGGAAGAGACCAGTCAGGTAAAAAAAAATTGCTGGTGGAAGAGCCTGTGGATAAAATTAAGAAGGGACTCATGCAGTGTCAAAATAAGAGGGGGCTTCTTGCTACTGAAGCTGAGAAGGCTCAGGAACAAGCTCCTACCAGCAGCCACGTAGCCGAGAAAGTAACCTCCGGATGGAGTTTGCAGCACCAGTAATTTGATTGATTTATCCAGCCAGGAAGACCTACCCAATCCTCGCACACGTGTCCCACTGTCTTCTGCTGCAGCAGGTTCGAAGGCACGTTTGATTTGGCGTGCTGGATTTCAGAAGGCAGAAATCATCCTCTTGTCGCATAAAGCTCTGATGAGGGTACTCACGTCATCTATTTTCGAGATCTGATTTACGGCCACGCAATAGGCACCTCGCTGCCCTATCGACGGGGTCCCGTAAAACGAGTCAAACCACTTAGTTCCATTAATCATAGAGGGAGCACAGCAGTTCTCTGAACTGCTCTCCATGTAACCACTTAATTAACTGACATGACAGATCCGTGCCAGAAACTGAAATCTGGCTCCAAATCCAAGTTTTGGATTAAAGTCCTTTTTTATTTTTTTTTATATTTTTTTTTTTTTTTCCCCCCTCTCCAAAGGAAGACTTTTCTCTTCGCGGGAGCTGATAAACGCCGCAGGAGAGAGGACCTCCACAACCCAGCCTCGGTCAGGTCGCTCAAAGCCACTACCAGGTTATTTGCACGGAGCTGCCGATTTATTATCTACGCGGAAAATTTGGGTTTCAGCATCCCAGGATCCCCTGTAATAAGCAGGTGTCACGTTAAAGAAAAGTGCCACCGCTGAGCTCTGCCAGAGGACGACTCTGCGACCGAGATTTTTCTTCGCCTAACTTTATTCCACGCAAAGCAAAGCTACGGGCACCACGAGAGAAGTCAAATCAACCTCTGTGACCTCAAAGGGAAGCCCCCGCCGCGGTTTTGGGGCACGTCGGAGCCGAAAGCGGGCGAAGCCTTTGAAAGAAATCAGCAGATTGAGCTTTCAGCCAGAAAATGCCATACAAAAAGCTGAACTGGAGGAAAAAAGGGAGCCCAGGGAACGCCAGACCAAGAGCTGTTCCTTTGGTTAGGAAGGAGGAGCATTGGCCAGGGCTTATCTGAGGTGTCACCTTATCTCCAAAGCGGTGGGGAAAAAAAACAAAGGGTGGCTTATAGAGGAATCTGCATTTCTTTGGCCAGGTATTTGGATTTCATGTACTAAGGCATCCAAACCTGCCCAAATGAACGGCAGCCCGCCTGCAAATCCTTTGGACGTCATTTATCTCCACGTTTAATTTAAACTCCTACCATCAGCCCAGCATAAAAAGACCCGGGGGACGCTGGCCCCCAAACTGAACGTGGTCCTAATCCCTCCGAAGCAGACGGCAAGGATTTACACACCGTATAATCCTTCGCGTTTACCTGGGGGTCTGTGCCAAACGAGAGAGAGAGAGAGAGAGAAAGAGAAGAAAACTTCATCTCTGCCTGTTTTCCCAAGACTTTGAACAATGCCAGCTGAAGATAAATTTAGTTTCTAATATTCCACAACAGCCGTGTTATCAGATAGAGGATTCTTCCTGTCTACTGCAAACAGCAGAGGCGAGACTGCTCTTCTCCCCCCCTCCGCCCCCCCATCATGAGAATTAATAAAGCAGTTGGGTCACATCCAGCGCCCAACAGGGGACGGGTGATAAGAGCTGCAGCTTCCAGCAAGTCACCTTGAAGCTGATAACGGCCCTCGCAAGACTCCTTTGAGTATCAGTTGAGCGCTAACGAGTTGGAACTAATAAACACAGGGAGGAAGGCACCGTGGCTGGACCAGCGTGGGATACGGCTGCACTGGGAGGGCTGTTCCCCCCTTAACCTTGGGGTGGGTAAGTTGGGGGTGAAGAGCGATGCCCTGCTCTGCCCTTGGCCAACTATTTCCGAGAGGAGCCACGTGGTCCACGCCGGGGAGATCAGCCCCCGTCACCGCGTGCATCACTGCCATTGCGTGGCAGAAACGTTTCTGACCCGACCGAGGAAGAAGGGGAAAAAAACAAAAAGAGAAGAAAAAGCCACATTTCATCAGAATCCAGCATATGTCTCAAAACACCGGGCCCCCAAGAAGACCTATCAAGATGACAAAGGTAACCTTCTTGGCACACTTCGCGCCCAGCTCCTCGGCTGTCCCGCTGTGCCTGAATCATGGGGAAAAATGAAAATGCATTGCCTGCCAGATAACCCCGGGGATGGTTGTTATTGTCAGAGACCGCAACGCGCCGGGGTTTCACTCCGCTTATCAGACCCAGCCAACGTCACCCGTCGGGTGCCACGGTGAATCATTTCCTCCAGCCGTGCCCGTTGAGGTGAACCACCTCCAGATGACTCACAAGGTCCCCTCCAAACCTGATAAACAGAAAATATCCCCTAAAAAAAAAAAAAAGGTGTTTTTTTTTTTGCTATTATCAGAGATGTGAGGGCCACCTTTTCCTCTCCTCATGAGCGCTGCCAGCTGTGGGAGCTGGACATCTTCATTCGCATCCTCTGTCTGGGACATAGAAATCGCAAGAAGAGATACTGCCGCTAATGAGTCAGAGGCTGGATAAAATTAAAGCTCTCCGGAAGTCTCCTTTGGCAAGGAACCTCATTTAAGCCACATAAAGTATAGCCAAACGCCTGGCAGCACAATGAACTTATTCAATAAAATAATTGCTTTTGGCAAAACGGCCGTAATAACGTCACTCGGGTGCAAATGTGCTTATAGAGCCATCTTCATAGATTACTCCCTTTCTGTCACGGGATAATCATCTGGGAGAGATCAAGATGCTCACGGCTTGCAGCTTCTCCTCCCTCGGCAGCGCAGCCCACGCGGCCGGCGGAGACCAAGGAATAAATGACTTGGGACCACCCTGCATCTGTCTCCCGGGGAAGACAGCGGTCCCCAAGCCTTGCCCCCGGCCTGAATTTCCCCAGAGAAGAAAATTAACTCATGGGCTGACATGAAAAAGAAAAAAAAAAAAAAAAGGTATAAAAGCATCTTGGAAAGGAGCTGAGCGTCCTGCTGGAAGTAATTCCCCACACGCTGTACTTAGAAGTTCTTCTGACATGCAACACAATTCCAATTCACTTTATCCCATCTCCCACATCCCAACGCTCTCTTCTACCCCACAGCCTTTTTGCAGACTTCCCAAATTTTTCTAGCCTGCACACACCTCTCCTCTCTTCTCCGTTCCCTCGGTAAAACGCGTCTTCTGAAACCGTTAAGATATAAATGAAATTAAAAGGCTTTTGGAAGTCATACTGCAAACAAAGCTGTCTGAATAATCTCTCTTACAGCTCTGCCAAAGCAAAAAGATATTTCAGAACAGATAGAGCTTAGGATTAACCTGAAATGAGAATACTCCAAAATAACAAGAGAAAATCCTTTAAAACATCCTCTTTTTTTTTTTTTTGTGGTCGAACGAAACGTTCCTCCAACAGAAAACAAGAGGTCTAGGTCTTTTTACAAAGGGATTATCCTTTTCTTTAACCTTATTTAATATAAATGGATGAGGATTGGAAGAATTTTTGAAAACAAAAAAAAAAAGAATTGAAGTAAAACTGAAATGCTTCAGTTTTAAAACGTTGGTTTGTTTGTAGTCCCTGGTTGTCACCTGATGAAACCCAAATGACTTCGGTTCCCCGAGAGGACAAGTGCCATCAGCCTCACACGTCCCCGGCGGCTCCGACATTCAGACAGTTCTGCCACAGACCCCTTCAGCCGCGGGGAAGAGCTCAAGGGTGGAACAAGTTGGGAAAGATAACGAGATGCCTCCAGCGGGTCTTGTTCATCTCGCTGAGATGACAGCACACCACGTCTGAAATTTGTGGCTGGTGAGACTCTTTGAGCAATCTCTTCCAACATCTTTTCCTTAGACATTCATCTGACCAGCTTCAGACTCGGCTCCCCGTTAGCACAAAGGAGCACGGCATTTACCAGAAAAACCTTTCTTTATCATCATCATCAATCATTTATCGTAATCTTTATCATAATCAGCAAACACAAAACTTGGAAAAAAGGGGCGATTCTGCCCCAAAAATCTGGCCATGAAAAAAAAAAATAAAAATTACAGCAGGATGTAGGAAACCTCATATCTTTGCTCACCCCCATTACATAGTTAGCAGACAGTAGAAACTAGTACCAAGTAGACCAAGTGGTTTTACCAGCAAGGTATTCACAGAATCACAGAATGATATGGGGTTGGAAGGGACCTCTGGAGATCATCTAGTCCAACCCCCTGCCAAAGCAGGGCCACCCAGAGCAGGTCCCACAGGAACGTGTCCAGGCGGGGTTTGAATGTCTCCAGAGAAGGAGACTCCACCACCTCTCTGGGCAGCCTCTGCCAGGGCTCTGCCACCCTCACAGGAGAGAAGTTCCTCCTCGTGTTCAGATGGAACTTCCCATGTTCAAGTTTGTGCCCATTTCCTCTTGTCCTGTCCCTGGGCACCACTGAAAAGAGTCTGGCCCCATCCTCCTGACACTCACCCTTGAAGTATTTATAGGCCTTGATCAGATCCCCCCTCAGTCTTCTCTTCTCCAGACTCAAAAGACCCAAGTCCTTCATCATCATCAGCCTTTCCTCATCAGAGAGATGCTCCAGGTCCCTCATCATCTCTGTAGCCCTCTGCTGTCCCCTCTCCAGCAGTTCCCTCTCCTTCTGGAACTGGGGAGCCCACAACTGGCCCCAGTGCTCCAGATGGGGCCTCCCCAGGGCAGAGCAGAGGGGCAGGATGACCTCCCTCCACCTGCTGCTCACACTCTTCCTGATGCCCCCCAGGATGCCATTGACCTTCTTGGCCACCAGGGCCCATTGCTGGCTCATGGGCATCCCTGTTGTCCACCAGGACTCCCAGGTCTTTCTCCTCAGAGCTGCTCTCCAGCAGGTCAGCCCCCAACCTGTGAAAATACAGACTTTTTGCTCCTGTGCAAACACAGACTTGAAATACTTTAAGCTGCTAAGGTGTTTACACCGTCCCCGTTGATCAAGGCAAGTTGGTTATTGGCTGCTCGAACATCCTTGGCGAACAACTATTTTGTATTAAAGCCTGAATATATTGCTATGGTTGAGTCACTTAAAATTAATAAGTTGAACTGCTTGAAAAAGTCGAATTTTTATGGTATGCAAAGATGGTAACGGCGCTGTATTAAATATGTTTGTAAATCAACGTTGCCAAAAGCTCTGTGGTAACCCAACTTATTTTTGGAGTGCTCATGGCAATGAGAACTTCCCTGAGCCAACGTTGCAGAGGATACACACTGACACAACAGGTGGGATTATTACCAAGGCTTTGCTCTATGCCCTGCTTGCCATCACTATGGTAGCAATCCCTCATGTTTTCGTAAACTGATGGATTTTTTCATGCTTTGAGCAACTTTCTCCACAGGGGAACTCTGTGTATTCCCCACACCCCACTGACCCCAAGCTCCTTGCACCAAAGGGGCTCATTGCACCTCGGAGATGCAGAAGCATCAGCCCAGGAGCCCCATGCAGGCAGGGGATGGGAAGATGTCCTAACTCATTGATGGGCCATGGAGAAGCCTGGCAGGCCTTCAAGGCATGAGAGCTCCAGACTAGATGGAAACAGGTCTCTGCACACAAACTTTTGCGCTTCCTACAGGCTCAAGCACAAAATAACCAGATTTTGCGTTGTAGGGTAGTCAAAATTCCTACTGAAAAATGGGAAATTAGGTTAAGCCTGGAAATTACCAGCCCATTAGATGTAAACATCACATTCTCCTTCACCACAAAACTCAACCATGGTACCAAAACGAGCACAACGTACACTAACGTGATCCTGAAGAAGCCATTTACACTGTTTTGAAGGAAATGTTGCTCATCCGTCTCCCGGAATGGCTGCTCACAGATTGGACGTGCACGTGAAGAAAGATCATTAGCCACCCACAACAATTTAATATGAGCAAAGAAGACGGACAACGAAGGTCTTAATATTTCATCTAGCAGACCCATACGAAAATACTAATTACATTGACTAAGACTCTTATCGCACCATCTAAATATTTATTCCGCATTAATCAAAGGGGAGGGAGGATGGGGGGGGATGCCCACAGACCAAGAGGCCAAAGGCGGGGACGTGCCAAGCGTTGCAGTTAATGAACAGCATGCACCAGCAGCGCGGTGGAAAAATATTGGCACCCTTTGTCAGGCAGCGGTGAGGGGAAGATGAAGAGCCTTTTAGGAAGAGCATTAATCAGTCAGGATTGAGCGCTACACGCTGTCTTCACTGTCTTTGCAAAAGGGCTAAATAGATATTTCCCCGGCAGGGACAAGGGGGTGAGGAAAGGGGACACAGCACGTGGCCACCACGGCAGGCGCTGGGATGCGGAGACCAGCCCCGTGCTGACTTGCTACTGCTCGTACAGGGGAAGCGGTGGGACTGGGGTGACAGAGAGGGGGGGGTCTGTGCCCCACACCCATATCTGGCCACACAAATCCCTCCGTGTCCCAAACGTGGGCTGCAGGGTGACTGGGGATGCTTGGACTTCAAGTGGGTACATCCAAGAAACATGCCTAAAAAATACACTTCGATGTTTTTCCCAGGCCAGATGGTGGCCGTGCCACAGTGATGAGGTGGCACATGGCAGGAGACTTTGTTCTTGCACCCAGACATACATGACATGGAGCCCCTCTCCTATAAGGACAGGCTGAGAGAGTTGGGGGGTTCAACCTGGAGAAGAGAAGGCTCCGGGGAGACCTTAGAGCCCCTTCCAGTCCCTCAAGGGGCTCCAGGAAAGCTGGGGAGGGACTCTGGATCAGGGAGGGGAGCCATAGGATGAGGGGGAAGGGTTTTAAATTGAAAGAGGGGAGATTGAGATGAGATGTGGGGAAGAACTTCTTTGCTGGGAGGGTGGTGAGAGCCTGGCCCAGGTTGCCCCGAGAAGCTGTGGCTGCCCCATCCCTGGAGGGGTTCAAGGCCAGGTTGGAGGGGGCTTGGAGCAACCTGGTCTGGTGGGAGGTGTCCCTGCCCAGGGCAAGGGGTTGGAACCAGATGATCTTTAAGGTCCCTTCCAACTCAAACCATTCTGTGATTCTATGACAACTCAGATTTTATGAAGGATCAAGTAATGGGGTCAATCCCAAGCCGCTCTGGGTGGGTACGGAGCTGCTGCTCTTCCTTCTCTCCTACCAGGGTGCAGGAGCAACTGGGGCTTTAGAAGCTCCAACACAACCAGCAGCTTCATTTTGCCCAAACTTTGTGCACAAGTTTGAGAACATTTATCTGGAGACTCAGCTCCTCCACTGAGAAATTGCTTTCTCTGCTTGGACATTAATTTTTCCTTCACTCCCAGCAAAGGAGGAATATTTATTTATTGGTCTCTTGAGCAATTCTTACATTACATTTGCCATTGTTCAACAGAAATAAATCTTATATTTGACTACCGGTTGCCGGAGACTACAGTTGTTCTGTTACAGCAAAACATGTGAAGTTATTTACTGGAATTTGCATAAGCCTGAATTTCTACAGCCTCGAAATCAAGACGGAAAAAAATATTAATTGCAACTGGGTAAAATCCCCGTAGCTCTGATGTGTATTGTAAGAGAGCAATATTGGGGATATAAATATCTAGTGTTTGCCTTCTGCCGTTTTTGGAGAGCACAACTGAGAGAGCACCTTTTCTTCAGCAATAGAGATATCGAAAATCTGTTCGGCTTCACCGCTGGCCCTTTCAAAGGTCTGTTAGCCCTCTCCTAAAATAAACAGATCCTGCATTAAATTGGTCCTTTTGAGATCAATTGTGGGTAGGAGTTGATACAAATCATACCCTGTTTGAAAAGCCTCTTTCACTAAAGCTGTAAACAGAGGACCTGATATTGACACTCTTCATTCAATACTTGCATGGCCTGGCTCAAGACCATAAATTTTTTTGGCATTTCTTTGACAAAGGGTCCTTTAGAGCAAGTGCTATTAATTTCCCAAACAGACCCAGCTCTCAATTGCTCCCAAAATAAAGATTCATTGGAGACTGTCGGAAGAGAAAGGATACTTGAATTAGTCATGCCCTCTTGTTTGGTGCCCCTCACGCGTTTAGATCCCTCCAAGCTTTCTCCTTCCTCTCCACCTGAAGCACCAGTGAGAGCCAGACCCGCTCCATATCCCTGCATAACTCGGAAAATAAGCACTGATTTGTGCGCAGGAGACACGAGGGGAAATAGCACAACAACCTGAGAAGCAGCCTCTTATTCCAAAATGAACAATAAGCTACAACCAGCAAATATAAATCTGACATAAAAGATATTTCTTACGGCACAGCATGATACAGACTTCAGTAGAAAACATGGACCTGCAGAACATTCCTATCAGAGATGCCTGCTTGTCCAACAGCTTCACTCCATCTTGAGTTAAAACCTCTATCCTGGCATGCACTGGAACCAGGAGAATCACAGAATGGTTTGAGTTGGAAGGGACCTTAAAGATCATTGAGTTCCTACCCCCTGCCATGGGCAGGGACACCTCCCACCAGAGCAGGTTGCTCCAAGCCCCCTCCAACCTGCCCTTGAACCCCTCCAGGGATGGGGCAGCCACAGCTTCTCGGGGCAACCTGGGCCAGGCTCTCACCACCCTCCCAGCAAAGAAGTTCTTCCCCAGATCTCATCTCCATCTCCCCTCTTTCAGTGTCAAACCCTTCCCCCTCATCCTATGGCTCCCCTCCATCATCAAGAGTCCCTCCCCAGTTCTCCTGTCCAGAAGCTTCTCATCCAGGGTGCCACCAGCCCAGAGAAACTCTACAAAAAAAACCCAGAAAAAGATAAAGCACCAGGGAAAACGTGGTCTTCCAAGCTGGGAGCAGGAAAGAGCTTTCAGGCGGAGGAAGGACAACTCTGGACTGATTTCCCCACATCTCCTGCAATTTGTGGCCCTGCCCCTGGTAAACAAGCTGTGGTGGGAACTTAATTTGCTGCACGCTGGTTTTACATCTCCACCGACAGGTCCATCAGTATTAAGACCAGACCACTGGATGCCCCCATAGCATTATTAATCTGGGGGAGCCTCTGCTACTTCAGCCTTGCCTGGGAAAAAGGGTGAGACGCGATGGGAAGTTTGTGGGAGCCAAAAGCGTGAAAGAAAATCCACACAAACCAGCCAGAGCTGCCAAACCTGTGTCCTTCGTGTTACCACGGTCCCCCACCCCCTTGTACCTTTTGGTTTGGGATGGTTTAAGATGAAACTGGAATTTTGGGTGCTCGCGGGTGCGAAGGAGGTCGGCATCGTCGAGGGATCAGTGCCAGCTGCAGATCTGGCCCACAAGGTTTTTTTTCTTCTCTCTGGAGCTCGGGCTGCGCTCCACCACGCCAAAACAGTGAAGAGGCTTTTAAGCATCCTCGTGTTACACGTCAGAGTACTTTGATGCCCTTCAGCTTGCTCACCAGGCAAGCTAATGGTCTTACTGCTAATCAAAGCGAGGGCTCCTTCTTTCCTCAAACATCATAACGAGTTCTTAACAACCACTTCAGTTCCTGAAGACATCCATCCTCAGCCTGGAGACCAATTCCAGCTCTTCTTAGAGTCATAGAATCATTTAGCTCGAAAAACACCCTTAAGATCATCGAGTCCAATCATAAACCTAGAACTGCCAAGTCCACCACTAAACCGTGTCCCTCGGCACCAGATCTACAGGTCTTTTAAATGCCTTCAGGGATGGACACTCAAACACTTCCAATGCTTAACAACTGGGTAGCCTGTTCCAATGCTTGACAACTCTTTGGTGAAGAAATTTTTCCCAATATCCATCCTAAACCTCCACTACGGGCTTCCAGCTCGAAGCCAAGCACCACAATAAATGCCATGAGCTCCACACTTCCATGCGGCCATCCATTTTATTTATTTGGAGATGCTTTTGCCCTCCCAAGTTGATGAGTTTAATTCCCTTCCTTTGCACAGCCATTCATCAGAAAAATTACCTGCTCTTTAACTTTGCTTCAATATTGCTGATTCATAGAATCGTGGAATTGTTGATGAGTTTGGGTTGGAAGGGACCTTAAAGATCATCGAGTTCCAACCCCCTGCCCTGGGCAGGGACACCTCCCACCAGACCAGGTTGCTCCAAGCCCCCTCCAACCTGGCCTTGAACCCCTCCAGGGATGGGGCAGCCACAGCTTCTCGGGGCAACCTGGGCCAGGCTCTCACCACCCTCACACCAAAGAAGTTCTTCCCCCAGATCTCATCTCAGTCTCCCCTTGTCCCATGGCTCCCCTCCCTGATCCAGAGTCCCTCCCCAGCTTTTCTGGGGCCCCTTGAGGGACTGGAAGGGGCTTGAAGGTCTCCCCGGAACCTTCTCTTCTCCAGGCTGAACCCCCCAACTCTCTCAGCTTGTCCTCACAGGAGAGATGTTCCATCCCTCTAATCATTTTCCCTCTCATTTAGTCAGAGGGATCATTTCCCTCTGATCATTCCCCTCTCTCCTTTGCTGCTTCGCTTCAACTTCACCCTATTCCTCGCTGCCTTCGCGTTGCCGGTTCTTCTCCCCGTGCATCCCTCAGGCACCGCTTTCCCCGGCAGCATTGCCTACATGTTTTCCCGACGAATCTCAGCCTCCTTTGGGCGGATTGAATTTGAATCTTCACGATCCATTTGCGAGACGGCAGAGATGAGAAACCCTTCCTTGAATAGCCCTTTGATAGAGCGCTCATTGAAAGGGGCGAGGGCTCGATGGAGCCGCCCAGCACACACAATGGCAAGAACAAGGAAGCTCATCGAGTATCCAACCCACTGGGAGCTTTAGCAACAGCCCCCAAGATGCAGAGCCTGTATTACCTTTCATTTTTCATTCCTACAAGCCCATATTTACTCACTAAAAGCTTCCCTTTATCCCGACTCTGGCAAGAAACACGAGCGATGCTCAGGTCCTACGCGAGGAGGTGGAGAAGCTGGAGAGGAAACGATATTTCTTAATCATCGGCCCTGTATCACAAAAGTTTTGTCAAGATTGGGGCTGGGAATTGCCGGGTTGTAATCGATCAACTGCAAAGGGAAACGAGGAACTATTTTAAGATGCATTTTTTTAAAGGAACGAAAACACGTCAAGTACGGAGCTGAAAAGTGTCACTTGGGAGAGCAGTCAAACCACATCAGGACGTGACGGAGTGACAGGAACAGCCCCGGGTAATTTTAGATTCATGTAGCGGATCAATGAGAATAAGGAAACCTGGTTTTCAACCAGAGGTGATTTGTGTGCAGGAAAAGAGAAGGGCGAGAACAGAAAAATTAGAGAGGTAAGAAAGGAAGGCTGTCATGTAAATTCCCACTCAACAGTTACCCTTCGGGGAAAAAAAAACCATCATTTCCTCTCCTCACGCAGCCTGCTGATGTCAGCCCAAGGCAGCTTAACAGAGCCGTAGAGGTAATAAGGTGCAAACCTTGCCCTGGTCAATGCTTTTATATAGCGTTTCCACAGGCTATTTCCCATGAAAACTAATCATTTAATAGGTGTACAAATCTCTTTTATGGAGTAACTTCGCGTCCTCCCAATACCAGTCAAGCTTCACCATTTTTGGTGACTCATTCAAAGTTTAATTGTGCACAGCCTTACTGGTAGTTGGTTATAATGAAATGATTAATTAACCCTTCTCATTTTGCTGTTCTCAAGTTACTTTTCATACACATTTGATACCGGATAATATTCTGAAAAACATCTGGATCGCCGTTAGGAAAACTCAGCCTCTTGTGCAGGTGGAGGCGGTGGAGATGGATGGAAGAGACAGAGATTTGGGAATTATGGTGTTGTTCAAAGGACATTTCCCAACATGCCCATACATGTTGCTGCCCATAACCCTGTGCCTGTCTGAAGGTAGACATCATTCCCCTAATTTTTCTGACGTACCATCATGGAGACGTCAAGGGTGGTACGTCCCAAGATACCTTCACCTCCTTTGTCCATTCAATCAAATCGATATCTTCATACGTATAACTGGTCCTCAAAAAATCTGCCCCAAAAGATGCAGCCCCCAAGGCATGACCAGGGGATGAATCCTTACAGCACAACACCTTCCAGCAGAACTTCCCAGCTCACTCGTGGGTGCGAATCTCCACCCGCACCTTGACGTAGCCAAGGTAAAAATGCATTTTCCTGCTGTGCCCTTGGCAAAAGACCAGCGACTCCCACCCCCGAAGCTCCCAAAGACCTGCATCGTAAATCTTGCGGGCTTAATTGATTCGATTTCGTGGGCTGGCAAACTTTTCAATGTTCGGTCGGAATGTGCGCTGGGCCAGTATATAAACTCAATAAAAAGATGATTCAGGGTTTTCTAATTCCTAAATGGCTCGCTAGGGAAAAGTCACAAGGTACTTTCAAAGTAATATTCTCAACAGCACCTGGCAAGCAGGCCTGCAGCCTCTAAAGGTAAAAAAAAATTTACTGCTGCAGTAACAGTGCTGTTACTCATCAAAAATCACACTAAATATTTTGTTTTCCACCAACAATATTGTGCCACACACCTCACAAGACCTTGTAACCACACTGCAGCGATGGTGCTGGTAAGTCCACAGGAGCGGACGGTACCTTAGTTTTAACATCGCCTGATGATACAACAGGAGTAATGATCAAAAATGATTTGGCATTTCTGCTCCCTCCAGCTGGATTTCACAGAATCACAGAGCGGTTTGGGTTGGAAGGGACCTTTAAAGGTCCTTTAGTCCAACCCCCTGCCATGAGCAGAGACACCTTCAACTAGATCAGGTTGCTCCAAGCCCAATCCAACCTGACCTGGAACGTTTCCAGGGATGAGACATCTACCACCTCTCTGGGCAACCTGGACCAGGGTCTCACCACCCTCACAGCCAAGAATTTCTTCCCCAGATCTCATCTAAATCTCCCCCCTTTCAATTTAAAACTGTTACCTCTTGTCCCATCACAACAGGCCCTGCTCAAAAGTCTGTTCCCAAATCTCACGTCTGATGATCCCCAAGGCAAAACACCACTTCCAGCTGTTGCAGCTGTGCTGTGAGGGTAGGACAAGCTCCTGGACCATCAGCTACTTGAATTAAAATGAACCAAAATGCAGAGCAAGCCATCAAGAGCACCTGTGTTATCTCAAATCAATTTATCCAATTAACAACCTGGAGAAACGTGTTACGGTTTCCTTCCTGTTTTTTCCAGGCCATTAAGAGTCAAAATTCAACCAGAAAAAGAATTGCACCAAGGTCACCCTGCACAGAAGTTCTCCCTGAAAAAATCAACTGTTTTCATACTTGGTTCAGAGCAGAGGAAACAGATGTTATGACGGTTAATCTCTCCTGTAAGATTCATTTGAATTACTAGATGACCCAATGCCACAACAGCTAATTACCTCACAGTCTTCAGTATATCCATCTTCATATATTTGTGAGGTAAGGAGGAGTGATTATCTCCATTTTACTGACGAGAAAATGAGGTACTAGGATATGGAGTGAGTTGCCTGAGGTCACATAGGAGATATGTGAAGACGACCATACCCGAAACTCAAATTTTTTTGGGTGTCAGTCTGCTCTGCCACCTCAGCCATCCTTCCCTGGCCACCCCCAGCCTCCTGCCTGGCCCTCGCCTCGTCACCAGGGGATGGAGAAATGGGAAGATGTTCCTCAATTACAAGCATGTGAGTGGGTCAGCCCGAAATGTAGGCATTTATAGGTTTTTTTTTTTCCCCCCCGATTTAAATAAAGTGTTTCCTGCCACTCTAGGAGGCAATTGGCTTCGGTTGCTCCATGGAGACATCACTTTCTCACTTGTTTTTGCTTGAGGGTGTTTGTCCCCATCACATATAAAACACTCTGGCTGGAACTGTATATTCTTGCTCCGCAAATGAAGGAAAAATAGAGCAACAGCCACGCGTTGTGAAAGGTTTAGCTATTTATCCCAATGTTATTACTTTAAGCAGAGAGAGAGGAAGGGAGGGAGGAAGGATGTGGGGAGGAAGCTGAGAAAATGAACGAACATCAATATTCCAAAGGAAAATGTTCGTGTTTTACGTGAGAAACCAAGAAGCAATGGATAGGAAATCCAAGCATAGATGGCCAGATAGAGCCCTCCAGGCTTGTGGTGGCCACCACCTTCTCTCTCTGCCCAAGGGAGGGTTTGCCATTCCTCATGCAGCTCCTCACATCTCCATCGCCAGATGATGCAGTGGTCTTCACCTCCCACAGGTCTACCAGAAAGGGGCTGATCCATACCCACCCCCAATGAGCACTCAGTTACTGCAAAGGACCAGATCCTGCAAAAATTTTAACTGATTTTTTTTTTTTTAACCTTGGGGATAAAAATGGGATTTAAATCAAGCAGATCAAGGGAGGGCATCCTCCCGCTCTACTCTGCTCTGCCCTGGGGAGGCCCCAGCTGGAGCACTGGGTCCACTTCTGGGCTCCCCAGTTCCAGAAGGACAGGGAACTGCTGCAGAGGGGACAACAGAGGGTACAAAGATGACCAAGGAACTGAAGCATCTCTCTGCTGAGGAAAGGCTGAGGGACTTGGGTCTTCTTAGTTTGAAAAGGAGAAAGCTGAGGGGGGATCTGATCAAAGCCTATAAATACTTGAAGGGTGGGTGTCAGGAGGATGGGGCCAGGCTTTTTCCAGTGGTGCCCAGAGACAGGACAAGAGGGAACGGGCACAAACTGGAACACAAGAAGTTCCATCTCAACATGAGGAGGAACTTCTTTCGTGTGAGGGTGGCAGAGCCCTGGCAGAGGCTGCCCAGAGAGGTGGTGGAGTCTTCTTCTCTGGAGACATTAAAAAACCCGCCTGGACACGTCCCTGTGCAACCTGCTCTGGGTGGCCTGCTTTGGCAGAAGGTTGGACTAGATGATCTGCGGAGGTCCCTTCCAACCCCATAGCATTCTGGGATTCTGTAGATGTGGACCATCTGAGTCCTGTGTTTTAGTTGCCCATCACACGGCTTCTCGTTCATGCAATCATAGCGCATGAAGCGTGTTTCTCCCTCAAACGCCATCGCTTACTCACGTACTATTCTCAAACCTGACATCAAACAGAACTCACGGCGCTATTATCAACACAAATACTAACTGCCTAAATAAACCCCCCGGAGAGCCGTGCATATGGCTTCGCAAGATACCCATCTCAATTTCCAAAATATCTGTTAGCAGACTTTACCTTCAAGTTGTTGTTGCATCTCTGCCAATTAGAGAGGGAAAGGAGGGACGGGGGTAACGCAGAGCAGATTTTGTCGGCGTTTAGCAGGGTTTTCATTTCAAGTGACAGCAGCGTGCCTATTCCTCTGACAAAATAGCAATTAAAAAAAAAAAAAAAACCAACAACAAAAGCAAAAAAAAACCCGCATCATTGTTTCCGGCACCGACAGATGTCCTTCAAGTGTTCATCTAAACAAATATTGCAAGGGTTATTGCAAAATGTTATGAACTCATATAAGGCAGTTGAAACGTTATGCTCAGTACGTTCATCTGTGCTCACAATTAAGAAACATGGAGAAATATGGTCAATAAACCTCCTCCGTGTATAAACAATTAAAAAAAACTGAGACTTGCATGGGATGAACCTAAAAAAACAGAAATAAAAAAAAATTCTTCTCTTACATATGCAGCGCTCTCTTCCTGTGCATAATAAACTGGTGTTTACTCAGGGGGGAATAAAACATTTTGCACAGTGTTTGACTTTGGTTCGTACTGGAGCAATCATAGAATGGTTTGGGTTGGAAGGGACCTTAAAGATCATCCATTCCCAACCCCCTGCCCTGGGCAGGGACACCTCCCACCAGACCAGGTTGCTCCAAGCCCCATCCAGCCTGGCCTTGAACCCCTCCAGGGATGGGGCAGCCACAGTTTTTTGGACTACGGAGCAATCCCTGAGCACGAAAGCGGGTTCCAAGCTGAGCCCATCTCCTCAACCCACCCCACCAGGAGACATGAGACAAGGTGGTTCTTGTGCCAGGACGTGGAGAATAGAGCTAGACATCCTCCAGCAAAATTCAACTGGTCTAAGGACTCTTGCTCATCAAAACCAAAATTAGTCATTGCAAAGATCTGTTTCTAGCAAGTTCCTGGTAAAAAAAAAAAAAAGCTTTGAAAAGGTAAAAAACTATTTTTACAATATCCTTAAAATGAAATACTGGTTTTCAATTTAGGCTGATTATATCGTTGTAAAAATGTTTTTCAAACTGACTGAAGGGAAACAGCCTGAATAACACAGACGGATGTCGTCTTTGGCTTAAATTGCCGGTTCACACGAAACTCAGCTTCTTTCTGTACTTACCTCAAGAAAACGTTCAAAACTTGAACATTTGCAAGAACGGAAAGATTGTTTTTTACTTCTACTAACTGCTGCACTTACAACGCTTTCCCTCTTCAAACCCATTCCCCACCTCAAAACCAGTGTTGCGCAGATGTAGCGCCTCCTGTTAGACACAGCTCTCAAGCCCCCGTTAATTAAACACTAATTTTTGGCTGGGCTAGGGGACCCGTGCTGGCCAGAACTGCTGGGGCCACGGGCACTGCTGTGGCTTTCATTCCCACAGAAATCTCTCTGGTCCCCATCTCCGAGGGGTACATTTTGAAGACCAGGTTTGGCAGGTAAACCAGTACTGCTGCCTCACCTTGCAGAGGGGAACTGGGAGGCAAAGACCACCTCCACTCAAGAAAATTGAGGTATCTGGCAAAAAACACATATCAGCTTCAAGAACAAGAACCTTCAGCACAAGAACATAAAATAAATCACAGAATCACAGAAAGATATGGGGTTGGAAGGGACCTCTGAAGATCATCCAGTCCAACCCCCTCCCAAAGCAGGTCCACCCAGAGCAGGTCCCACAGGAAGGTGTCCAGGTGGGGTTGGAATGTCTCCAGAGATGGAGACTCCACCACCTCTCTGGGCAACCTCTTCCAGGGCTCTGCCACCCTCAACATGAAAAGTTCCTCCTCACATCGAGATGGAACTTCTTATGGTCAAATTTGGGCCTGTTACCCTTTGTCCTGTCCCTGGGCACCACTGAGAAGAGACTGGCCCCATCCTCTTGGCAAACCCCAGATACAACGTTACCAGATCTTCCTCCTTTCCCCTTCCATGTGATGCCATTCCCTCAAAGTTCACCCTCAGGCTGTTGGTAACCAGCCCACAAGACGCAATCAGCTTCATTAGCTTCAGCCTAGTTCCCACATTTGCCTGAAGTGGCTGTATTTTATAATTATGCCATAATCTTGCACAGCTTTGGGGAGAAGAAAGCCCCCATCCTCAGCCGAGCACCATCTGGCCTTCAAGGCACGCTTGCAACCTTCAGATCCCTCTGGAAGAGATGCCACCAAACCCAGGTTCTTCTCCAGAGGGTGGTGGCACTGCAGGCTACGCCTCCTTTGAAGAAAAAAAAAAAAAACAAAACCCAACTTCTAAAGAGTTTTTTGCAAGCTTGAGGGGCCTTTGGTGACATTTAGCATTCTTTGAAAAATCTCTTGCATGGGAAGAGAAGTAAAGGGATTAGGGAGGAAAATGTCACCATCTGAGCTTGTCTCGGGCCTCAGTGCAAGGAGGCAGCCGAGGCTCTGCTGAATATTTAGCGACTATTTACGGCGCGTTGGGCTGAATTTATCATCGACGCATTCAATTCAGCACCGTCACCCGGCAGCCATGGCAAGGCAGAAGGCTCAAAAAAAAAAAAAAACCCAACCAAAAAAAAACCTTTTGTGGATTTAGAGCTTTAAAACATGGTGTCTATGAAAAACTGTAGATTAACATGAATCTGAATGTGGACACGCTCGCTGAAACCTCTCAGGGAAACTTAATCAAGGGAGTTTAAACCTTTTTAAGCGCAATTCCGGCTCCCAACGCTTCGCCCTCCCAGGAAATCCACGCCCATTTCATTCCCTGTTCTTGAAAATGCCAAAAATTCAAGCTGGAGTAATTTTACCTTGTACAGAGGCAGAAGAGATGCAGAAGTTGCAGGAGAAACGTAACCTTCTGAATTAATTTAATAAGAAGGAAAAAAAAATCGCTGATATTAAAATACGGCAAATTATGAGTATTTCAGTCCACGGAATATTTGGAGTTTGTTCCCTGGGGTGTGGATTTGTCCCGTATAAACAAAATGGTTGTTTTAGGTAACCCTGGGAATGGCTTACACTGATTTTACTTCTCCGGTGGCAACGCTGATGGGGAGTCTCCGCCCACGTACGCGTTTATTCTGACACCCGCCACCAATTTGGAGCAAAAGCATCTTGCAAAGGGGGACGTGGACTTTTTGTGACACCCATCCAACCACGAGACTCACCCACCTCCTCGGGGTGACGGAGGGGGCACCCCAAGGTACCTGCCCTTCATCATTGTTACGAATGATCGCCGTCGTCATACTGAAATAACGATCAGCATTATTAATAATCCTAATAACAACAGAGCATTGCTCATGCTGTTCATTAACGGTTATTAATTACGGCCAGTCACAAAGCGCCCTGTTTTCTCAGCTCCCGTTTTCTCTACAGCCCACAGCAAACCCCAAAGCGGCGTGATTTATCGAGGGGAACTCAGCGGCTTTTTTCAGACTTGATTTGACCGCGACATAAATCAGCTCCCGAGCTTTCTGCCGGGGAATGAATTACTTGTTAACAGAATAAATATGTATTAGCAGATCGGACGGGGATAAGTCGTTGTTCGTCGGGCTGCTGGCCGGGTGTGATTCATACAGCTGAACACGGGTTCAGCCGGCTGCCTTTCTTCCTCTCTACATGCAGGTCACAGCCAAGCAGGAGGGGATGGAGCTCATTCCCAGCTCCCACCACCCCTACGTGATCCTACACACACCACAGTCACCTCCTACATTCCTTGGAGGGGGGGGGGGCTTCAGGATTGCTAATGGCAGGTGGGACGTGAGGATGGAGCAGACCCAGCTCTCACCATCTACAAACACCCCTCGCCTTCATGCTAAGAGATAAGGGAAGAATTGGCAGGTGGATCAAGCACATCCATCTCCAAGCTGATGTCTGCACAAACCAGAATTGCAAGGTGCAGGGCATTTCTAATGCTTCTTACTTCGTGATGTTATTGCAAAAGCGTACAGAGATGGGTTTATGTACTGCTTTTTCATTTCTGTCCCTCTAAATTCCTTTTTTTTTTTTTTTTAAATACTCTTTTTTGGTTTAGGCTACTAACTCTTGGAGATGGGTGGGCTGGAAACCCACGTGCAGGCACAGAGACGCAGATGGTCAAAGGTCTACCAGTGCCCCACCGGATCAGCAAACAGCACAGGAGGGCTCCCTCAGCTCACCTTCTCAGCTGGATGGCCCGAGACACTTCTCCTGGGATGACAAAGCTGCTATGAAGTCAACAAGGTCTGAGAAGAGGCAAAGCCATCACGGATGGGGACGTTTCTGAGCAGAACCGGTCAAAAGCCACAACTTGTCTCCAAGGAGGAACTCTGCCTTCGTGACCACCTTTTGCTTCCTTCAAGCTTATTGGGGGGGGGTTTGCTTCTTTTTTACTTCCTTCAAGCACTGGGAAGTCCTCCCATCTCCATGGAAAACGTGCCTGAGTTCTTCCTTCAGATCCCAGCGCGTTGGCCGCTGCACCTGGAAAGCGATACCAGATATTTGATGCCCGACGTGCCGAAAGCAGAGACAGCATTTCAGCAGATGACACTCTAACAGGAGCCCCGGTGTGAATCAGCAAGAACACATGTTTTCAATGTAATGGCTTAAATGAGTCTTTAATCTTTCACACTCACACACACAATAAAAAAAAACAAGGAAAAAAAAAAAAATCACTGACCCTATTCTTGCCAAGGAACGGCGTTGGAAGAGCCGGCCTAAAATAACAATCCGGAAAAATCCAATGCATATTTTAAAATGTAATAATGAATTGAGTTTTCTCCTTTAATCTTCTCCAAATAACAGGGAAAATTGTACATGGCAACTATGAAATGAAATATTGACTATTCGCTTTCTATAAAACGGTAATTTCTTCTGTTTGTCACAAAAGATCTAGGGACCGTGTCCCCATCCGGGGATGTCTGTCAAATTATCGGAAAAGTCTATACCTGACCGTTTTTATAAAATAAACAGCTATTAACTGGTTTAGGGAACAAAGAGGAAACTGCATCTTGATAAAGACAAGGTCTCCCTGAATCTCACCGCGAACATGCCGCTTGTGTAGGGTTTCACTTGACTGCAGCGTAAAAACAAAGATAAAAATTAACCTTACGGCATCAACTGTCTTTCCTGAAAACACCGAACGATCAATGTCAAGAGCAAGTCTGGGTAAACAGAGCTTTTTATAAACAGATATTGCCAGCAAGTCCCTGATTTCATGGATACTCATGCATGGATGGGAGTCAGCTGTTTTGTGGTGAGCATCTGCTGGTTTCTCAGGTGACCTCCCATCATCTGAGACGCCCACAGGGGCCAGCAGATGTGACATGGGATTTAGAGGGGTCATCCCTGGGCAGCTAAGGAGGTTATCACAGTGTACCTGAACGAGGACAAAATGCCTGTATTAGGCCAGTTGACTCAGATTTGAAGCACCTTTAGTTTTAAACAAAGCGTCTGATGGACGATGAAGCATCACAACACACATATCTGACCTCGAGGACACCGTGAGGCCAAGGAACAGAGCACAAAGCAGGTCAGTACCTGTCTCTGCTCTCCTTTTCCCATAAAAGCTGTGGAGAAAAAAAATCAGTGAATCCCCATAGATTCCTCTAAAATAGCCCAACATCTCAACAGCTTTTGGAGAAAGTTGGGTTTACTGAGCTTAGCTTGTGCGCGACACCTTCTGCATTCAGCTCTTCAAACCTCCGAGAAGACACACACGCGAATTAATTTGCACCTTGGCTAAAAATAATTGAAAGCAATTACTTAGCTTCAGCTGGTTAGAATATTCACATCAAACGAGGAAGGGGAGAACGAAGGATGGAAACATCCGATACGGCACAGCCGCTGCTGGAGGTCAGGCACCTCCAGCAGAAAGGGCTTCCCCTCTCAAAAAAAACAAAAAAAACCCCAAAAAACCCAAAACTCTGCAAAAGCGGCGGGCTTTGCCTTTTTATTTTCATTTTTGGCGGGGTGCAGGCTGCTGGAGATTTGCCAGGGCAGCTTCTGCCCGAGGACCTTGCCTTTTCCTTCCCCCTTGTAAAGGCTGCTCCCTGGTGTCTGCTCTTTTTTTTTTTTCCCCTCTTTCTTTTTTTTTTTTTTTTTTTTTTGAGGCTTTTGGCACAGGGAGAAAAGGGGTCAGCAAGTTAACAAATTAGACACGTTCCACCTGGACAAGCCATCAAAAAAAGCTAATTTTACTTGGTCACGTCGTAACCTACCCTTCTCGAGCTCGGTACCGACCTAAATGATGGAAAGCACCACTCAGCTTCATAAAATATTTTACTGAGAGTAAAACAGATCTAATAGACCTATTTCTCATTAAAAAGGTCAATGCAGTGAACATCTGATGCTGTATAACTGTCTGATTCAATTTAGCAGGTCAAGCTTCACTAATCCAATGGCCTGATTGGGCTGAATTCATTTCTGCTGGGGGAAAAAAAAAAAAGGGGGGAGAGGAGAAAAAAAAAAAAAAAAAAAAAGGAATTTTCCAACAAACTGTCGGGATTGTGTACTCTAGCCCTATATTTTTACAAGGCATCACCCAACACGTTGATCAATCCAAATTTGCCCCTTTTCTGCAAAAATGTCACGTTAGGAATTAACGCCCAGGCTCGTTAAACAAGGAGAGGGGAATCCCATCAGGACTCGGGATACGTATTTCTGGCAGCCAGGAGCAGAGGCAGCAGGACCTTTGGGAAGAAGCTGATCCAAGTGTTGGGGTTTGAAGCAGCGGATGATGTTTCAGAACCCCTTGCTGGGTGTTGGAGCAGCATCTCCCATCCGGCACCTGGAATTTTAAGCCCTCTTGGGTTTATTTCTTATCTAAAACGCAGGAGCATTTGATACTTCGGGGGAGTTGCTTTTATTTCACGGTTTCTGTGGCTTTTTTTGAGGGCTTTGGATCTCGCTTTTCTTCAGGGAGGAGCTGACAGCACCTCCTCGTGCGTTTTTCCGTTACGAGGAGAGGAAATTCCTCATAATTACATCATCTCTCACAATGGGAGGGGGACCGGGATATTCCCTCTCTTAGAAAGCCTGGAATGAAGAAAAGAGATGACCCTTGAGGGGACCCCGAAGACCAGAATGTCCCCAGGGCTGTGGGCAGGGGGGAACCCCAGGAGCAGGTGATGTTTTGGGCTCTTCTCTGCATTTATGGCACAAACATTCATTTTTCAGCAAGGATAAAGCCGCTTAGCACAGAAAGCCCATCGACGTGGCTCAGTCCACTCCAGAATTTACAAGGCGTTAATTATTATTCTAATAAAACAGATTTTATTTATTTATTTTTCAAAGGGGAAAGCCATCGCCGGAGCAAGGAATTGGAACAGGAATAAAACCTCATCAACCGGTTGCCCGTGCCCGGGGATCTGAGCGCTGCACAAACCGCTCTCAGTCAATGAAAAGCATTTACAAACTTTCCCGAGAGGCTGCGCGGGGTTGAAAGAGCTGCCAAAAGGGAAAGGGGAAGCGAGACGTTTTTAAACAGCGGCAGAGGACCTGTCGATAAGTGTCTCGCCAGGTTAGAAAGACTCTAAAGGAATCAAAGGCACGCATCCGGAGACTCCAGAGGTAATGGCATTATCCCCAAGCAAGGTCTGTCCAGCTCCCTACTGGGGAAACTGAGGCAGGTTTAAGTTAAAGGCACAAAAGGGAACCAGAATTCTTTGCTCCATCAGCAATGGAGCAAAACTTTATGTATTTATGAATCCCATCAGATCTGCTACATGCAGTTCAGTATCAAAACCCGTCTCCTAACATCCACCTTCTCCTGAAGGACAGGTTAGAGATTTTTCAGGCTGTTGCCCGTGAGATGTACGTGGAGGACAGTTTATGGCCAGGTCAAGCCCTGCAGGTACCTCCCACATCAGTTTTTCTCCACTGAAGGCCCCTGACCTGCTGCATTTGCAACGACCAGGAATGCATTTTCCCGGTTCCTTTTCACCTTGCCCTCTAACCGATGTCCCTTACGGTGACACTTCAGGCAGCAAAGGAGAAATCACCATCTATGGTGGTCTCGCACCTTGGAGACCAGGCTGGGAAGACCATGACCATCACACTGCCTCGCTAGGGCTTCAGTAAGAGAGAGAGGAATAAAACTATGGCAGAGCTGGACCACGGCACTGCTCGGAAAACCACCGGTACGAACATCCCTCCTGGAGCCACACTAACAGCAAGGAAGACTTAGGAACATCTCATTTCCAAATCATTTGCTTTCCTGAGCACCCTCAACCAGACACCTGAAGCTGTGAAGGAGGGAAAAGTCCGAGCCTAAAAAGAAGTCCTAAAAGTTAGTGAAAGCTAAGAACTCTAAGTACCAAGTGAATTATTTAGTGTGGCAGCCACTTCCTCGACGCGATTATATGCCCGAGCGACCAGGTGCTGAGCAGCTACCCCGAAGGCAAAACAAAATTGTGTATAAAACTTGTTTGGGAGTGACCGAGGGACCATCAGCGTGACATATTGCAGGGACAAGCCATTAGGTACCTCCTTTCCAAGCCCGGAGCCACGGCAAACTGCGTGGGGGCCATCAGTGAGCAAACAACCAACCAAGAACTTTGCTTTTCATCTGCCGAGAGCAACGGGGCCGCTTCCCGACTTCGTTGCATCCAGCTCTTCCCACCCAGGGCTCTCTTTTTAGGGTGCAGCTTCTTTTAATTCCACGAGGTCACCCCAAGCATTTGGAGCAGGCTGAAATGTTTCTACAGCAGAAGGTGTAGACCTTCTTTAAAAAAAAATAGCAATACAACTCACGGTGGTGCGTCCACGCATGCACAGGGGGATTGAGGAGGGCAGGAGATGGTGGTGGGACCCCAACCAGAGACCCCTCAGCTCCATGAACCCCCCAATACTGATTTTCCCCTAACTCTGCTGATAAAAGTGGCCATTGGGACCTCACTCCTTGCTCCCCCCAAACTCTCCTTTTTATGCTGGGATCTAGCTCACCGCACAAGAAAAAGACACCGCATTTCCCAACCCCAGAAAAGGGCTTCAGTGCTTCTGGTGAGGCTCACAAGGATCTTGAGATAGCTGGAAAACCAGTATCATGTATTAGTATTATTATTAGAATTATTTATTAGACTCTATTAATGTATTATTAGAAGATAAACCATACTGCTTTCTCATTTCATTTCACAAACTCGCTGTGACTCAGCCCAGCCTGCATCCCACTTGGAGCACACCCTCTTTAACATCCCCAAAGTGGTGATGTGCACCATGGCTTTGGTGCTAAACCCCCCCCAACCCCTCACCCAGCAGGTGCCTCCTGGAGGCTTTCGTGTCCGTTGGGGTCTTTTTCTCAAAAAAGGACAGATTTTCTCCCTCCAGCACATGATGAACCTCTGGCTCCGAGGCAGGTAGATGATCCCAAGCCAGAGTTATTTGAAAAGATCTTTATTTCCAGGGCAGGTTTCTGCCTTGCACCCAGGCAGAAGGAGCCAGGAGAAAGCAATATTCTTAATGTGATCTAAACTGTAGGCACACACTAAATAAGCAGAGCAAAGAATTTCAACCTTCTTCCTAATTACTATTTGCCTAGTGAGTTGGTTTTTTGGTTGGGTTTTTTTTTTTTTAATACCAAATATGAAACCTTTATATCCTTCTATGCCTGGATGGGCTTCACTGCTGCAAGTTAAAGTATAGAATCATAGAAGAGTTTGGGTTGGAGAGGACCTTTAAAAGCCATCTAGTCCACCCCCCCTGCTGTGAGCAGGGACATCAACTAGATCAGGTTGCTCAGACCCCCATCCAACCTGGCCTGGAATGTTTCCAGGGACGTATATAAGATTTAAGGTATTTATATAGCTATATGCACACATGTATATTTATATACACAACTGTATTTATTTATACATTTATATTTATGAGATATAAAGAAGAACTTCTTTGCTGGGAGGGTGGTGAGAGCCTGGCCCAGGTTGCCCAGAGAAGCTGTGGCTGCCCCATCCCTGGAGGGGTTCAAGGCCAGGCTGGATGGGGCTTGGAGCAACCTGGTCCGGTGGGAGGTGTCCCTGCCCAGGGCAGGGGGTAGAAACTATATGATCTTTAAGTTCCCTTCCAACCCAAACCATTCTATGATTCTACATTTATATAGGTACGTATAGATTTGCATGGCACACCTGTGGGCAGAAGCTTTAAGGCCTTGAGAGAAAACCGAGAAAGACCTTTTTCTGGGGAGCAGTGAAGAGAAGGGTCCAACTCATGATAAGAAAGGAAAAGGAAGGGACCTCCAGCAGCGCCGACCAGCCACGGTCCATCGTGCCATGGCATCACCGGGGCAGCAACGTGTGAGAACAGCCTCCTCCTGCGCTTTCACCATAAAAGATGTTGACCTTTCATGTTAAGCCGGTTTTTAATACAAATATTTTCTAGTACGTATTGTGGAATAACATTTCTGAAAGGTCAAAATGGAAATGAAACGGTTCGGTTTTATCCAAGGCAACTTTCTAGAGGTGAATCAAAATCTCCCTTCTTTATGGGTATTTTCTGCATTTTGTTTTCTAGTTTGGAACGAAACCCATTTCCAAACCCCACGTGGACCGGGGAACCCCACCATGGGAAGAAAGCCTTCATGTTATCTTTCAGCTCTTTACCTGCACCTACTAATTTAACCATCAAACTCGCCTTCCCCCTCTTTCCACTCGCTTCCTCATTAGGAGTTTAAAATACCAATTAGGAAATTACAGAAATGATAGCCTATGGAAACACCAGGTGACCGTTAAGGACTCGGGAGTAGAGGTAGCACCTTCTGCTCTGCACCATCCCAGGGCCGGATCTCACTGGCTTTGTGTGGACCGTGCACACGTAGGAAAGCACCTATATGCACTTGGGCACGTATATACAGGAGCACACAGGTCCCCCACAGCACGTCAGCTTGTGGATCTGCATCCTCCGAGATGTTTCCCCTTAAGAGAGGAAAGAAGCTACACCCTTGTCCATGGCCTGGGCAAGGGAGACCTCATCTGAGCAAACCTGTGCAGTTACTGCCATCCATCTGCAAGAAACTTTAATCCCAGTTGCAGAGGGCTTCCCAAGCGGCGACTGGGACAGAGTCTGTCCTGGCAGAGGATTTAAAGTGACCCCAGAGCATCACTGGTCCCAGTCTGTACCAGCAAGCACACAGAATCACATCACACCCATGTGAGGGCATCTGCACACTCATCAGCATCCTATCAAACACTTCCCACTAAAACTGTGTCTTTAACACAGAAATAATGAAAATAAAACTAATAAGTGCTAAAAGGAACCCAGGAATTTTCTGCTGCCAAGCACCCAATATCGTAGAGTCACCAGCTTCTTACTGGCAGCCTGAAGCCGTTGCATCAAGATGCTGAGCTCTGTTTTAACAACAGTTATAATTAATAACAACAAGGCCAGCAACAGCTTAGAGACACAAAGGGATGCAGGGACCACAAGGATGACCAACAAGACGAGAGGTAATGGTTTTAAGCTAAAAGATGGGAGATTCAGACTAGATAGAAGGAAGAAATTGTTTACCCTGAGGGTGGTGAGACACTGGTCCACGTTGCCCAGAGAAGCTGTGGCTGCCCCATCCCTGGAAACATTCCGGGTCAGGTTGGATGGGGCTCTGAGGAACCTGATCTAGTGAACGATGTCCCTGCTTGTTGCACGGTGGTTGGACTAGATGGCCTTTAAAGGTCCCTTCCAACCCAAACTATGGTTTGCATCAATGCATGGAGAAACAAGAATTCAGCCCCAAACCCCTCCGCCAGGACAGCAGTGATGCCCGGAGCAGGGCTGCTCCACACCGTTGCCACTCACCACCAGTCTATGCCACCCCAACGCCCCAGAAGTGACCTCCTTTCACCAGAAACACGGAATATTTGTTATTTGCACTGTTGTTGCTGCACCCACACTCCTCCGCTCCATTTCTGAGCGCAGCCCGAGCCAAAGCTATTATCTTGCTAACGATCAATAAACAGATCAAGGATTAGAGCTGGAGGAGAACAAACCCAACGCAACCTTTGTAGGAGGATTTTGCACAAAGCAGAATTCCAGGCTGAAAACACCGGGATCGCCAAGCAGGATGTGTTTAGGTTCCTGGATATTTAAGCACAAGCGCTGAGATGCTGTGATTGCTGCTGGAAGGAAACCTCTTGTGTCTTTGCCCATCCTGGTCCCACCACCGCAAAGCCCAGCTGGTGTCCCAGGGGCTCCCCCCGGCAGAGATGTTCACCCCACGACAGCACGGGGCTCCGCAAGCCATCAGGCAGCGGCAAAGCCTTTCTGGGAATCCGTGCCAGCAAAAAATACGGAGGAACCAAGCAAAGAGGAGCCAATTTCCAGAGCCTGGCAGGGAAACAGCTTCCTTACTTTGCGGTGATGGTCTTCAACAAGTCCAGCTTCTTTATTCAAATTGCACAATGCAACAAGGAACACCCACCTATTATTTACCTAGTTCTCAGCATCTGCTAGGCAATTCCTAAATCAGCTCCAGGAAAACCAGTAAACCTGTATCCTCACCCCAAGCATCTTGACTGGGAGCTCCGCAGTGACCACTTCACTGCGGACAGGGAGATCCCAGTGTGGGACTAGATGATCTTAAAGGTCCCTTCCAATCTAAATGATTGATTCTATGATTCTATGTTTTTTCTTCCAATTTGCATTAAAAACTTCAAAAAAAAAAAATTAAAACTCCCATTGAAATACAGTTCCAGAAAGAAAAAAGCGTTGTATGAGGGGTTTTTTTTTTTTTTTCTTTCTGAATTTTCCAAGCAGAACTTAGAAAGCCGAGGCCAAGGATCGCGGCTGTGGCTCCGTGATCGTTAATATTGGATCCGGGTGCCCCGGCAAGCGGCTCACAGCAAAGAGCAGAAAGCTGGGGCTAGCTGGAAGCATTTTGTGCTAGTTGGAGAAGAAATTAAACCTGATCCAGGGTAAAAACTGGAGGGAAAAAAAAAAAAACAAAAACAGTACTTGATCCCATATAATGCTTTCTGGTACAAAAAAATCAGCCCAGTAAACACAGTTTCCACCAGCAAATTGAGCTCGCGGTGCATCGAGGTGGCCACCAGCAGGAAGCTCTTTGTGGGATGCTCAGTGCAGACAAATCCCCACTTCCATGAGAGATTTTCTCCTCTTTTCTACTTAAAACACAGGGTCACGTAACAGTGACTCTTGAGTGCTGCAAAACGCTTCTGACACGTCGACAGCTCCACCCTTCAGGGACCGGTGCCTATTTTTGTTCTCCCTCACTTGATGGTCTCAGATGTTTGCCTTAAAGTGCCTCCTGAAGGACTTCAAGGGGTCAAGTATGAATTGAAGACAATTGTCCGTGATGAACGCCACACGATGTGACACAGCTGACTGTGCGGGCTGGCTCTGCCCGGCTGTGGTGGCGATGCCGACACGGACACTGTCCCAAATCAAGCCACCTGCATGGCATCTCCTTTGCTCTCAACTCCACCAAAGGCTCTCGGATGGCAAGGGGTTTTGGCCCCAAAAGGGTCAAGGACCCAAAACTTGTTTGGGATTGATCCCTCTGAGCTGAGTGAAGAGTGAAAGACAACTCAATTCTTTGGATGAACCCCAAGTTACAAGTGTTAATGAAGTAAATACACAAAAAATATAAATTATTTCAGATTTTTTGCACTGATTTTTCACCTTTTTCAAGTAACTAAGGTCTTACTTCTCAGCNAGTGCTCCAGCTGGGGCCTCCCCAGGGCAGAGCAGAGGGGCAGGATGACCTCCCTCCACCTGCTGGTCCCACTCTTCCTGATGCCCCCCAGGATGCCATTGGCCTTCTTGGCCACAAGGGCCCATTGCTGGCTCATGGGCATCCTGTTGTCCACCAGGACTCCCAGGTCTTTCTCCTCAGAGCTGCTCTCCAGCAGGTCAGGAGGGACCTATTGCTAAATTAAATATTGGCGATGCACAAATTTATCCCTATTTAAGGACTGAAGGCAGATCGAGGCAATTATATGATTTATCCAACGCCTCTCCCCGGTTTGCTGACAAAAACCAGACAGACCTCCAAGCTCAGCTCCTTGCTTTGGACCGTTCAACATCTCCCTGCTATCAGGCAGCCATGTCTTCGGCTGTTTCGCCTTCGGCTATTTAGATTTCCATTCTGCAAGTGTTATTTCAGCACAACATGGAAACAGAAGGGAAATCTAACAGCAATCCACCAGCAAAAATGCAAAGGCAACTTGAACAACAGCAGCTGTACCCCCTGAGCCAGAACATGGGCCAGGAGCTCTCTACACTCCATATCACAGCCCTGCACNCATGTCTTCGGCTGTTTCGCCTTCGGCTATTTAGATTTCCATTCTGCAAGTGTTATTTCAGCACAACATGGAAACAGAAGGGAAATCTAACAGCAATCCACCAGCAAAAATGCAAAGGCAACTTGAACAACAGCAGCTGTACCCCCTGAGCCAGAACATGGGCCAGGAGCTCTCTACACTCCATATCACAGCCCTGCACTCAACTTTACTTCCAAAGCTTTAGAAGGAGCTTCAAAGTTAAACACCATTTTCAGCAAACCTGCGATGAAGCCAGATGCGATTAATCCCACTTTACTGGGGGCTCTGGAAGAAAATTGCTTCGCTATTTACTATAGATTTTGGTACAGAAGCAAATTCAGCCTTTTTCTTTTTTTTTTTTTTTAGAAGACAAAAAAACCCCAACACCTTAACGCAGCTGCATCGCATCTTAAGCTCAAATAGTCATCAAGAGCAACAATTAAAATTCCTGCAGCCCAGGGTTCTCAGCCCACAGGGGTATTGATTGGGAGAATCAATTTTGCATGTAAATTAAAAAAAAAAGGCGTAATCATTAAAGCATATAAGATTTAGTTATAAGGGCAGAACCACTGCGTCATGCAAAGAGGTTTGGGAACGGGCTGGGATTTAAGGTGGGGGAGAGATTCCCAACACCCTCTGGCTCTTGGTGGGGCTCAGGAGACCTATTCCCATAAATGCCTCGATAAAACGAGCCAAAAACCTCTCTGTGGCAAAGGACCGGTGTCTTGAAGGACTTGGACAAGATGGGGTATTTAAAACCTGACCTCTCCAAGTACAGGTTTTGGTGGTCACATCCGTCATTTAAAATTAAAAAAATATTAAGGCAACATTTTAGGCTTAACACATGGAAGGTTTTCCTGTAACGACAGTGGTATCAAAGGGCTCTCTAGAAAAGGAATCTTCACAGGCTTCCCACCTTCCCCTCCTGGTCTCCCTTCCATGACGCTCCAGTGGCTGGGAATCCCCATCAGATCCTCTCCTCCCTCTGGAAGGGTCACCTCACAGAGCTTCCTCCTCCAGAAAACCATCAAACCTCACACTAAATAAAATAGAAATACATGGATATCTAACAGAAAATAAAATATAAGGGAGGATGGGAAAGAGAAAGGTGCCAGGCACCACTTCCCTGCTAATTTTTGGAACCTTCATCACCATTTTGCAAGGTCTCCAGCAGTCGCAGTTGGAACTTCTGAGAGAGCTGCATCCTCAACTCTGACCTGGCTGAAAGGTTTAGATGTTTGACACATTTCTGGGAGGACAGCCTGGTGGGATGGGTGAGATGCAGCTGGGAAAAGCAATGCCAGGATCCCATCCCCACTTTGTTCCCTTTGGAGAACTGGGATCTATGACTTTTGGCCAGAGAGAGACTTGGTCCAACATTTCACCACACCATTGCACCAGATGATGAAAATTCAAACCCAAACCCTTCATATAGAAACGTTTGCAGCAAAGATGATATTTTTAAAGGTCGCAGAATCAAGGTCCTCCCCAGGGCCAGCACCCTGAAGGTCCCGGCGTCGCAGTGGCAGCCGCAGGAGAGCCACAAAGCTCGTTCCTGCTGCAGGAGATATCTGCGGCAAAGCAGCAAGCGCTGCTGTCAGCACGGCTGGATGGATTAGAAAATTAAAATACAATGGTCACAGCTTCGATATTTTTAAATAAAACCTCTCCGGCAGACAGCGTAATGAAGAGAGCTACCTTATTAAAAATTAAATAGAAACAGCAAATTATCTCTAAGCCGTTTTGCAAACATTCATTAAACACTCCGACAAATAGTATATTAATAAAACCCACCGGCAGGCTGCACGGTAAGTGAAAATAACGTTAACAGCAAAAGTAAATAAGATCTTTTTCCCATTTATGTAGCAACAAGAAACTGATGAAATGATGGAGAAAATGAGTTAAAAGCCAAGATGAGAAGCAAAGCTTCAGGTTGTTAGATCTCTAGGCAGCCGCAGGTTTGGTTATTATGGCCAGGAGTGAAGGGGGTACTTGTGGCAAGAGTGGTGGTGGAACTCCAGAGGTTCCTCTTGGGCAGGCTGGAGAAAGGGTCCAGGAAGAACCTCATGATGTTCAACAGGGGGAAATGCCAGGTCCTGCCCCTTCAGAGGAACAGCCCATTGCACCAGTACGTGGTGGGGCTGAGCTCTGCAGAGAAAGACCCAGGGTGCTGGTGGACACCAGGATGACCGTTAACATCCTCCCTCCACAGCACTGGTGAGGCACACCTGGAGATCTGGATCTGGACTCTCCAGTACAAGAGAGGCAACGACATACTGGGAATACTCTGGGTATAGTTGAACCCTGGAGCAGGTCACCCAGAGATGTTGTGGGGTCTCCATCCTTGGAAATACTCAAAATTTAACTGCAGTGTGCTAGGCAGGTGGCTGTAGCTGATCCTGCTTGAGCAAAGGTGGGACTGGACAATCCTCAGAGGTGCCTCCAACCTCAGCTATTCCCTTAAATAGGCTGTCCTCAAAGGCTGGCTTTGGCTCCAGCAGGAAGGACGGAGAGCTGTCGCTTTGCTTGATGAACCATCTCAAGGTTTCCAGATTCAATTGCAGACTTCACTGGGATGAAGATAAAATATTCTAAAGGACCTTGGCACAAGGCTGGAAAGGCCCTATTTTAATTGCTATTGTCAGGCTGTGAGAGAACAACTTGTTTTGGCCAGGTCTGTGGCAGAGAGAGCTGTCACCAAGGAGACCCAGATAGGATGGATGCCCGTGGAAGGGCTGGGGAAGCCTGTGGGACACCTCTTTACCCAGATGAGGGAATTGCCTCCAGATCTCCGGAAAAAAGATGCTACACAGGGGCTAGATTCATATAATCCAACTCAAACTGTTAGCTGGAGCTATCTCCTCATACCACAGAGAAAATAAACTCTAAATCTAGCTTCCAGTGGTGTTACAGTCACAATCCCTTCCCTATTTTTCCGACGCAGAACTCCTGCAGTATGGTAAGTGACAATTTCCGAGGCGGATATTACAGCAGCCTCTCTCAGAAGCTCGCCAGCAGAAGCCAAGGAAGATGTCTCGTGCCAAATCGCTTTCCCAACAGAAGGTAATTATTCCCTAAAACCTTGCCCAAACGCTGTAGTAGCAAGAAGGTCTCTGACAGAGGGAGGTCTAAAAAAAGAATTAACTGGTTGAGGGAAAGGCAATCGGGATCTTTGGGGTCTGCAGAAGGTGCTGGAGCCCATGGGAACCAGCAGAAGTGTTTCATATATATGTATGTAACATATCACAGAATCTTCATGGTTGGAAGGTTCCTTTGAGGTCATTGAGTCCAACCATACACACACACAAAAAAACCCCACACCAACCCAACAATCTTGGGCACTAGAGCATGCCCTGAAGTGCCACATTTACACATTTCTAGTGCCTCCAGGGATGGGGACTCCACCACCTCCCTGGGCAGGCTCTTCCCGTGCCTGACCACCCTCCCAGGAAAGTAATTCTTCCCAATATCTAATCTAAACCTCCCCTGCCCCAACTTCAGACCACCTCCTCTGCTCCTGTCGTTATTCCCTTGGGAGAAGAGGCCAACCCCACCTCTCTACAACCTCACTTCAGGGAGTTGCAGAGGGCAATGAGGTCTCCCCTCAGCCTCCTCTTCTCCATGCCCAGTTCCCTCAGCCTCTCCTCGTACGACTTGCTCTCCAGACCCCTCACCAGCTTGGTGGCTCTCCTCTGGACACGCTCCAGCACCTCAACTCCTTGTAGTGAGGGGCCCAGAACTGAACACAGCACTCAAGGTGAGCATCATCAGTAAAGAGGCACCATCACTGCCCTACTCCTGCTGGTCACGTTGCTCCTGATACAAGCCAGGAAGCCATTGGCCTTCCATGGAAATAACAGGCAACGTATGTGTGTATTCATGTAACATAAAGCTCAGATGCACGTCCATCTTCCCCAAAGCAAAAGCACCACCATCGCTCTCGCCGTGTGGCACCCACGTACCAGCCTGCCCTTTGCTTTGGGGACCACCAGCCCCATGGGAAGGATTCTGCCCCAGCAGCATCCCACCACACCCAGCTCTGCTCCACGGAAAAGTCATGTCATAGGAAAAAAAAAAAAAACAAACCAAAACACAACCCACCCACATTATTTCACCAGGTTTTGTGGCTGCTTCAGCTGTGCCTCATCCTGCAGCAGCAGGGGCTGCTCGGAAGTCATAAGCGAACATAATAACAGTAATAAGTTAATGAAATAACTATGAACTCTGAAAAGCCCTCTTTTGTTCCCAGCTCACTCCGTTATGTCAGCACCCATCAGAACTGAGCGATTGGCAGGCAGCTAATTTTGCTGTCAGCTTGCACGTGCAGCGTCGCAGGAGCTGCCAGTGCCCACCATCTCCACCCGTGGTACCCCAAACTCCCGCAGATCATTGCTGGTCACTTGTTTACCACCATCCTGAAGCTGAGTTTTGAAAAAAATAACTGTCATAGCAGCAATTTTAATTTCCTGACGCGCTGTCACACACACACACTGCAGCAACAATACACAAATGAAAGAGAGATGCCCATGCTGGAAAGGCAAAGGAGAAATGGGGAAAGTCCAACAGGTCCTTGAGCTCTGAGGCAATTCAACGTGCCACAGATTAGCTCTCCTGGACTGCGATGTCCTGTCAATGGGAATGATCAGTAAATCAAGAGCTGCCTTTTTAATTGTGTCACAGAATGCTATGGGGTTGGAAGGGACCTCTGGAGATCATCCAGTCCAACCCCCTGCCAGAGCAGGGCCACCCAGAGCAGGTTGCAGGTTGCTCAGGTGGTTTTTGAATGTTTCCAGAGAAGGACACTCCACCACCTCCCATGGGCAGCCTCTGCCAGGGCTCTGCCACACTCACAGGAAAGGAGTTCCTCCTCATGTTGAGGTGGAACTTCCCATGTTCAAGTTTGTGCCCATTCCCTCTTATCCTGTCCCTGGGCACCACCAAGAAAAGCCTGGCCCCATCCTCCTGACACCCACCCTTCAAGTATTTATAGGCCTTGATCAGATCCCCCCTCAGTCTTCTCTTCTCTAGACTCAAAAGACTCAAGTCCCTCCTTTCTCGCTCACCCTGGCAGGGGAACCCTGGTCCACAGGGCTCTGAATGCCACGGCAGAAGCCACCCAGGGAGAACAGAGCATCCTCCCCTTTTTCTGATATGGTAGGTTGGGTTTTAAAACAATCTTATCTTTAATTTTTTTAGTCTCCACATTCGACCATAAGAAATAGGAACCATCCTTTTTGGCAGGTCCTTCTTACCTCCTGAGTAGGAGGGCGAAGCACCCTGGGACAAGCCAGGGTGACATCCTACCCATCCTTTGGGTTTCACCCCTTCTCATAGAGATAATGCAGCTGAATTCATGTATCATTTTCCACCCGGAGCTTAAAACTTGGTGCCTAAGCCCCAAAAAAGGCAGTATGGCATGTGATGCCACGTAAACCTTATTTGCTAGTAAGAAAACTAACTATATCCCAGCCAAAACTAGGACAGCTACCACTGCAATTTACAGCTTTACTATCAAAACCATCAAATGCTCAACTGTGCCAGTAGCCCCATAATCCCAAATGCCTGTGATCGTGAGGAAAAACCCCCAAACTTCTCCCCCTTGACTTTTTTTTCCCTTGAACACCCCACAGGGCTCTCTCTCCGATAACACATCCCCGATGGCCCCGGCTCTCAGGCTCTCCAAGTGGCATTTTTCTCTCAGAAACATAGCAACCAGCCCAATCGTGGAACGTTGCCAGCAAACCGAATAAAAACCCAGCTCGGGGCTGGAGTTTCACTCTTCTCCAATCGTTAAGTGCCACGAGCACCAGGGCGGATCGCTCTGCGTCAGGTTAGTTCAGCCTCACCGAGAAACTCAGCTCCTTGCCAGCGCCACTGAATTGCTACGGGCTCGGAAGGCACTTTTGGCACGCTGATCCGTCCCCTCTAGGTCAGGAAAAATAATAACGCTTTCCTAGGAGGAAAGAAAAACTGGAAAAATGCATCCAGTGAGACAGGAACACTGCTCGAGCACCGTGCTCTCCATCCCAGCACATCCATGGGACGTGGGAAGAGGAACCCGGCTCCTTCCCAGGCAGGGAAATGATGCCCATGGATGCCCAAGTCATCCTGCTCCATCCATATCAGCAAATTGAAAGCCATGATGGGCAACGTTCATGGCCACCACCACCGCTGAGTTATGAACCCAGTCCCTGGCACAGCTTTCATCCCAATTTCTCAGAGGGCACCTGGGCTGTGGCTGCTCGTGGCCCAAGGGGCTAGCGTGCACCTCCCCAGGATGGTGTCTGGGCTGCAAGAGGATCAGGATTCAGCTCTCCCCTCCTCCTTTGGTCCTGCGTCCAGAAGCATCAGCACCGACAGGGATGGACCCCAGGACAGAGAAGAGAGGAGTCATCCTTTCAGGGCACACGTCCTACTGGGGTGTCTGTACAACAGGGTCCATGAAGAAAACAGGTATCCCAAGATTTTCCCAAATGAGACTAATATTTTATTAAAGTCTCCTGTCTCCTCATAGACCAGAAGGAACTGGGGAAAAGAAAAAAACAAGCCAAACCCTCCCCGGGCTGGGCAGGTTCTTCATCTCTCAAGTCCAAGATCCATGAAAGATCAAAACTCTTGCTGTAATAAGCTCTCCCGGGAGGAGCTCGAGCAGGGCCGGGTGGGCAGAGGCAGCTGTGATTACAGCTGGCAGTAATGTAAATCCAGTCCCAAAAGAACCAGGGAAAGGGCAAAAACAGTCTCAGGGCAGTCAGCAGCCAGCAGCGAAGACGCCAAATCGACGATTTCAAAGGAGGCAGGGGGTTTCTTGGGGTTGACGTTACTAAAAGTCTTCACTTTCTCACCCTCAAGTCAACCCCAAGACCCTGATGCTAGGACACTTCAGAATAGGGGGTGAAAATAGTCAAAGAACATATGTCTCTTTAAATACATGCAAAAAAACCTCAAAAACCTGTGTCCTTGAGCTAAAAAATGGAAACGCACCCCTTTGAAGGTGACATCTGAGATGGTTGGGGAGCTTGGGGAGCTGCAGCACATGGTCCCCGTAAGTCTTTGCCGTGTCAATAGGGGCTCGTAGACTCGTGTGGCCAGTAGCAGCCCTACCATCAAAGACTTGATTCCATCTCTGCTCAGACGAGCTTTTACCCAGAAAATCAGCCCCTTTGATTGCAGCTGAAGAACTGCAGCAGAACAGAGGAGCTTCCTCATCTGCCGTGCAAAGCCAGGAGTTTGCAGAAGAGCCACTTCCCTGCCCGGGGAGATCCAACCTCTTTGCTCCTGTTCTTTGAGAGAGCTGTTTTCAAGACTCCTAAGTCTGTCTTCTTCTGAACCTCTGCAACAACTACAGCTCTTGGCCCAGAATGAGGAAAAAATGTATTAAAACTCTACCTAAGGAACTCAATATCTCCTTTGAACCCCTTCCATGGTTGGTATTAACAAACTTAAAGCTGGGCTTTGCCTTAAAACCTACCCCAGCTTGCCCTCCTTCAGCCATAAAGGGAGTCTCCAAGTCTTGAAGCCTTTGAAATCAGAAACAAACCCAACAGCTCTTCGGCGCAACGGAAGCCAAAACACCAAGGGAGGCTCCCGCAGCTACACTGGGCATCACCACACAACCCAGAGGTGACCAGGGACTCATCTAGGGGCCTGGAGGCAAGTAAAAAAAGTATTTGACCAGCCTTTTTGATACAACATAATTTCCTGATGATACGATTGCATCTAAAATGCCGTAAATTCAACAACCTTCACCTCAGAGCCACACTAACACTGCATTAAAAATTCAGCTTACTCCTCTTTGGTGAACAGTTATCTCATTCAATGGTTTGATTCACTGATATCTTAATGACAGCCTCCCCCGTTGTTGTTTTTTTAATGTTTAAAATATGAAATAAATGAGCCCTGTCAGGCTGAAAATTCTGGGTAGGCTATAGTAGCTGTTTTCAATAAATAATGATGAGAAGTTTCAATTTACCCATCATCTGGCATATCGCGTGACGAGGTTGTCATCTCCTTTCAGGCTTAAAAAAATCCATTCCTAGCCATCCTGCTAACGTCATTAAATATTGTGGCAGAGGCACTGAAGTTGCTTTTAAGAAGTAAAGTCTCTCTCCCTCAGTAAATAGTAGTGCTGAGGGAGAGGACAAGGCACCACGTTGGTGAAGAGCCCCATGTCCCAGAGAACCAGGGTCTCCCCACCCCTTCCAAAGGGTCTGCCACCCTCCCTACCCCTCCTTGCTTTTGCATGAAGACGTAATTATTATTTATTCCCCATTCCCTGTTCCAACAGGGACTGTACAAGCTATAGAGGGTGGTAGCCTGCAAAAAGGAAACCACTCTGATGCCACAAGACGTTCTGGACCACAGCAGCAGGAGAAAAACTTGTGGGCAAAGAGCTCTGCCAACGGGTTCTCCCAAGCCTGAGGGTTAATTTTTCATCTGCTATACAAGGTTTCTGCTTTCCAACAGCCCTCTTGTTATATAGAAATAGAAAAAAAAAAACCCACCACACCAACATTCTGGTTTCAATCCAGTAAGTAAAAACCTTTTGGTTTTTTCAGAGTGTTTTTCTCCAATGAAATTTGCCTGCACGAGTTTAGCTCCATCCCACCTCCAGGCGGGAGAGCGCCCGCAGGGAGGCTGAGTGTGGAAACCCACCAGAGATGCCACAAGGATGAAAAGCAACCCCAAAAAACAGGTCCAGCTTCTCCTTGTATCAAAGGGGAGTAACCCCAAACACAGAACATCAATCCCTTAAGGTGTCCCAGGCATGCCAGCCTCTGGGAAGGTGACAAGTCACCCCGAGCTCTGATCCATACGCCCCACTACTGTTATAGCAATCATTTCCCCCGCTTAAATTGTGAGTGGAAGGGGATGGTGGTACCACGTGGGGGCCGGTTGCACGCACAGCATCCCACATGCCGCTCACGGGCACCGTTCTGGTGCAAATCTCTTTAGCTCCGTTTCATCCAGGCAGCTTTAAAAAAAAAAAAAACCACACACACACACAAAAAAAAAATCTCAGCAGATTATATCAAAGGCTTCATCAGATTCCTATTGTCCTGGGTGCACCACATAATCCAAATGGTTTCAAAAGAAAACCGCTACCTGCTGATAGCCGGAGTGGTTGCCAGTTACCAGATGTCTGCCTTTTGTTGTCTCTAACTGGTATCATTTTATTATTTTTTTTTTTTCCCTCCACACACGAAAATGGAAATGGATTTTGATCCTGGGGAACAAGACGCACCGCAGATCAATTCATCGCAAAAAGCCCTTTTTTTTTCTTTGAGAAAGGATGTCTGCGCGGACGGAAATTTTGTTTTAGTGGGATGATTGGCTCTATTTAATTTAAACCTGTATTTATACGGAAAATTCAAATAATGCTCCCTACTTTGCATTTCAAAAAAGAATCTCAGTGTTTATGAAATCACTTTTGAGTCGCAATTACAGTTATTTGTCTCTGGGACACACAACATGTAATTGGGTCAACATTGTTAATGAGCTACTAGCATTATTGTTAATGAGCTACTAGTGTTGGTTGCAGTGTTTCATCCCCAGCAGGCGGCAAATACAGTATGTTAAGATAGATAATTATGGTAATGTTACAAATATCCACAGACCAAAGAAGTCATTAAAAATATTAAACAAAGAGGTTAAGTGAGACAATTGCGTGGAGCGAACTCTCCGCGGCGGCAGCAGGGAGGGACCGGCACCGCTCGGACACGGAGGTGTTTTCTCCCAGCGCCCTTGAGCACCGGGAACAAACGCTTGGCTTCATTGATCACGGGCTGGAGATGCCCCATTTCGTACAGTGCAGCAGGAGTTTTGTCAAAAGAAAGCTTTGCTTGCAGGCACCTACACAAAAGCATATCAAGAGGGGAAAGACCTCCTGAGCATTGTCTTCTACGCAAAGACCTACAAGCCCCACAAGGGTTCCTGAGCATCATCTTCTACACAAAGACTCCTTGATGGCAACGGTAGTGTTTTAAGAAGATGAACACCATTAAGAATGAAAACCACTTTGTTTTATTCACATTAAGCATATATTACCATTCATTTCACCTGCTGTCCCCTAATCCCCACCTCTTCTCACAGGTAATTAGCAATAGAACAAGAGGGAATGGCTTCAAGCTGCAACAGGGTAGGTTTAGACTAGATAATAGGAAAAAATTCTTCATAGAAAGAGTGGTCAGACACTGGAATAGGCTGCCCAGGGAGGTGGTTGAGTCCCCATCCCTGAATGTGCTTAAGAGTCATTTAGATGCGGTGCTGGGGGATATGGTGTAGGGGAGAACTTTGTAGAGTAGGGTTGATGGTTGGACTCGATGATCCCAAGGGTCTTTTCCAACGTGAAGGATTCTATGATTCAAAACAGCTTGTGGTGGGCTGTTCTCCATTGACTTCACCAAATCACTCATCATTTTACAGGCTTTATTTCAGGAGTCATTCTTGCCAATCAAAAAGAAAAGTCATTTATGGACCCAAATACTTCTGATGAAGCTCCAATACTTGCAGCTGCTGAGAACAAATGAAGAAGGAAAGGTCTGTGGCTCTCCCATCTCAGGTCAGAAGATGGCACCTGTGATGGGAAGTGTTTTTTAAAAAGCAGCAGCTTCTACAGGGTCCTAAAATGTGGGGGGTTTGCTGACAGTCCGGCAGGTCTTAAAGAGAAAACCCTTAAAACCAGACCATGCCAAGGGGAACAGGAGTTAATTTGTTGTTCTCAGATAAAATGCATATTTGGAGGTCCTTAAAATAAAATAGTACCATGTAGTGCTCCGGTTTCATTCAGCGCTACAAGTGACAGGGAATGATTGATGAAAAAAAGTGATCAGTCAAAAATAATTGCGTTATGAAAAGTGAGACGTTATTGAGGAATTAATGAGAAATAATGGAATTGATTGTGTTTTGAAATAATTAAAAATATTAACTGAAAATAACTGGAATGTGCAGATGGTTACAGCCCACAGCATCTGTAGGGAAATGCTATTTATTTGGCCATGGCTAAATACCGAGGAATTTAAACCAAGCCACTCTTTCCCTACGTGCACATTTGAGATGAGGCTTTCAACCAGGCTCTGTTGCCAATAAGAGAATCGTGCAGTTTTCCCCAAGAGCTGCTGCAAGGGATAGAGGCGAGCTAACCCCTTCCCACCCCCAGAAAAAAAAAAAAAGAATTCAAAATTAAGTTAAAACATTTCATCTCTGAAGGAGGCTCTAATAGCTGCAGCTTAAGTTCTCCAGACATTTTAACTGCTGCACAATTAAGCCCTCCAGGACAACCTGGAGGCTCCTACAGTGTTCAGATACACAGCATAGCCTCCAAGTGTTTTTCCCCCCCCAAAAAAAAGCTAAATATGAAAGAGGAGAAAAGCTCCACAGCACCGGGAAAGAACAAAAATCAATGTCTCTCCCTTGTTAGGTCAGCAATAGTTAAAAAAAGAATCCACACCTCAAGTTTTACCCTGCTCAAAACCCATCTGCAAGGGGAAGCGATGTTGCAAACACACCTTATGTGCTGGTTTTACACAATTCCTCACAAATTCAGTGCATCTAAACCCAACCACCACCAGTTCTATCTAGGGGGTCATCCTGGTGGGCAGTCACTTTGCTCAAAAGACCTCCTCTTGTCAAATACGAGATTTAGTCCTGGATTAAGACACCAAAAGGCAGGGTCCACCTGTGAACTGTTTACTGGCTTGCAAGCTGCACGATGGGGACCTTCTTCATCCCCCTTCAGTCCACATCCCCTCTCTTCCCGGGGCAGCAGATCCCAAATTTAAATACAGCCCTTCATTTTGCTTTACAATAAATTCCCTGGAGCTCACATGGCATCTTCAGCTTCTTAAAACCACTTTATTAGTGCCTTCAAAAAAAAAGTGTTCACTTTTTAGGTCCTTTCCCCCTAAAAGCCCCAGAATAAACCTGGAGAAACAGGATGCAAGAGACCAGCTGGAGCAAGGAGTCAGGATGGGGTTGAAATGTCATGGGGGGGGAACCATGGCATCCACAGAGCCTTGCTCCAGAGCCCCCCAACCACCCAGAGGTGGTTGAGCTTCACACCCCCTGAATTTCTCATCTGGAACATGAGGGACACACAAAGAGATTTTAATTTCTCAGCTGATTTAATCAACCCAGATTGAAAATTTCATTATTTAAAACAGGAATACAGAAAACAGATTATTTTCAAGGCCAGATTCAAGGTTTTCTCTCCTACAACAATACGATTGTCTTGGTTTCACCTTGGACAGCCTCTTAGTCTCTTACTTTTTCAGGAGACCCAGTAGCTCAAGCCCTGAGGACTCCAGGAGGCAGCAGTGGCCAAGGACCAGCCTCAGCTGCAGCAAAACTGTATTTCAGCAGGTCCTTTGCCATCCCCATCACCCCAGTGTTGCCCTCTCAGACCCTTCCCATCCCAGCTGGACCCCAAACGGAGTCAGGACCACAGGGGTGCAGAGTCCCACGGCTGCTCAGGCCATTACAAAAATAAAAATCAGAGGAAGTGCAAAACCCAGGGCAGGAGGAAGGTATGGAAGCACTGCTGCAGAGGGTGAAGAGGAAAAGCTTTGAACTCACAAGTCTCCCACGCTCTACTAGAAACTACATCCCTGGAGGAAAGAAAATTCAATTTATAGGACTCCCAAAATTGAGCTTTTTGGAAGAAATGGATAATCTCCACCAGAACAGCTGTTGTGTTATACTCAGCTGTGGCAACACTGGTCTCAGCTCTGGGGTGACACCACTGGATTGTCAAATGGGCAATATCAGGCATTTAAGTATGAAGGAAAGTGTAATCTGGATGCCCACAAACCTAATCATAGAACCACAGAATTGTCTAGGTTGGAAGGGACCTTTAAGATCATCTAGTCCAACCATCAACACCAATCTCTCACCAAAGCATAGAAGGAACAATTGAAATCAAAGTATCTGGAAGACAGACTTTGAGAGGGACTAAACTGGAATTTTATCATGATGGGCCATGCTGGAAGAGAGGATGGAAGCTAAAGATGAACCTAGAGGAATGCCAACCTATGATTTCTCTTTTTCATGCTTTTTTTTTAATGAACTTAATGGAGAACTAGAAGTGCATGGGTGAGTCTTAATGGTTAGTTAGGAAGCATCAACAATTCAGAGAAGGTTCAGAATATTAGACACAGAATTGGAAAAATAAGGCACAAATTAATAGCATAATGTGCAAAACTAGGTATTAACTACAGGGATTCCAGCTGTAACAGAGAAGTTTGAATTACTACCTTGTCCAGTGTATTTTAGGATCTCACTTGGTGGCCTACAGTTTTCTTGGAGACAGACCAATGGGCACATTCCTCTAGGAAAACAGTAGACCACCAGCATGGCTCACCTGTGAAAGGTCTCAATGAGATCCTAAGGTACTCCAGAGGGGTAATCCACCTCCTATTCCTAACTTGTGGGAAGCATCCCTCCTGCGGTAAGAGACAGTCACTGACCAAACTAGCCCTCCGGGTGGCTGGTGAGATGGATCCAGGCTGCACCAAGCCCACAGAAGATCCATCAGAGCAATACAGAAGATGTATCTACCAGCGCATGCTGGAAAACTCAGCTTGGTCATCAGCACAGAGTGACATACCGGAATATGCCTGACCAATTTCTCCAATCACATTTGGAAAGAAGACAATCCGATGGGAAAAATGAGCACTTTTGGCTCAGAAAGTGTTGATAAAAGAAAAAGATGTAGACTCGCCACAAATTCACAAAGGCTTCTGATTTTAAAACAAATTTAAGTATCAAAGGACCTGGGATCTGGTTCAGCCTTTCAGTAAGATTAGTGGAGAAAGGAAACCTAATTAGCTTTAAGGAATAGCTCAATCAATTTACAAAGCAGTTTGTGCAGCAGCATTGACCGATACAGGAGAGGAAGCATTTTCCAATCCTATGCCTTAGGTGCCTACAACCCAATGTAAAAACATTTCATTTGGAATTGGAAAAAGAAGCTCAACGCACAGAAGAAAGAGGGAAAGGAACTGTCTATTTCATGAAGATAATAATCCTACAAATGTGGGCTTTTCTCCTCTGTTAAGGACAGCAGCTCGACGTTGAAGTCATACGGCAACGTAAGGACTTGCCTGGGTTCATTGGGGCTGGAAGGACCATTAGGAAAATACATGAATGTATTGAAAGATGAGAGAAGGAAAAGATCATCCATACCTTCCAGAAGGGATAGCCTCAGTGCTGGGGTGATCCTCCCCTAGGACACTGCCTGGGGGGGGGGGGTTCAGACATGCCTGCATAGCCCTTTATTGATGGTTGACCCCCAGGACAACATCCTCACTAACTTACCTCTTAGTGGTAGACAGAAAAACTACATAGAACGGCAGCAGAGCAGGAAAATCCGCAGGTTTATCCCGAGGGACATGCATAAAGCACACGGACAAGTCCCCGCTGAGCTGCAGTACACTGCAGTTTTATTTATAACCTGACTTTGGGGAAAGAAAAAAAAAAACCCCACAAACCCCAAAGCACAAGTGATATGACCCATTCCTCACATGGCTAAAAATAAATAAATTCTTCTACTGAATAATTTAGTGACTCATCTTTGCCAAGTCCCAAAGTACTTTTGGAAAGAAGTCAGAAACATTTTCCCATTAACCTCCTGCAAATGCAGGTTTACGGTTCATAATCAGACCTAAATACGTGCAGTTCCTCAGCAGGAGGTTTTTAAAAGTAGTTCCCACCACAAACATTTGTTCTGTGGCAAAAGTAGCCAAGCTAAAAGGTGGGGTTTTTGACCATAGGACATCCCAGAGCCGTGTCCTCCAGCATCCCCACAAGTACATAAATGAGGAGGGATGAAATTGGGGATTTGGGGCAGAACTACTCCTTGGTGTGACATTTTTCAGCCTCCAACCCTACTCTGCAAGATCATAGAATCATAGAATGGTTAGGGTTGGAAGGGACCTCAAAGATCATCTAGTTCCAACCCCCCTGCCATGGGCAGGGACACCTCCCACTAGAGCAGGTTGCTCAAGGCCCCATCCAGCCTGGCCTTGAACACTTCCAGGGATGGGGCAGCCACAACCTCCCTGGGCAACCTGTTCCAGGGTCTCACCACCCTCATAGTAAAAAATTTCTTCCTGATATCTAATCTGAATCTTTTTTCTTCCAATTTGAAACCATTTCCCCTTGTCCTATCATTACACTTCCTGTCAAAGAGTCCTTCTCCAGCTCTTCTATAGGCACCCTTCAGGTATTGAAAGGTTGCTATAAGGTCNGCTTCTCGTCCATAAGCACTCCCAAGTCCTTCTCCTCAGGGCTGCTCTCCAGCCATTCTCCACCCAACCTGTATTTGTGCCTGGGGTTGCCATGTCCCAGGTGCAGGACCCTGCACTTGGCTTGGTTGAACCTCATGCAATTTGCACGAGCCCACCTCTCCAGCCTGTCCAGGTCCCTCTGGATGGCATCCCTTCCCTCTAGCGTGTCAACTGCTCCACCAAGCTTGGTGTCATCAGCAAACTTGCTGAGGGTGCATCATCCAGCTCCACGATTAGTGATGCCCATGGCACACCTCTCGCCCCTGCAGCCTCAGATGTCTTCTTAATGGACGAAGTTTCAGCTTCACAAAATGCTCTCCTATTAAATCTAATTTAAATGCATAACTTAAGATTCCTAAATAGACATATTACAGAGATTTAAAAAGACAGTTAATGCATGTTAAATATAATCAATTCCGGGCGATGAATAGTAATGTTTTAGGAATCACAGCCTAACAGATTAAGACACATAGCCTATTACTGATCTAATAATTAAAAGACAATTACCGCCCATTTAAACCTCAGTAAAATGTGTCAGAAAACAAGGCTTTCACTTGAAAATGAGATATAAAGGTATCCAGCAATTTAAGCGCTATCATTTTTCGTGCAATTCAAAGGAGTCTCATTTTCAGCAACTGCAGAGTGGTCCCTTTGAGGCACCCAAACTTTCTCAGGCGAATGACGAGGGCGCCCACGTGACCCCAAATCACTGCCAGCGCTGCAAAATGTAGGCTGTGAGAAGAAGTCTGGGTTAAGTGCGCCCCTCATCACTTCAGGGCTAAAAGAAATTCACGTTCCCAACATAAAGGTGCCAATCAATTTGTTCTAACAGGAAATAACCAGATAAATAATTGCAGGATCTCGGGTTGAGAAAAAAACCAATTTACACTTTAATGTTTCACTTGAGCCAAAGCTCCAGCAATGGAGAACATCCCAAGAGGCATCTACCTTCTTGGCTGTGTATCTTTCCGATTTCCTTGGCATGTTTTGATTTACCAGCAGCACAAGCTTTTTCCTCACACGCTGAAAATCGACTGGATTTAAGTATGATGTCTAAAATTGAAGATGTTAAAATATTTGGAACAATAAACATCACGCGGGAGGGAAAAAGAGGAATAAAAGCAAGTCGAACACATGGGACATGTTTGTCAAGTGCTTGCATCCAAGTTCGGTGTTGACCACATGCGGTCAGATGTGGCGCAAGGCTGAGCCTTCAGCTGTGCCATCAGCACAGAGACACAATCACAGAATGGTTTGAGTTGGAAGGGACCTTCAAGATCATCCACTTCCAACGCCCCTGCCCTGAGCAGGGACACCTCCCACCAGACCAGGTTGCTCCAAGCCCCCTCCAACCATCCCTTGAACCCCTCCAGGGATGGGGCAGCCACAGCTTCCCTGGGCAACCTGAGAAGGTCTCACCAACCTCACACCAAAGAAGTTCTTCCCCAGATCTCATCTCAATCTCCCCTCTTTCACTGTCAAACCCTTCCCCCTCAATCAGGGATGACAACCCCTCATCATCTTCGTCGCCTTCCTCCAGACATTGCTGTTAGGAGCAGGGGAGCAGCTCCCAGCAAGAACTAGGGCAGAGCCAATTATAAATCATTTCTTTGGGGCTTTGTGGGGACTGTTTCTTAAGGCAGCAACCACAGGACTTCAAACGCTTTCATTTGCATCTTCAAATGGAGGGTTGTCTGCTGTCGTGTATTTCAGGACTTGACAAATCTCTCCCTTCCTGCAAGTTTTTGCTATTCTGTAAACAAACAGCTTGTTTTAGCTTGGAGAAAATGTGTTACAAGTAACAGCCTTAATAATTAAAGTTTTCCTTTGCTGTCCAAGACTTGTGTGGGAGAGGAAGCCAAGGGAGCACTAAATAGAGAGTCTTTAGTCAAGATCGGCCACGTATGAAAGGGAGTGACTCGCGTAACATTGATTACATCTACAGCTCCTGGCTGAAAACAGCCATCAGCAGCTCAGCTCTGCTCCTGGCAGGTTTGGAGGGTATGCACATCCCTGCAATTAGGCTGCCATTTGTGCCACACGAAGAGAAAGGGGATTAAAAAAAACCCCCCTCAACTACAAACGTGTTTCACCAGGGAGTGCATCGCGCATCCCATTCTGCCATCCACTCCTGGTCTCAAAGTTCACAGGCTGGCAAAGGACCACCTCAGCAGCCAGCCCAACCTCTCACGGCTCCACATGGCCCTGCCAACTGTGCAAAACATCACCAAGAGACCCATTTTTCAGCAAACTCAAGTCACTGGGTCAAGTAGAAAAAGACTAGGAGATCCTGGGACCTGACCACCATGCTGGTTCCTGGTGGTCAATCCGTGTCCATAGAGGGGATCTCTGCCCACTGTTCCCACCTCACTTGCCTCCACAACCCCGCAGAGGAGAAAATAGTGCAGTTATTCTGCCTTTTTCCCCAGCCTCTGCAAGGAAATATCCACAAACTGACAGTGTCAAGACTCCTTGGTAGAACCACCCAACGGGCAGCTCCACTTCAGAACCATCATCGCAGCCTCTCTACACTCAGAACATTGATACCACACATCCCAGGTAAAATGTCATAATCTAAACAGCATTTAGCTTTAAAAAATTTTCAAAAAGCATCCATTTACCTCCCACATCAGGGCAGGTGCCACCACCAGCTCTGTCCTGGTCCCCAGTCCTCATTCCTCTTAGCACATGGCTCCTCACAAAAAGAAAAAGAAGCTCTAAAACGTCAATTTTGGATCCTGGAGAGAGAGGCTTTTTTTTTATTTTTTTTGCCAACGAGCCCTCCTGTTGAGAACATTCACCCCAAATTTGTCAAAAGCTTTCTGCTGTTAATTGAAGGAAGCAGAAATCTGTTTGCTGAAGCTCCACGAGAAGAAAAAGATGTCAGATAAATTATTCATCGCGAATTACTCACTTGGCTCTTGCTAAGAAATTACTTGTTTTCACCAAGCTTGCATCAGATTAATTCCTGATTTATTTCATTTATTTAGATGTCTTAAGCCAGCAAAGGGATGCGGATAGTAAAGATGCAGAACAAAGAAGGTTTTTAAGTAGACTCTACATCTAATCCGCGGGTGACCACTACTTGAGCAAATTAGCAAAACCACTCAGTTCCAGGGCAGTGCAGAAGGGTGCGTTCCCAGAAAGAAAAAAAAAAAAAAGCCATCTTGAGCAACTTTATTATCCTTGCAATTACCTGCAAGTGGATTAACAAGTGAATCTGACTTCATTACATTAGCTTGATATTAAATAAGTAAGAAGTTTCAATTTAATAGGCGTACTAATTGGTCAAAATTACAGGCATCATACGAGCACGGTATCAGAAGTACCGGTGCACAGTTAATAAAGTGTGCTTAGAACTTATCTGAGGAGGCTGCAATCCCTGTGTCAGCCTGAAATCCAACCCACTGCCTCTCTTTTGGCCTGATTTTCCTTGGAGCAGGGAATAAATACATTTACACACGCTCCCAGGGCACGGTTCCTGAACTTGATATGATTTTTTGGGTGGGGGGAAAACACATGGTATCGCATTGTCTGCCCCACCACACGCTTGCTCAGGGCTTGCCTTCAACAAGAAACTCACAAATAATTCAGCTTAAGAGACTAGCTGCTTCCAAAGAAGAGTGCTATAAGCACGTACGTTAAAATAGTTATTCTGAAAATTAAGGTAGCAGGGTTTGCTTTCAAGGAGCAGCTGCTGTCAGAGATTAGTTACGGCACCTGAAACCCACTATTATTTTTTTTTCAAGAGTCTCTCAGTCTATCAAACTCAGGCATTTCTGCCCAAGCTTTTTATTTTTTTTTTTTTCTTTTAAATAATAATAAAAAAAAATGATTACTAAGCCGTTTTAGCCACAGAGCCCAGGACTTGAGCGTTGTTACAACATTCACTCCAGATTCAGAGCCTGCTTTTAAGTGGTTGCCCTCCCCAGCGGTAGCTCCTCTCACCACCGCAGCCACTCTTGTGAAGAGATTTGCAGCCCGCTGCTCCCCTTTCCTTTCAGGCACGTGGGGGAGAGAGGAATTAGCTGTAATTTGCTGCCAGGAGAAACCCAAGGTGCTGTAGCATCCCCATTACATAAGGAAATCAAAGATGCTACAGGCTGCAGCTCAGCCTGCTATAAATATATCTGTTCAGCTGAACGTTGCAGAGTGATGCCGCGGTCGCCTGGTGGCTGGGGTCGGTCTGCTGGGGACCAGTGCTATTCCCAAGTGCCAAGGGAAGCCGGCTCTTGAAGGAACAGCAATTACTCTTCTGCAGACAACCAGGTCCTCCCCACATCACCCCTACGTGAGGATTGATAGCGTGCAGCAAGGTACCCTGCTCCTATAGTCTGAAATGCCTCCTTGCCCTTACCTCACAAGCCCAGTGCCACTGGGAGGAATGGGGGATTTCTTTGGGTCCAGTTAGAGAGCTGGAGGTTGACCCCGTTGATGAGGTTTGGGTGCAGGAAAGCTGGTTCAAGCTTCCAGCTCCTCCATGGGAGCTCTAGAAGTCCCCTGGAGCCCTTCATCCTGCCAAGCAGGAGCACAGCAGGCATCCAGGTTTAGTGGCCACGGTGCCACCCAAATTAGGTGGACGCAATCACCTCGGCTCGGGGTGTAAGGGGTCTTTCAAGGCTCACCAAGACACATTTTGGGACAGCCCAGGTGCTCCGTGCAAGCATGACAGCCCATTGCTGAAGGATGCCACTGCCCAGTCACACCTCTGTTCCCTCCGGCTTTGGCACCTGATGGAACAGGCCACTCCCTGACTTTAAAACCATTTTTCATCACAGCTGAAGGTGTCCAAGTCACCTGCTGCTTCTTGCCCAGCTACATCCATCTCAGCAAGCAGGGCCCTAGAAAGCTCAACTGCTTGTATGGCATCCTCTGCTCCCTGGACCACCTCCAAGACAACATTCTTGCCCATCTCTGACCTTCTTGCCACCAGTAGGGACGACACAAGGAAATTACTGCCTGGTTGCTTGGCTTTTCATCCAACCAAGACCATGGAAAACCTGTCTCCTACACAACTGGAAGCCACCCCTGAAGCTCAGGTGCTGCCTGTACCCCAGCGCTGCCCAAAGTACTCTGACCTGATGTTCTCGGCCACCACATGGCAGAGCTGCTCCACTTTGTGTGTTAATTAAATATTTATCAGGCCAGCAAGCAGCATTACAGCTCCACGGGCAGGGCAGTCAGCTGGGATGTGGGAGGGCTGGGTTCACCACTGCAGCAATTAATATTTAATGAGCTGGGTGAGGTAGAAAGGCTTCACCAGGAGACACAAAGGGCCACATCCATCCATCCATCTCTCCCTCCCTGGACTTGTGTTTGGAAGAATCCACCCCCCCCAGCAGGTCTAAACCCCACAAAGCTGCAGCCTGAATGGAGAGGCACAAAGTGGGGGGGGGGCATTCCCAGGCACCCCAACTACCCCCTGACAGGTATCAAGCCCAGCACCAGGATGGGATTTAGTTAATCCTGACGGAGCGATCCCACTGGGAGCAGGCGTGGGAAGAAGGTGCACATGAGGGAGATGCCAGAGTTTACCAAGATGCGATTTATATTTAACACAGAAGGGGGAAAAAAAACACCCCACAATTTCTATGCCCCATAAATGCCATAGATCTGCCTGACTCTGACTCACAGCAAAGAGAAAAATGCTTCAATTTGGTCCAGTTTGGGTTCAGCCCCAACACACACACCTGCAGCAGACCCTGGATGGTCGGGCAAACAGAAACAGCAGCAGAAACGTGGGTGTTTCTGGCACTTGCAGGCTGAAAATTGGGCTCAGGTGTCTAAAAGTTGGTTTTATGGATGTTTAGCAGCACTAGTCCTAATATTGTCTCAAGCTCTTTGCCAGTCCTAAAGATCTCACCGTTTTTCAAATGTTTACACCTCGGTCCCTCAAGGAGGTTTCGCCGCCACTTTAATTGCCAGGAAGCATATTAGTTATTAGTCTTTTCTGCCCAAGCAGTAAGTGCCTTTCCCTGGCACTGCGTGGAGAGCTCAAGTAGTGTTTGGGGACATTCCTCAAAGAAAAGACTCGCATGAATATTAAACACCGTAATGGAGTGCAGTGAAGTTCCTCCAGGTTTGCAGAGAAGTAACTCAGGGCTGGCTTCTCCCTGATAAAATTTAAAAGCACTTTCCCCTCCAATCTTCCAGCTCACTGTCAAAATCAAGCTAAAATAATACTTTAACAGCTGGCACAACGCTGGTGGCTTCCTGTCCTAAGCTCCTGACATCCCCATCGAGTTTGCTTTCCCTTGTTCCTTTAATACCAGGAGATTAAGGATGCTGCTTGTACAGCAGCATCAGTCGTTCAAACCCCACGAGACCCTACGCTCACATCAGTAAAGCTTCCCAGGCCGGGAGAAGATTCAGGGGGAGATCTGGCCCATCTCAGAGCAGGGTTTTGGCTGGTGAGGAGGGCGGTTTGGCAGCAGACATGCTCCGAGCAGCTCTCCGCAGTTTCCAGAGCGCAGCATATTTTCCGCAGGCTCCGGCCGCTAACAGTGGACGTTAATTGAATAAGCATTAATTCTCCTCCGAGGACCATCTGCTGAGGACCAGCTCGCAAGCTCCTCTCAGAAACCAGGGCAACAGCACCATCTAGCAGAGCAGCCCAAAAAGTGCTGGAGAGACTCGCTGCCCATGAAGAAAAGAGGGTACCAAGGGCCGGGTGATGGCAAGGTAAGGACTTTTGGGTCCTATCAGTGATGGCCTCGCACACCAACAACCCCATTTCCATCTTCAGACACCTGACTCAACAGCCCCAGCATCCACTTCTTTCTTAACTTCTTCCAAACCTCTCGCCGTGCTTCTATGTTGGACCACAATCTTTCAGCATCACTCCAGGAGAGGGAAACAGCCCCTGCCTTGCCCAACTTGTCACACCTGGGATGTCACTGTGTCACACAGCAGATGTCATTTCTGCAGCACTTGCTTGTGGTATAACCTTGGTTTGCAAAAAAAAAAAACGCAACACACCACCCAAACTTTCTACAGGTGGAACGTCCTTTAGAAAATGATCCAGATCTGGTCTCTCAGACCAGTGGAGTCATGCCCATAGGGTGGAAATAGCCCAGGGAGCTGCAGAAAAGCTAGGAGAAGGAAAGAAACCTTCTCACCAGTATCTTCTGCTTGGCAGGGTACAAAGGATGCTTGCAGCTGGGCCAGAATTTGAGGGAATCCTCTGAAAAAAAACCCTGTTTTCTGTACTTTTTCTCCCCTCCTTATTTTTCTCAGAAGGGAACTCCTTTCCCCCTCAACCTCATACAAGACCTCAAGCTAACATTTACTACAAAATACAATTTTCAGGAGTATATTAATTCTCATAGTCTTTTGACATTTTACTCCTCTGAAGTAACTCGAAGCTGGCTTCCTCCCACCACCCAGCTTTGTGGTACTCCCCAACGTCAGAAACTGGAAGAGCGGCCCTGCTGAAGGGTAACTGGGACCATGTAGTGGAGACCTGAGAAAGGCTGATGGTTCATCCAACCAAAAATTGCTTTTGCCTCTCTCCTTGACAGAGCAACACATCCCCAAGGATGGAAGAGGGGGATATCAGAGACTTACCCAGGACACGTTCCTTTGTAGCCTGCTCTAGGTGGACCTGCTTTGGAAGTGGGGGGTGGACTAGATCTCCAGAGGTCCCTTCCAACCCCATATCATCCTAGGATTCTGTGATTTATTAAGGCAAAGGTGCTTCAAGCAGAAAAATTTCTTCTTTGCTCCAGCCTGTGTTTGCTTGGTTTGTTCTCGTGGACAACTACAAATTTTCATGTTCAATTTTCCTGTAAGATCTCCCCCAATGGAAAATCAATTCCAACACCTAAGGCTCTGCACAGGACAAATTGTGAGAAATTCTCTCTCGGTAGTGTAATGAATGGAAATTTATACTCGCCAATCTATTTTGTCTGTTTGGTTTTTTCCTCCCCACGCGGGGAAAATAATGGCCCTCTCACATCAGGCAAACATCAGGTTCTCTTCAGTCCCTTGTAATTCCTTTTCTGATCTTGCTCACACTCGTACAATGAAATCTTTGTTGATTTTATGCTGAAGGAAACCGGTAATCACTTAACTGACTTCCACATTTTATAGAGCTGAGCAATTCTTCCATTGCACCATCGCCTGGAATGCAGTTACAGGCTTTATTTTAAGTCCATATTAAGCTCTGGTTTTGATCAAATCCCATCACAACCCTAGAAAGGACATTCCCTGTGTTAATTACCCTCACAGCATGATACATGTCTCCTCTGCCTAGTCTGAAATTACCGGCTTCAAGCCTTGTCTTTTAGTGATACTTCTGATTTTTATGATGCATTCTCCCCATTAGAACTTCTGCCTTCCTGGGAAGGTTATAACCAGTTCATCCATCTTTTTCTTACAGAAAAACGGAGCTTACTTTCTTCTAATGGAGCACAAAGCCATGTTACCGGGGCTCTTTTGGTCCCTTTCTGACACCTTTGGGAGTCACAGACACAAGGGGAGGACGCAGTGTTTCTGTAATGGCCTTGGTGGATCAGTTCAAGTGTTGTTATCACAGCAGCACCACTGAACAGGACACCCACTCAGATCAACAAGCGTGGTAAGAAAATTATTTTCCTTTTACCAAAGCATCCTGAGATTCATGATTTGGCAATGTAAGTCAAGTTCTAAAGAGGTAATTTGAGCACAACTCAAATTATTTCAGAGAAATATATTGATTTGTTTGTTGTTTTTTTTTTTAAACATTTCACACCATATAAAATCTCAGAAACCCTTGAACTTAAATATTTTGTCCTGCCTTCTCCGAGTGAGACAAATACAATTTGTTCCAAGCCATCTCAACACAAAATTTCATTTCCCTAACTTTAAATGCCTTTTCTCCAAGAGCCTGTGATTCCTCTTCTGAACAGATCCCACAGCCAAGCTCTCCCATTGGGTACCACAGGCACAGGACGCTCAGAAAAATCACAAAAACTGCCCTTTTGATGCTATATGGAAGTTATAGGCCCAGTCTCATTTTCTCTTCCAAACTAAGCATCCCAGAATTAATATATCCCATGCTTTATGGAAAGCCTGCTCTGTCTGCCTGCCTTCGCATGAGTCATATGGTTTTATAACACCACAGGTCCCATTAGAAAACCCCATCCTCCAAGAAGAATGGGAGATGGAACCATCTTCATTTTGCAAGTCCCATGTGCTAGAGAAGATGTGCAGGGAGTCACATCCCAACAGAGCTTTTCAGCAAAATAACCAAGAACCACATCAGAGCAGGTGGAAAAATCAAACACTTAAATTTTCATCGATTGAATAAAGGTTTTGGAATAAGTCAAATGAAAACCCTAAAGAAATTTCAAGCCTGCAGGGGAAATCCCAACAGCACAGGACTTTGGGGCTTGGTAATCTCAACCCACCCTCGGTCTGGCTCCAAATCAGGGAGCAAGACCAACAGGATACTCTGGGGACCCACAGCTAAACCCCACGCAGCTCATCTATGAGGGACACTACTGTCCCCAGCAGCCATCCTGGTTCATGGACCAGATTCTTCCACATGTCAGCAGAAAAATCACCAATGAAGGCAACTCAGACATCCCTTTCTTCTCCATACCACTACCTTTTCCACGTCTTCCATGTCTGCCATGGTACCACCACAGAAAACCCACAGGTGTGTAGCAGCTGAGCTGGTTATTTGTTCATAACTCTCTCCTCTTTGCATTTTCCTCCAGTCTTTTGGAGAGAAAAAAAAATGTCATCTGAGGCTGGTTTTACTGAATATTGAAACTCACAATTTGAGAAGGAGCCTTTCCCATGACAGGAGTTCCCCCTCTGAGGGAAACGAGATAATTTCCAATAATCAGTCTGGGACAGAAATCAGGTTAAAATTATTTCCACAAGACTCTAATTGAGTCTTAATGACATGACATGTCAGGTCTATGAAACCTGTCATGGGTCTTGTTCCTTAGGGCTGGAAAAGCAGCACACGGTAAGATGTCAAGGCATGGCGTACCTTTCCCTCGCTGCCCATTACAAACCAGACCTTCCCCACAACCCTGGTGCAATAAGGAGCCTTCCTTCTACCTGCTGTTTGAGGCCACTGCGCCAAGAGAAAAAATAAAAATGCCATTTGAACCAAATTATGGTTGGATTTTTTAAACCAGGCTCACTTAGCTCTATGGCCACTGTGGAAATGCACGTTCTTCACCACTGGTTGATAAAGACAACAAGAACTTACAGCTTAAGGTGAAAGAAAGAAGACACTCCTATCCCTGCAGAACTACTGCCCATAGAACAGTGTATACAAGGTCAGGAACTCTTACAGAAGCAGTCACTAAGTCAGAAATTCCCCATTGCTGGAGGGTAGAAGGCCTCATGTTCCATCACAGGACGTCCTGGTTAAGGAAGGGACAACCAAACCCATGCACGCCCCAGTCCAGGACTCAGCAAGGGCTTGACAAAGCCCATGGGTTGCTGTGGCAAGAGCAATGGGCACAAGAAATACAATTCTCACCCCCCTTCTCCATTTCAGAACACCTCTCGTGACCAAACTGCACCTCTTCCTTCCCAGCTGTCACCTCCCATGGTCAGAGCTGCTGCCTTGACACATCTCTGCCACCGCTCTGCTCACAACTATTTCAGGCCTTTTTATTTCAGCTCAAGAATGAATTTATTCTTTCACAGCACAAATAGCACAGCTATTTCAAGCCCGTCTACACGATTTTTTTCAAAAGAGATCATTTTTATAATTCGAGCAGATTGCATCTGCTCTGGTGGAGGCACTAGGTTACTAGAAATAGGACAGAAAACCAGTGTTCACACAGAGATTTCCACCAGTTTGCCACAAAGAGCATATGGCAGATAAGTACCAGCAGCTCCCAGAACAGCAACGGAGGAGCCTAAATGCAAGAAGTCTCACAGAAATGACCCAGAAATAATTTTTCATCTGTAGGTGTGTTGCCACATGCAGTGGTCCTTGACCTGCCCCAGGGTCTCAAGCTCTTTCCACCTGCAGATGCCCTTCTCCCATAGGAGGTTAATGCCATAAAGCTTCACCTCTTTATGCACCTTTCCAGAAAGGTGTTCCTTAAATGTTCCATATAAGTACACTGGGGACTAGAAAAGAATTAAAAGACAACCTTGAGGTTTGGAACGTGATCTTATTTCTCTCCTTCCCCGAGGAGACAAGCCATCAGACCTAAAAACCACTCATTTGAGCTGCCTGGTCCCAGAAACCAGATCTGGTTGGGGATCTGGTTGAAGATCACCTGATCTTCAACTTGAACATCACCTGAGAAGAGGCTCCAAGCATTAACATTTTCTGTATTGGCAAAATGAACTCAGGCTGAGAGTAATTAGCTAAGAAATTCCAGCCATGCTTGGTGCAAGCAAGATCAGGGCCAGAGCAAGAAACTTCAAGGCTGCCCAAGATGTAGGTGATCTGGATGACAGACGCTCACACAAAAAACTTGTGACCCTGCCATAAGACCACGTATTTCTTCAGGATAAGTTCTTCTGGGCAGCATTTTGGAGTCCTATTCCCACACAGTATAGTCATGCCCAACATATAGAAACAAACACCAGCAAGACCTCAAGAGGAGGATGATGGAGGATAGCCACAAGGAGCTGTCAAGTGCCAAGAAGAAGTCTTTCAGACAAACAAAAAAAACCAACACCAAACTGGTTAAAGATCAACCTTCCTTCTCCTTTCCTATGTCAGAAACCACTCATGTGTTACACTGAGTGGTACTGACATTTCACTCCGCTTGTATCGCGTGTTAGAGGAGCACATTCAAGCTGCTGTAGACAAGGTTGGGTTAACACCACCATTAAAAGTTCCCTCTGCCCCTTCCCCTGGGGCAAGGGGCTTTCAGCCTTGCTCTAAATACTTGCTGAGGGATGAAAGCTGACAGAATTTAGGGGGGGGGGGGGGGGGGGAGTTGTTTACAAGTATTTTCCTCAATATCAATTGGACTATTTCCTTCAGAAAAAACCTAAACCATGAAGCTTCTCGGATGGTTTCATGAATTTTCTGATGGTGTGTGCGGTTCAGGTCTGACTCCGATGAACTGAGCAACCTGCTCTGGCTTTTGTGTTACTTTGGAAGCAATTCAGAAAAAAATTCAGCTGCTGAGATAAGATGTAAAGAGGAGAAAAAGGTGAGGGGGAGGTTGAAGTCTCTCCACTGACAGTTGTCTCTCTTTAAATGAGCAAAACAAGCCAAGTGGGCCAATCTCAAACACCTGCATGTAGGGGCAGCTCTACCTGACCAGAATGCAACTGGTCACCAGTTTATACGCTCTAGCACAAGGGTTTGTCCTCTGTTAAACTACAGATTTCCTGTGTTATCTATACTGCATGAAATATCTCAGGGATGCTCCCCTATGCTATGCAAATATGTGACTTAACCTGAACCCTCCTCACCATTTTCCACCTTTTCCATCACAATCCAGGTACAGACCGGGAGCAACCACAACGCTCCCATCACTCCACAACTCCCAGTCACTCTATACCATAGGCTCAGACCCCACATAGTTCTTTGTTTCACTGCAATCGCAGTCAATTTGCCACATATTTCATCAATCCCTTCTACGTTCTCTTACATCTCCGAGACAAATCCGAACCCATTCCCCCATTTATTGCCATTTATCCCACTTTCCCATCTTTCGTACGCTTCTACAACAATTTTTTTACCGGTTCGCCATTAAGCTCAAGATTTTGGGAGCGCTCAATAGGATGCTCTTCCTCAGTTCAGTTTTTTCCACCCCCCAGTACTTCTCATTTAATTTCCATTCACTTACATCCACAGTGATTTAAAGCTTTGGGTAACTCAACCTTTAACAGTCCCAAAATTATGCATCAGTGGTCAATGCCATTTTCTTCCCTTGCACAAAAGAAGCGTTGATATAACCCGACCAGTTGAGCTGATAGATTTCCAGCCAGTCATCACCTCTTTGTCTATTGAAATGAGGTCAATATTCAATTATCCAGAGTTCGGTACACAGTTTCCACATTAGGAAAGCATCATATTTCAAGATTTCTAAGGAAGCTTTGTAACCGAGGGCCTGAAATGTCCAGCAAGTGCTCCCAGGTCTAAGTGGCATGAGAAAACTCAGATTAAATTCCTCTGCTTTGGGCAGAGGCTGAGGGAGTCCACCCAGTAAGCTCACCCCACAGCTGATCCATGGATCTGTATCAATTACTCTATCCCAGAGTTACTAAAACCCATCCTAGTTTTCTGTTAAAATCCCCTTTGACATGCCACAATTTTCGAGCAGCCTGTAACACTACAGCAGAAAACCATGTCTCAAAACACCCTTACTCCCCACCCAGTCCCCAAGAACACCTTGTAGTCACCACATTGACTATTCCCCTACCACATAACCCCGAAATATTATTATTTCCATTCAGATCATTGACTGTTTCAATTGTTCACCACCTTCTTCTCTCAAGTCACAGGCGACAGGACGAGAGGAAATGGCCTCGAGTTATGCCAGGGGAGGTTCAGGCTGGATATTAGGAAAAATTTTTTCACCGAAAGGGTTATCAGACACTGGAATGGGCTGCCCAGGGAGGTGGTTGAGGCACCATCCCTGGAGGTGTTCAAAAGACAGGTTGATGTAGTGCTGGGAGGTATGGTTTAGTGATGGTGATGCTTCTTGTTTGTTGTGCAGGTGTCTATTTTTGTCAAAGTTAGGTTGACGGTTGAACAAGATGATCTTTAAGATCCCTTCCAACCTGGAAGATTCTGTGATTCTGTGATTCTTCTTCCCCCTCTCTCTTGGAAAGGGTTGGAGCTGAGCTCAACTAGGCTCCTGGGCCACCGTTGTCCCCTCTGGCCCTCCTTGTTTTCTGCAGCTCTTTTTCCTCCAACTGCTTCTTGCAATTAAGTTCTGCCAAACAATTACTCAGCAGCTATTTATCTTTTCCATACTTCCATCCAAGGATGGAAAACTTTCAGAGATACTCTGCAGTTTCGTGCTTCTCAGGAAAAAGATAAACTTCCCATGCACCAAGCAGAACGAGTATTTTGAAAAATACTGGAAAATTACTTGTGCTGATTTATGTGGGCCAGATCCTTGGCTTCTACATGAAGCTACACCAGGTAACAACTGGGGAGGACCTTGCTCCGCTCCAGCAGTTTTACCATGTTCTTTTGACAGGTTGTGTAAAATAGCACCAGAATTTTATGTTGTTATTTGCATTGTCAATTATCTTTACAGGAAGGGGGAGCAAACAGACTATTTTTTTTTGCCTGGGCCACTAAGTTTCCAGTAAGAGCTGCAATGTCCCAGTAGCCAGGACTGCCCCCTCACACACTCATCCAGCTCAAGAGAAAACCCAAAAAGCTCAGGGTAAACACCAACATCTAAAACCAGCACATAAGAAAATTCAAGCCAGAAGATACCACATTACAAGGGAAAAAAGTCCATAATATTATAAATAAAAGTCCCTCATTATAATCACATTCACACCAGCATAAATAAGGAACAATTCCTCTAAAGCCAAGGAGCTCAATTGTTCTACTGCCTGAAACACAGATATTAATTTAGAGTCAGGTTGTTCATCCTTCTCCTACAGTGAGAATATAAGAGAAGAAGGGAAAGGTGCAGAGCAACCACAGTCTCTACAAAGCTCTTCACTCTTACCTTGCAACCAAGAAGCAGCTCCTCACCAACCCAGAGAAGAAACCAAACCACCACAGCCTTCCAGAACACAAAAAAACTCCAACTGCCACCCTGTTCTTATTAAATAAACTGACTTAATTAAGCCCACGTGTGCTGAGTTTGGCCCTGCCCTCATTCTGCCAGGACAGAGCAGGATCAGCTCGTTAGAAGCAATGAAGTCCACCTGGTGGCCAAGCAGGAGCCCAGTTCCAAAGCTTGATGTCGGATCACCTTTCTTAAGAAAGGAGTGTTCTCCATCCCTGGAGCAGGCTTTGCTCAGAGAATTTTTGCTATGAGAATTTTGAAGCGTAAGTAATTTAAAAAAAAAAAAACACAAGAGCTTTTCCTTTGCTTTTTTAATTGCGAATTTTGAGTTCTTCCTCTGTTCCTATTTCAGAGTCAGTGCTCGGCCTTTCATGCGTACGTTTCCAACTCCAAAATGCAAGTGGAGAGGTTCGTGGGCATCCAGATGCTGGAACTCAAGGGACACAGGGGGTTATTGCTGCAGAAATGCAACCAGGCTCCTTTCCCACCAGCTTTCAGGCTGGAAAATGTCATTTATGGCTTCTCCTTCCCAGCGTCCAGGGGCTGCTGGGCAAACCCACCATGTCTTATAGGATAGTAGACACCTGATCATATGGTAAACAAGGGTTTGTGTTCCAGTGAGACCGATGGAAATAACATGACCCAAAGCACGGCAAACACTCCGGAGCTGGAGAAAAGACAAATGGAGCTCCAGGAAAATTAGACAGGAAAGCGCTGTTGCACTCAGTTATGTGCCAAAAAGCGATGCTCGTGTGTTTGTATTACACTTATTAACGTCTTCCTCATCTCTAAAAAACTGCGCCCTGTCCGGAGAGCATTAACAATGTAATACATGTTTTTGTTGCTAAGTATGACTACTTTTAATTTAGCTTCTCTGTTTTACCGAGCGCGGTCTAAATCGCTCCACCCAGCGCTCGCCCGGGTTACGTGTGCTGTGGATTTAAACTAGTGGTTATGGATGGGGAAAAAAAAAAAAACCAACCAACAAGCCCAAACAGCTTTTCCAATTCCTTTCAAGCAATTCAATCCCCAGCATCCAGTTAAATCGATTAGAGCTGCCGTGCTGGGATTTGTCACACGCGCTCCCGTAACTCCAAACGGTTTCGTTTTCCTTACGTTTGCTGGGGAAACGGGAATTGTCTTCGGGGCGGGCGTCGAGAGGAGCTTTACCTTGTCAGGAGTCCCAAATTTTAAAGCTTTTCCTCCTGTAGGTCTCTGTCTCAGCAGCTCCCATCAGACCAGGGGCTTTTTGCCCTTTATGCTTCCCACTTTTCTTCCCCAACGGCTGAAGCTGAAATTTGGTGCTTCGCTGGGGCAAACGGAAGAGAAACATAAAGCAAAGCGATGCTTCACCCTCACAAAAATTGGCTTTTTGCTCATTTTTATACCCCTATGCTTCGGCACCGCTGAGCCACAACTCCCAGGGTGAACGTTGGCCGTCCAGGTGGTCACTGATAAAATAGTTTGAGGATATGACTCCTATCAGCCCTACAAAGATCTCCGCAGAAAAAAGGTCTACTCAATGTTGGTGGTCACGTAGCATTTAGGGGAAAAACAGGAAAATATTACTCTTTATAATAAACAACTTTCCATCCCATTTCCATTAACAATCGCTGCTCTGTGGAAGGAGTTATTTAAGTGAAACGGGAAATTAATTCTGTGTATAATATACATTTCCATTAAATATTTCTGCAGCGCGCAAGGAGTTTTAAGCAAAAGAGTAAGTAAACGTTCCCTCTGCGTATAACACATTTCCGCTAAGTACATCTGTAAGGTAGAGATTTTGATGATGATTATAGTGATTTTTTTCTTCACAAAAGCTCCATGAGCGTTTTTAATCCATTACGGCTTGCGGGAGCGTGTATTTACATTTGTGGTGAGCCTGAATGTCACTTTGTGAGGGGTTCTGCCATTTGGGGAGAAAAAGGACCACATAACCCCTTCTTGTGAAAATATAACCGAGCTCCGCGCTCGGATCCAGCCTCTCCCCCGTTGGTTATTTTATATTTATATTTAGACCGGACATTAGGAAACAATTCTTCCCAGAAAGAGTGGTCAGACACTGGAATAGGAGGGGGTTGAGTCCCCATCCCTGAAGATGTTTAAGAGTCGTTTAGATGTGGTGTTGGGGGATATGGTGTAGGGGAGAACTTTGTAGAGCGGGGTTGATGCTTGGACTCGATGACCCCAAGGGTCTTTTCCAACCTGAAGGATTCTATGATTCCATGATTCCATGATTGGTTTATCCACCTCCGAGTTAGGCTCCTGCAAAGCACCCCAGCTCCACCGCCACCAGCTGCTGATGGGCTTTTAGGAAGAGATCCGTGGGAAGCAGGAATTTGGACCATTATATACATATTTTTGGGGCCATTTTCCCCAGGAGTTGGGCAGTTTGTCTGTCAGGTCTCTCCTCTGCCTCCCCGGTGCTTCTTCCCCTCCCTCCCCGCAGAGCTGGGTGCTTTGGGGGGGCTCAGGCCAGGGTGCTAAATTTAATGGTCGTATTTACTCCAAATGCCTTTTTTTTAATTTATTTATTCATTTAAACGAACGTGGATCAAACCGCAACACCTCAGTGCCTTCCGTGCAAGGGGAATTTAACGACCTGCAGGTCCTGAAGTTAACGGGGACCGTGTGCTACTGGAATAAATAAAATATGCCAACTGCTATTGCTGTTATGTATGAAAATATACGTTGTGAAATGCACAGCGGGGTCCCAAGCTGCAGTTACTTCTGCTTTCTTTCCTTTTTAGTGGTAGGAGCCGCTGCAGGACCTCTTTTCTTGATGGGAATGATTTTTTTTTTTAACTGACTCTGGGAATACCCCGAAGCATTAAAAAGCAGTACTTCGCTATTTTGCGCTGCTGAATAATTTGTAAATGTTTCACGCCCTGGAGTTTGTCCCTCGGGACGGCTGGAGGGAGGGCAGAGCCGGCCCCGACGCCGAGGAGCAGGCAACAGAGAGATGCTGGGGGTTAAACGAGCGTGTAGCTATGAATGGCTATAATACTGCTGTGTAAGTTGGGATGTTTTTCAGGAATGGACGGATATCCTAGTTACGGGCTATGAAAAATCCGCAGTTTTTCCAATTCCTTTCCAAACATTTGTGTATCTACAGCCTGGAGAGAGACCAAGCCTTGCTGTGCCTCTCCGAAGGATTTTTTTCTTTCTGATGCCCTGTACCGTGCCCAGCACACGGCTCGCAGAGCAGTTTTAAGCTCTAACTGTCCCAAGCAAGCTGAGCTGAGCAATATTCCGTGTTTCTGCTTATCAGGGCCTCCAGAACAATTCCTCCAGGGATGCCTCAGCCGGGCTTTTCCCACAGCCCAACCTCCGCTTCCCGACGTGGGCTCGGAGACAGCCCAGCAGCTCCAAGGAAAACAGAGCAAAACCCTGAGAGCCTTCACCTTCTGCCATGCCAAAACTTTCACAGAGTCACGGATTTCTCATCACCGGGGGGGGGAAAATACAAAGCTTTTGCTCGAAAACCAGATCCGGGTTGGTTGCAAAATTAATCTAAGGCCCCAAGGTGGTTGTAGAAGTTGCGGGGGGGAAGGGGTTATCCAAAAAAAGCACGTGCCCAGCACGGAGCGTAATCAGGCCGAGCTCATTAGAGAGCAGCCGGATGGTCATGACGATCGCCCAGATGCAATTTCCAACCCCCGTGAATCCAATCGCCCGTCGGTTTTCATCCACCAGCAGCACGCGTGGGTTACACGCCGCGTTACAGCCTCCTCAGCTGCCAAGCCAGGACTTTTTCGAACGCAATAAAAGCCTTCGAGTGCCATCTCCACCCAACACTTTAATAATATTTCTCCCATAGACTTCTTGGTAAGGGGCTACGTACAACATGCTGTCCTCCAGCTGCACCTCGGTGCAGAAGAAAGAGCAAGAAGAAACGGGGCCGAAGCAAAAATCACTATTCTCAGGGTTTTTTTTGAAAAGCCCAACCTCTGGCAGCCTTCTTGCAGCTTTCCTAATGTAGTCGGGGTATTTATGCAGGAAGAAAACACTCAAAACACGCCTCGTCGGGCATGTAGATGGAACAGTATCATTTTATAACATAACGAATGCGTGGTGGCACCAGGAGAGGATTTCACCACCGACCGCCTTTCTCCCCTTCATTATTATGTGCGGCGTAACCTCAGCCCTCTCCAAACCCGCTGCAGACGGTAATTATTTCGAAAGGAGAAGTGACTGTTAGGTACCAGCAGCTGGTGGGGTGGCGGATGGGGAGGAGGGGGCTCGCACGTGTCCGTGCCCTCCCGTTCGCTCGGGAAGACGGAGAGGAAAAGCCAGGGCTCAGAGGAGCTGCACCGGGGGGACGCCTGGGTGCGTTTGCATTCGGTCTTCCCATTTGTTAAAACAATAGAAAAATGTTTCCCTTTGGGAAAAGTTTGTACCTCCCATTGTCTTTTTTTTTTTTTTTTTTTTGCAAATTCCCTTTTGTTCCTGGAAGAGGAGCAAATGATGGAGTGCTCTGTCAAAACTCGATGAATTGCTAGTTCCCTTTCTTTTCATTTGAAAACTTAAACTACCTCTTTTCTTTCCTTTTTTTTTTTTTTTTTTTTAACCTCCCCCTTCTCCTTTTCCAAATCAAATAAAACAAAGAATTGCACGCATTTATAACCTTTGGTTCTGCTGTCACCGGCAGCCAATACCAGATTTCTGTGCAGCAAAAGAAAAAGCTCCCAGTTACAGCAAGAAGACACAAAAAATCTTCCCTGTCTCTGCTCAAGAGCCTCAGCATCGTCCCCGAGCAACACCCCAGCCGGGGGCTTAAACCAAGAGCACATTCAAATTGAATAAAGGTGTGGATTTAAGAGCCTGCTAGGGGTTGAGTAGGCAATGAAATGCTCCTGGTTTCTTAAATTCCCATCCTGTACAAATTGCACACCACCTCTGCGTGCGGGTGAGTAACCCCAGGAGAGGGCAGAGGGGAAGAGACCCAAAATGTGCCTGAGTAGGTTGGAGGGGTTGGAGACATCCTTTTCCATTGCTCAGCAGTTCAAGCCCAAAGGGGCGTCTTGGAGGGACAAGGTCTGGGCGAGCAAAGGGTGATGCCACCCAACCCCACGGCTTCCTCCTCCACCCCCATTTCCCCCAGTTCTTCCCCTAAAATTGCTGTTCAGCAAAGACACACGAACGCTGCGCCCAGGCTTGGAGGGAGCAGCTGCTGCCGATGAGCTCACCTATATTTATGCAAATGGCAATAATTACCATTTGATAGCACTTGCCAATGAGTCTGATTACATGGCAGGTTGGCTAATGAGCCCCAGCTCTCACAGCGGTAGCCGGGAGCGGAGCTGGGGGTTGCAGCGCTGTGGCCATGCCTGCCAGGGACCTGCTGCTGCCTGGCCAAGGTGGTCTGAGACCACGGGCTGTCCTGGGAAGAGCACGAGAAGGCAGGGAATGGCTGGCTATCAACCCCCACCTGGCCTCCAGTCAAGGCAAAGAGCTCTCCTTGGGTGTAAACGTGACTACTTCGAGCCACAGAATGGTTTGGGTTGGAAGGAACCTTTAAAGGCCATCTGGTCCAACCCCTCTGCCATGGGCAGGGACATCTTCAACCAGACCAGGTTGCTCAGAGCTCTGAACCTGGAATGTTTCCAGGGATGGGGCATCTCCCACCTCTCTGGGCGACCTAGGCTGGTGTTTCACCACCCTCAGCGTAAACAATTTCTTCCTTATATCGTCTAAATCTCCCCTCTTTTAGTTTAAAACCATTACCCCTTCTCCTATGGCAACAGACCCTACTAAAAAGTTTGTCCTCATCTTTCTTCTAAGCCTCCTTTAAGTACTGGAAGGCCACAATAAGGTCTCCCTGGAGCCCACTTGTGTTATTTTGGACTGGTTCATCTCTCCTGGGAGCATAAAAGTCCTGCCAGGCCATGTGGGATTTTAGGTGGCGTGTTCAGGAGCTGCTCAGGGTGGTTATTTCAGCCTGTTGCTGGCTGAAATTTTCATAGCATCGCCTTAGAAATTTCCAAGGCTTCAAATTTTTTTAAAAAAAAATCAAACAAAAAAGAAACATTTCAGCTGGAGAACACTCTTCCACAAACGTGTCATTCCTCAGATTCTTTTCTGCTGAAACCTGAAAAAAAGCTTTGAGGTTGGTCTTTCAAAACCAGACTTGCTGTGGGTGGGAGTGTCCAAAGCGAGAATTTCAATGGGAAACACCACAAAGCATTGGTTTAGGTGTTCCCTTCTCATCTCGGCAAGATTAGGAGAAGTAATTTGCCACAGAATTGCTAAATATCCATATAATTGCTAAAGGTTACAAATTTGGGCAGTCTGTCTCCTTGAAGCTTGTCTCTCCTGGCCAGAGGTGGGCTGGTGGAAGCTGGATATGGTTTGGGCCGTGCTACACCTAGATCCACTCAACTTCAACACACCCAACATCGCAAGAGATGGAGATTCGTTGCCTTGGGTTTTCTCTAACGAAGTCAAGTTAATTCTCCGGGGCAGTGAAACGTGACCGCCACCCAGAAACTAACACCCTGGACGCGTTTAGCACCATTTAATTACATCATCTGAAGATAATTAGGAGGCTCGCTCCGGCACCGCCGTCCGTCTGGCCCACGGAGCAGGGGATGCTCCGGTGCAGGGCGCGATGCCAGACCGCCGAACCCACCGCACCGGGGACACACGACGAGTCGTAAGCGGTTCGTGTCGTGCATTTTGAAAACATCTGACCTCTTCGCCGTTGGAGAAATACCCTGGAAATGGCTTTTTAAAGCCAGCTGAGACCGAACGCACGCGAGATCCACCACGCGGGAGTCCCTCGGTGGCCGATTGCCCGAGACCTAGTTCCCACCGGCAAATATCCAGGATGCCAAATCGCTCCAGGGCAGGTATTTTTAGGCCCCCATCACATCGTAGCCAGCAGACGGCACCGCATAAAGGCTATTTTTAGTAGCATCTGGACGTGACCTGCAGTAAGCCACACGGTATTTTTATACCTGTCTCATGCTGTCCCATACTGAGGGATACGGTGTAGGGGAGGACTTTGTAGAGTAGGGTAGATGGTTGGACTCGATGACCCCAAGGGTCTCTTCCAACCTGAATGATTCTATAATTCTATGATTCTAAAAGGCAGCGGCAGTGGGAACCATCACCCATCGCTATTTACATAAGCTTTTGGAGATCCACAGATAGAAGCTGCTGTTGAAGTGCAAAATTCAGACCTCCCCAGCAAGGAAAGAGCGCCGAGCCTTTTATAAATAGCCTGCCGTGCAGGGAAACTTGGGAAAAGTCCCTGCGACTTGAAAGCGCGTTTATTTTTGTAAGCATGGGAGAAGATGATAAATTATTTCTTTTGATCCTTTTCACTTCTGTGCTTACAGCTGGAAAAAAATATGCTAAAGGCTGCTGCTGCTTTTTTTTTTTTTTTTTTTGGGCCTCCCCCCTCTGAATCTGTTGGTGAGTGAAAAATCCAAAGCGTTTTGGATAAAAGCAGGCGTGGAAGCATTGCTTGGCCCTTAGTGGGACCTCCTAGGATTTATTTCGCTGTTCTCTTGCCTTAACGAATTACCTTTGAACATCTCTCCCAATTCTCACCAACACTTGCACGGCCTTTTGTATTTAAAGAGGAGAAATTCCTTCCCTTCTTAATTTGGGCCAAAATTTGCCTGTTGTTCCCAGCCTTTCCCAGCTTCCCAGGTCTTGGTCCTGGCACAGGAACAGACCATTCGATCCTTTCACCTCCTCACTATTTAGGAAAGATTTGCCTTTTTCCCCTTAAATATTGAGGTTTTTTTTCCCCTTAAATAGTGAGTGCCGCGAATTGAGCACAACAACAGGAGGAAAAAACCAACTTCTGGTTTTGAATGGCTCGCTTTGATTCTTTTTCAATCATTCAGGGGGGAAATGCTTAATAACTTGACGCATAGATAATAAAATCGGCGTATTAAGGGAGAAAGGACCTGGAGCAGCTATATTGTGGCTATATTGTGGCCGATTCTGCTGAGTGAGCAAGGAGCCGATGCTCAACGCGCGCAATTACACCCGTTCTCCCTGCAATAAGCAGGGTCTGCAATTTGGCGGCGGAGGCAATCAATGCATTTTTGCATAAGATTTATTGGAGCCGAGGGGAAAAGGGAGCGCTTCGCCCCTCTCCCCGCGCGCGCGCGCTAATCACAGCAAACTCCTTTCGCAAATAAATAACGCCGAAGCAAAAAAAAAAAAAAAAAAAAAAAAAAAAATGCACAAGCCCTTTTTAATTAAAAAGTGGCTGCCTTGACCTTAGTCCAATAAACTTGAAGCGGGTGGAATTGAGGTCCTGATCCTGCAACTCCAGCTCAGGAGAAATGGGAAAAGTCACAGATGGAGTTTTTAAAATCATTTTGTTATGGTTCCTCCTGCCTCCTCCCAAAATTGCTGCCTTCTCCTGTCTGTCCCTGAGGCCAAGGGCGAGCCAGGAAAAGGCTTTAAAAGGTTCCCTGGTTGGGAGGAAGAGGTTTTCCCTGATTTTCTTCAAATGTCCACATTCACACCTGAAAAGACAAGGGGAATTTATACCCCTACCTCATTTCTCACGACAAAAAGAGCTTTTGCCCCTTTTTTCCCAGGTGTGAACCTCAAAACTTCTCCAATGTTTGCTGTTCTTCAGGGGCAGGTAGTGGAAAGGTGATTAGAAAAGTTTGACAAATAAGAAAATTATCCTATGCGTCTCCTACATTAAAAAAAAACCAAAAATCATCAAGGAAAATAAAATGAATCAAGGAAAATTAAAAGACCTGTGAGGGTTTTGGTTCAGAAACCCCCCAAAATTATTCACTCTCAGGTGAGCACCAACCGTGCTATCGTTTTGCATCAGCAAGCTTCAGCCTGAAGCGCGTTTCATTATAAAGAAGCTATAAGCCTCCGAAAATCTAGGAAGGGAGGGGAAGTTTTATTAGAAATCCTGAAAATCCTTAACTCCGAGGGGGTTCGCCGGCTCTGCTATAATTAAACGCCGCACTGAATAGCTGTCTAGGCTTTAATCAGGTTTGTGACGAACTCAGGGTGAGTTTGCCTCAGTAAAAGGTTATGTTTGCTTCATTAAAATCTGGATTCCGGCTTTGTCCTTGATATGCTCTTGCTCCAGTTTCTTTCATCAGTTCAGTCTTCGGGAGACTTCCAGAACGTCGCCCATGAAGGCTGCCAAGAAGTAGGTGCTTAAAAAAAGTTACCAATTAAACATCCCTTCCGAGCTCTGCTCTCATTTTTGCACCTGAAGTGCCAAACCTGAATAAAATCCCCTCGCCTCGGTCATCTTCCGTCCGTTTTCTTCAGGGGGTGGTGAAGAAGCCACTAAAATTGGGATGCTCTCCCTCCTTCCGGCCACTCGGTAGTGACACTCCATGGATAATATAAAACTACGGAAACCGGCGGCCGTGGGGCAGCGATGGGGATGCGGTTACAAACCACCGCGGGAGGAATCCCACTGGAAATATCACCATTTGCTGCTGATTTCCTCCTGACAGCCCCTCTCGGAGACCTGTCAGTTAGCCAGCCCTCCATCCATTTAATGTGCTCGTTATTGATAGCTTACCACGATAAATGTTAATCAGAGTGTCAGCCCGCGCTGCACTAACGGCTTCAGCGGAGTCTATTACCTCAACACAGTCACTTTTATCAACCAAATGTGTTATCTCGTCAAAGAATGAAATCACATTCCTTTGACAAGATCTATTTTCCAGAAAACCATTTTGACTGGCATTAATTACACTCCTGTGCTTTAATTCTTTATCTATCACACCTGATGTCACCTTTTCCATTCTTCCGCCCAGAAATTGTCAGGCAGCCCAACCGGTCCTCATAGAATCACAGAATGGTGGGGGCTGGAAAGGACCCCTCTGGAGATCATCTAGTCCAACCCCCAGCCAGAGCAGGTTGCACAGGAACGTGTCCAGACGGGTTTGGAATGTCTCCAGAGAAGGAGACTCCACCACTTCTCTGGGCAGCCTCTGCCAGGGCTCTGCCACCCTCAAAGGAAAGAAGTTCCTCCTCATGTTGAGATGGAATTTCCCATGTTCAAGTTTGTGCCCATTGCCCCTTGTCCTGTCACCAGGCACCACTGAGAAGAGTCTGGCCCCATCCTCCTGACACCCGCCCTTTAGATATTGCTCAGCATTGATGAGGTCCCCTCTCAGTCTTCTCCTCTCCAGGCTGAACCGCCCCAGGTCTCTCAGCCGTTCCTCACCAGAGAGATGCTCCAGTCCCTTCATCATCTTTGTACCCTCTGCTGTCCCCTCTCCAGCAGTTCCCTGTCCTTCTGGAACTGGGGAGCCCAGAGCTGGACCCAGGACTCCAGATGTGGCCTCACCAGAGCAGAGTTGAGGGAGAGGATGACCTCCCTAGACCTGCTGTCCACGCTCTTCTTAATGCCCCCCAGGAGACCACTGGCCTTCTTGGCCACAAGGGAACATTGTTGGCTCACCCAGAACCTCCTGCCTGCCCTGCCTTCGTCTCCCACTCCAGCACCGCAACGCTCCCCATCTCCTTCTGGGATGTCCATCTGAGGGGCACCAGTGGGTGGTCACCAAACCAGCCTTGCAGATTCAGACACGTTCATCCCTGCTTATTGGTGTTTAATATCCTCCATGGTTGCTAACAGGTTGGAAATTTCCTTGCCATCCTCATACAATGCAAGAAATCATCCCAATTCTTTCAAAATTCAGCACAAAGACAATTACTGGAAGGTCTTCATGTTCATCACCATGTTAATAATCTCCTGGTCACCTTTGCTGGCTCTGGGATTTCTTCCCAGGACATTCGATAGAAGCTCCTTATTGTCTTTGGCCATCCCAGTGGGGTTTTTCCCCCGATAAAAGCTTTCTTTATCCATCTCCACAGCTAGTATCTTCTCATTGAAACTGCTTCCAATTCTTTTCCATGTTTTGAAAGGCAATTTTTAATTGCGACCTTTGCTTCACAAGTAGACAAGATTGTGCCCTTCCCTGGTTCTTGAGGCACATCTTGGCATGCCTGTGGATTCCTCCTTAAGAACAGCCGGGATTTATTTACTCTTTCTGTTTATGCTTTCTTCCCAGGGAAAGTCATTTATCACTTTCCCCTGCTTTGGGAAAACAGGGTTGTTGAAGCGTGGGGTGTATCCCTCACGGCGCCGTGCGCCAGGATCCACATCAGGACCAGTTCCAAAATCAAACCACCTATTGCAAAAGAAACGATCTGAAATCATTAATCACAGGGGCAGCTGAAATCGCTACAGGGTTATATCTCCCAGCTCTTTGAGCCTGCGGTTGGGTGCTTACAAGAATCCATTCTCGTAACCATAAGAATGTCTTCTTATTAAAGAAAATGGTGAGAAAAATTTGAATTTCAACAATTTCGTCAGTTTTCACACCCCGAGTTCATAGCTGGTGCTGGGGGATGCACGAGGCCACCTACGGTGCACCAGATACGAGCCATCACACGACGTTTCTGGGAATGGCACATTCCTTACGAAGCTTTAATTTCTTTCTAGTGACTGTAATTAGGCTGTGATGACTTTCAGACCCAGAAAACAAATCCCAAAGAAGCGTCACTTCACCTTCCTCCATCACAGTCCATGAAGCAGGACAGCTGGGTGGAGCGGGGGCTTTTGCCATTGGAGATGGTCATCTATCACGATCAGACATTCCCACGGTGTTTTATTGGTGGCTTCAGGAGTATCGGGACCATCCTGTATTTTAAAAACCTGGTGCTGCTCTTTCCTTGGCTTCACATCGCCTTCACGAACCCCCAAGTGATGTAGCCCAAGAGGCACCTACTCCTAGGTCTACTCAGACCCGACCAGCTCTACGGTTGAGTTGTCTGAACAAGATCTACCGCTATTTCTTGCTCTGTGTATAAAGATTGACATAGTTTTCACAACTATTGAAGTCTTTAAGGCTTCAACTGCTAATAACTGGAGTCAGCAAGACAGTCCCATTGGGACATGATTGTATTTTTTTCAACAGGGTCACATTCACACTTTCAGTTCTGAAGTTTTGTGTCCTGAGCGTAGTTTTAGGACAAAAACCAAAAAAAACCTGGGCAAATGGAGTTGTTGTACCACATCTGCTGCAGGACAACACTTCCTGAGTCCCTAAAAGACCTTAAAGTTCTGGACTACCTGTGATGATGTGAAAAGAAGGACTGTGCACATTAAAACAAAGATGGCTTTTGATGTGTGCTATTCACTCGCCACTCGAGTGGTCCATGAAGAGCGACAAGGTGTTACTGCATCGTTCTAAAATCCCCAAGTGGGAATTTAGTGTTTTCCTTTGATTTTAAAATATGTTATTTGCTTCTTTTCAAGAGACCAAGTCCTTCAAATACCTACGTACTAATCTTACTCCACTGGGGCCTGCCCAGGGCAGCCAGTGAGAATATTTTGGAAAAACAAGTTATCTGCCCACGTACACGCCTCAAGGGTAGAGTCTCCATGAAGCACCCGCATGAGCAGAGCCATTGAGCAGAGCCATTTCCAGTTGGCTTCAACCTTGCTGACCACCCATGGCATTTAAGTACTGCTCTGAGACAGATATTTTAAACATATTTAGGCACCTGAAATGCATCGAGACGGATTTCTAATCGAGCCTATTGAAAAGCCCCTCCTCCTCTCTCCGCCTGCGCGCCTATTGTTGTTAATATTAAAAACTATCACCTGGCCAGAATTATGCTGATAAACAGGGAGAGAATTAAGCCCTGGATTAAACATTTTGCTCGAATGAATTTAGCACATAACAAGTAGCCAACGTATGCAGGAATTTTTTCAACGCCATATATCCGTGCCGGCTAAAGTGAAAGGATTTAAGGACCGCGCTAAGTTGGGAGCCCTGTATTAGCTCTTGAGACGGGACATTTTTAACCACAGGCAGGAAAGGTGTCAACCCTCAAGAAATATTTCGCAAGATCCGCAATCTGACCATCCCTAATGGAGCTCATCTCCCCTTTCCACATGAAGAGCAAAGGCAATCGGCTGTGGCAGGTGTCTCTAGACAGCTTAATACAACCATAATGAAGTGTTTGAAGGAGACCTCTCGTGGAGTTAGTTACTTTATTAGGAAGAGCATCTTCGTCACTGTCATCGGTTCAAGGGCAGCCCAATGTATGCCACGTCAGGGACACGGTGCGAGCAGCGCAGCTTGCACAATTTATAGCCCGTGCTACAAATTAAAATCCAATAAAGCTTTTTATAAAGGCTGCTTTAGGAGTATCAAGTTCTTTCCACGGTGCTCATATTTTAGGTGATAGATTTGTGTAATGACTTCACAGTCGATAAAAAAAAAATGGGTAATGCTCTAAACTTCTGTCCATATTGGTTGTAAAATAGTTTCATAAATCTATTGTCTGAAGGTGTAGGCAGTATGGAAGGAATATGGGGTTATATCAAATGCATCTGCAGGTGTAGGCCAGCTGACGTAGCTGAAGTTCTGCCTCTTGGTTCACTTTGCTCTTTTGAAAGACAAAATGAGCTCTACTGCTTCAGGGCCGTCCCCGCCGCGGCAGCAAAGTGACTCTGGGCACAACCACTGCTCCCCGTAAATCCCACACAGGGACCTTGGGGAGTCTCGGGGGGACGCATCCTGCTGCTCACCCATAAAATGAATAGCTCATTTTTTGGACCACAGATTAACAGCATCTGGTTTCCAGCATTCTCCTGCTCAACTCCAGTCCTTTGAAAGGCATTTAAAACCCTCACGAGGACCATATTTCCAACATCTGCAGGGAAAGCGAGGTCCCAATTTCCTCAGTGTTCTCCAAAACGATGTCTCACCAAAAATTTTTGGGCTTCAGCTGGTTTTGGATATGGAATCGAGGAGGTTAGTCCTGGACCTGGACCTATTTAATCCCACCCCAAGCCCCGCTGTGACTCCAGAAGTGGACCTCCTTCAAGAAGAGAAGAGGGACCCACAAGGTCCACACGCACCTGAATCTCTTACTCCAGTCTTACCCTTTTTTTTTGCTGCTTTGGTGGAACAAAGAGAAGCCGCAGAGCGAGGTAGAAATATTAAAGCAAGAAGGATTATGTGCTTAATTGTAAACTGAGATGGAAGATTAAGCCTGAAGAAAGAATTACTTGTGTGGGGGCCTGTTGGGACCTGTTCCTCACAGCTCACTTCACACCAGCTAAGCGATTTTAACTCTCTGCCTTCCCCGACTGCTCCGCTCTTACCCCCATCACGGCTGAAGGAATTTACTTGATTAAAGGACGTCGTTAAAAGCCGAGCTGCATTTCTGTTCACCCGAGGGGGGGGGGGGGGTTCAGGCTTCTCAGGTTTTCTTTCCAAATTTAAATAATAATACGCGCACTCCCCAATTAAGGGACTTGAGAAGGGACAAGGTGAGCAGGAGGACAGGTCTGGGGTGACAGGAGGAGCTGTGGTTCGGCAGGACCCTGAATATCAAGAGCCAACTGCTGAAGCCCTGCTGGGTGCCAGGCTTGTCCCCATGCCATCCCCAGCTGCCCCCCTCTCCTGGGGACCCAAAGTACATGGGCACAGTGCCCAGGACATCATGGCCATCCACCTTCTGTTGAGTTGTGGTTTCCTCGCTGATTTTTCTAACGTTCTCCAGTATGCCCAGACTCCAGGAGGTGAAGCTGCAGAAAAGAGCCAGATCAGAGCAGATTCATAAGAAAATCGTAAGAATTGAGAATTCTACAACAAGTACAAGTTGTTACGTTTCTGTGACTTGAAGGGAAAACCAGAAAATGTGACCCAAAAGCTCCCAACAACACAAAACCACTTAATAAGAAATGTCAAGTTTCTTCTGGCATATGACTCATGACTTTTGATGCTGATTTTGAATGCTGAACGTGTCCATCGTGGCCTTTCTTTGATTCTTGAAGTTATTACAGTACACCTTGAAAAGCTGTACTAGTTCAAGACAGTCCATCAGAGTTTTCCTGGGTGGTCCTGGACAGCGTGGTGAACCCACCACCCCAAGAGAAGGAAGGAGAGCAGTTATTTCGGAGAGGCCCAGTAGCTTCTTCGGAACAGATGGATATTTTTATATTTGCAACTGAAGTATAACTGATCCAAGAAATCCCAATTTCAGGATCAGACCGGGAAGGAGAAGACTAGACAACTCTAGCCCATCAGCCCCACCACCAGCACATCAGCTCAGATCTCCATTTCAAGATGACTCCCAACGGATGTCCCAGGGAATATCCCTTTGCTCTCATCTCTCCGTGCAAACCTGGAGACCGCACGTCACGCCAGATAACTGCTTAGTCCAAAACAGGGCCATAAGGAAGAGTTGGGGGCCCACAGAGAGAAACCCGTGAGGTGGGGTCACCTTGGGGCTTAGTCCAAAACAGGGCCATAAGGAAGAGGTGGGGGCCCACAGAGAGAAACCCGTGAGGTGGGGTCACCTTGGGGCTTAGTCCAAAACAGGGCCATAAGGAAGAGGTGGGGGCCCACAGAGAGAAACCCGTGAGGTGGGATCACTCAGAAGATCCTACAGAATTTGCTTCAGCCATATTTTCATCCCTTTTTATTTGCTTTCTACGAGCACCTTTTAGGAAGGGGGTTTGTTGTTGAGCATATTTACAACAACAGGTAATTTCAGGAGACAATTATGAGAGAGAAGTCACTGGGAATTATATTTTCAGATTAGGATCCACAACTGCTTGCTGGGGAGAGCTGACTCCCAACCCCAGGCGAACCCATTCAGAAGCAAGACGTGATATTGTGCGACAAAGGTGTCTGCTAAGGTTAATTAACATGTCTTAAGTGCCCATAACATAAAATAGCTATAAAATAGCTATATGGTGAAGGTTACTCATCGAAGTCATTTGGCACTTAAAATTTCAAGTAAATAAAAGGCCAGGCGAGAAAAATGAAGCCAAATTAATGGACTCAGTCATTCGCTGTAAACTATTTGCTCCCTCCTGCTACGCTATCGCGCTACCAAACGCATTTAATAAAATGGCGGCACCTTGACATTCCTTTCTGCATGCACACATTTTTTTTTTTATTTTTTTTTTATTTTTTTTGAGAAAGTGGAAAGCTTTGCAGACTGAAAGACAAGACTTTTATTTCCCCTGCGCCGGAGTTACAAAACCCGAAACTGGGATTTCAAAAGGCGGTTGGAGGGCGAAGCCACCCACGTAGGTACCTGTGCTGGAGCTGTAGGCTGAATTGCCATTTGTATTCATTAACTAATTAAATTAAACACGCGTGGTGTTAAAAAACTCCGGCAGCGTTTATCCGAAAGGGAAAACCCCATCCCACAAGGGGGGAGCCCCAGCCATGAGCTCCCACCGGCTCCGCAGCCACGGGTCAAACACAGCACAGGGTGATGTTGTCCCTTCTCCTTCGCAGGCCAAGTAACCTTCCTGCAGCACCGCAGGCAGGAGGACCAAGGTAAGCCTTGCCTTTAAACGGGGGACAGCAGGTTTTCAGGGGGAAAATAGGTAAGCGGGTTTGTTGGGTGTATTTAGGGCGACCCTGAGCTCTGCCTCCCCAGGGCAGAAGTGGTGTCAGCCCAGGTTCATAAAAGATAATTACTGCCACCTACCCAAAAATCCTTGTTCCCAAACGCGGTGATGACACCAGCCCAGCTTTATGTCCATGGCTGCGCTCAAGCTGACACACAACTGAAGATATATGTACAGAGACATACTGTATGGATCTTAATAGAATCATACAATTATTTAGGTTGGGAAAGGTTAAAATCATCAAGTCCAGCCGTTAAGCCAGCACTTCCAAGTCCACCACTAACCCATGTCCCTCAGCACCACATCTGCCCAGCTTTTAGATACCTCCAGGGATGGTGACTCCACCACCTCTCTGGGCAGCCTGTTCTGATGTTTGACAACCCTTTCCATGAAGAAATTTTTCCTAATATCCATCCTAAACCTCCCGGGGTGCATCTTGAGGCCATTTCAAGTTGCACCAGGAGAGGTTTAGACTGGATATTAGGAAAAATAGAAAAAAACCCCACCTTTGTGAGTGGTGTCACTAGCTAGGAAAGCCATCTAATCCCTCTTCCTGGTTGCGGTAAGAGTTAAGAAGTGATGAGTTTATCTTTTTTTCTGATTTTTACCCTAAACTGAACGTTGCTATCTACAGCATCTGGAGCCGCAGATCTGTGCACCAAAGATGTTTTCACTTCGGTCCTGAAATATCCCGGCTCTTCTGGTTTAGGTGATGTGAGGGTGGGTTTGGAAGAGAGAGTCACTACCTCTTTTTGAATGAGCCTAAAGTATCTTCTCCCTCCCACCCCTTTTTGCCCATTCACTTTGGAAATTTGTGATTTTTTTCAACACTCCAGCATCCCTTGGATATTTTTCCTTACGGAACAGGAGCAGGTTTCCCATCCTTGGGTGGGGAGAGCCTTTAAACAGCCCTTTGCAGAGATCTTTCAGCCAGTCTAGAGGCGGAGAAGCTCCTCCCTGAATTTCTTTCCCCACCAGAAATACCTTCTCTCTGCCTGTGACTTGCTGAAGTCTGATATTGTGCAAGTTCCTCTCCGAGAAAGAGAGAAACAAAACGCCGAGAGGGGATGAAACCAGTAAGAGGCAGTTTGGAAAGACAAGAAAGGACAACTTCATTATTATTTTTTTTCATTGACAGTCACACGTATTTTTAATTTTGCTTTCATTTTCTGCCCGCAGACAGTGTTCTGTGATGCTGATGAGCGTCCCACCAGCCACACCGCTGTAAAGAAAAGCTTAAATAACTTATATAAATGGGAAATGGAGTCAGCTGTGTAATAATACTTGGTTAATGAGGAGTTCCTTAGCACACACCTTGCTTTCCTGAAGACCTGAGGGAGTCCGTCCCATGATATATGGTAGAGGTTGATGGGAGACCAGACTTGCAATACCTATCACTGTTTGGTGGACCACAAGGTCCACCTCTGCGTGGTGGGGCTGAGTTAGCTTTCCCTGAAGCAGAGATGCCTCATTGACCCATTAATCTCAAAACTGAGGCCAAATTCTAAAATCTCCTCTCCTCCCTTGGACTCAGGTGAACAAAACCTCTAAATTTTGTGGCCCCTTTTGCACCCCCTGGCCAAGGTTCATGGCCAGAGGAAGCTATGCTAGAAACGCGAAGTCACAGAATCACAGAATCACATGGGGTTGGAAGGGACCTCTGGAGATCATCTAGTCCAACTCCCCTGCCAAAGCAGGGCCACACAGAGCAGGTTGCACAGGAACTTGTCCAGGTGGGTTTTGAATGTCTCCAGAGAAGGAGACTCCACCACCTCTCTGGGCAGCCTCTGCCAGGGCTCTGCCACCCTCACACGAAAGAAGTTCTTCCTCATGTTTAGATGGAACTTCTTATATGAAGTGAAAATGAAAGTTTCATCTAACGTTTTCTCTTCCCCTTCCCATCCTACGCACTGGGGGAAGGTTAACCTGCCTGTAGCAGATATCCATGAGTCTAAGAAAACATTCCTCACCCATATGAAATGGGTCATATGAAACAATAACAGGGGAAACCCTTGTGTGGAGCTTTGAGCACCGAACCCACTTCATCTCCTCCAGAAAAACCAGTCTGCAGGTGCTCTAGAGCTCATAAAAACATTTATCATCTTCTCTTACCTTATCATACGCTCAGCAGTGCTGGAAAACTGTTTGGTCCTCCTGTCCCTAAAGAAGTACTACTCAGAAGACATCCACTCGCTTTCTTTACATGCAAGTTTTAGCAGCATCATAAAGATGAACTTCTTGAAAGTACATCTCCTGGAAAAAAAAAAGAAAAAAATTATACGGGAAGACTACTTAATTATTACATATATCTTTGGCATACTTGATGAGAAGCACTTTAGCATGTGGGTGTAGCATTAGCAGAGAAAACAGGATTAAATTTATACAGAGCGATAAAGTTATTCTGTGCAATTACAGTCTGCCTTTGAGGTCCTTCCCTGGAGAGAGCACATCGCAGAGCTGAGAAAGGCCTTACCCATGACACCAGTGCTCGTTCTGCTTCCAGAAATACAGCGTTCTTCATGTTTAATGCCCTTGTCAAGCTTTAACTGAGTTATTGTCAACAATAACACCAAGTCCATATGCCGGTGATACCCCCCAGACCACCCAGTTGACAGCCTGCCCGTGCGTTGGGTTGAGTTGGGTCGGCCACCTGTGGACAACGCCCAGCTGGAAATTTGGGGTTCCTCTGGCCTCTTCATTCATCTCAAAATACTCCAGAGACTTGGAGCTATTCAAAAGCTGGCTTTGCTTTGAAGGTACCCAAGCACTTCAGAAATGCTGCAGTGGCCGAGCCTTGATTCTCAAATACTTCTCCACTTGGGTTGTACACACTCACCCACCCACCAAAGCCCTCCCAAAGGACATTGCTATGGCCTTTCCCCAGGAGATGTGACTGTGTTTCCATACCCAAGAGACAAGCCCATTACTGAGAGGGACAGAACACCCTTCCTATGAGGACAGGCTGAGAGAGTTGGGGTTCTCCAGCCTGGAGAACAGAAGGCTCCGGGGAGACACTAGAGCCCCTTCCAGTCCCTAAAGGGGCTCCAGGAAAGATGAGGAGGGACTCTTGATCAGGGAGTGGAGTGATAGAACAAGGGGGAATGGTTTTGAACTGAAAGAGGAGAGATTTAGACTAGATATAAGGAAGAAATCGTTTACGCTGAGGGTGGTGAAACACCAGCCCAGGTTGCTCAGAGAGGTGGGAGATGCTCCATCCCTGGAAATATTCCAGGTCAGGTCGGACGGGGCTCTGAGCAACCTGACCCAGTCGCAGATGTCCCTGCTCATGGCAGGGGGGTTGGACTAGATGACCTTTAAAGCTCCCTTCCAACCCCAACTGTTCCATGACACCTCGTTTGCCAAGTGAAATCACTGCCCCATGCGAAAACCCTTCCAGGAGCAGAAGAACCCTCCAGCGACAAAAGGGCAGCGTTTGCCCCCGCGGTTCCTGCAGAAAAACGGGAGCAGATGGGGAAGCACAAAGCAGCAGATGCCTGTGAGGAGCAGCGCGCGGCGGCTGCCCGGTGACCACGGAGCTGTCGCAGGGGACGCGGGGACAAAGCCGGCGTCTGTGCCAGGGATGGAAGCCATGCCAGGGAACACAAGGCACTGTGACGGGATGGTCTGTGCTGCTAAAGGCCCCAAAAGCCCGGTGATCCATCAGGCTGGGCACGCAACGGGGTCTGCCCCGAGGGCTGGGGGACCGCCACCGCCCCGCCATGGTCACCGGACCTGCCCCCGTGCCACCACCCTGGCCAGGAGATGCTGCAGAGGAGCTCATCGGTGCAACCTTCAGACACACTCTGCAAAGCAAACAGCTCGCGTCTAAACCCTGTGAAATTTTGAAAACAGCCCTCTAGACCCAGAAAACTGCAGAAAACAGTAAAATTCACAATTTGGCAGCCAGCCTCTGGAATCATAGAATCATACGGGGTTGGAAGAGACCTCTGGAGATCATCTAGTCCAACACCCCCCCCCCCCGCCAAAGTGGGTCCATCTAGAGCAGGTTGCACAGGAACGTGTCCAGTTGGGGTTGGAATGTCTCCAGAGAAAGAGACTCCACCACCTCCCTGGGCAGCCTCTGCCAGGGCTCTGCCACCCTCACAAGAAAGAAGTTCCTCCTCACGTTTAGGTGGAACTTCTTATGCTCAAGTTTGTGGCCGTTTCCTCTTGTCCTGTCCTTGGGCACCACCGAAAAAAGACCGGCCCCGTCCTCCTGACACCCACCCTCGAAGTATTTATAAGCATTGATCAGATCCCCCCTCAGTCTTCTTCTCCAGACTCAAAAGACCCAAGTCCCTCAGCCTCTCCTCGTAACACAGCACACGCCTGGTTTTTGCTGGCTTTAATTTTACTTTTTACTTTTTTTTTCTTAGTGTGTCTTTGTGACAACCGTACAGCAGGCAAGGTGTCTGCCACCACATTGGGAATAGAAAATACTGGGGGAAACAGCTGCTTCGTGCACGTCGTACCCATGAATCCTCAACGTCAATATGTCAGAACCGTTTCCCAAATTCATTTTGAAATGGTTTCACGAAAGCTCCTCAGCCTGACAGTCTCTTCAACACGAGAACTTTTCATCCCCAAAGCAGAGAAGCAGCTTCCCTTGCTTAACGGGAGCACCAGCGGGACTCTCCACCCTTTGGGTTTCTCCTGGTGCATCTTCTAGGAAGGACGGCAAGACCAGGGCATCACCACGGGGAGGGAAGCTGAGAGGCTGATTTTCCAAGCACTGGGCACTTCTTAAGTAAAAACAGTGAGATTTAATAATAACAAGGAAGGGGGTTAATTGGGAGATGCTCTGGCTGGGGCTGTAGGAGCTCACAGGTTATTTTGGCTGGAAATAACGACAGCGCAGTTGAAGGATGCCCAAAACCAGGCTTAATCCTAAATCAAACTGATCTGAGAGCTGCAGCCAGGAGGAAAAAAAAAAAAAAAACAAAGAGATATTTTTAAAAAATAAATTCATATTTAGTTTTTATCTGAAGGTGGTACTTGAATTCTGAATAGGATGCACTTTATTTCAAAGAAGCAGCGCACTTAGGGTGCATACAAAGTGCGGTACGATGAAGTATTGCACTTAGGCTTGAATGAAATGTTTTGATCAACCCAAACAGAAGGTTTTAAAATATTTTTTTTACTAAGTCACGGAGTGAAAATATCCACAATTGCAGCAAATGGAAAATACATACATAAAAAGGTGGCGGGAGATGCTCCATCTTCTTCCTCCCATTGGCATCTGATGAAATCAACGCTGAGAAACCCAACTACGGCAACATTGGAGGACACTCACTTTGGTGAGTCAAGAGGGAAGAGAAACAAAGAAGCGAATAAGCTGGGTCATGTTTTTCAAAGCAACGGGGAAACAAAAATCAGAGGCAGAAGCAAAACTGTGAGGGGCAAGAGGGAATGGAGAGAGAAATTGCTTCTTCACAACTGGCCACTCAGAAGAAGTGACAGGTCCTCGAAAGTGAATTTACAGACATCAGAAGGCAAGTTTTTCTGCATAGAAAAGAAAACACTTGGAAGACAACCTATAAGGAAGGCCTTACGTATTTACAAAAGAGAAAGTATTGCATGGAAAGCATCTGGGGGATCCAGTTTCACTTATTTTACAGCAACCAAGTGGTCTCCAAAGAGTCCAGCAGCCCCAGAGGAGGCCAACATCGAGCCAAGAAGATGAAGTGATTTGGGTTTGCTTCCAGGGGACATCAGAGGGGATGCTGGGGGAGGGAGCCTGGGTTAAGCCAGACCCCGCAGCCCCGGCAGGGGAAGGATGCTCATCCCTGGGGACTGTCACAGGAACCCCAGCCCTGAGCCATCTGCCCGGACCTGCCCGGATAATCGTCCTCACCCACCTACAGCCCTTGCAGGGCTGCGATGGGATTAGTTAGCAGCACACCTAGAAAATGCAAATTGCTAAGCACGCTAACGAACCACACACATCTCCGCGCCGGCGCTGGCTCCTGGGTGAGATGAAACAAGCTCTGTTCTCCTGGGTGAGATGAAACAAGCTCTGTTCTTCTCACTGATGTTTTATAATTCCTTTGTGGATGCCCACGGGCTCCGGCTACACGTGGCCATCAGAAAGCAGAGCCATAAGGACGCCTCAACCCATGCCCAGCTCATGCAGGGACAGCCCTTATCCAGACAACGATTCCCAACGCAGCTGAGAAACCACATCCTGCGCTGATGCTCACATTACTCAGAGGTCCCAACCACAAAAAAAAAAAACAAAAAAAACCCCAGAAACCAATTTATTCCCTTCCTTCGTCACGTTGTACATTGCAAAACCACCACCGAGTCTCTCCTAGAGAGTTACCCAGGACACACAGCCCTCAAGATGCTCCTTGGAGGTCCCCATTTCTCCACCCATTTTCATTCCTCTCTTCTGGACCGGTGCTCAGCCCCACAGCCAAGCCATGAGCTGCGTCTTCACCAGCACCAGGATGAGTAGGATTATCCCTGAGCTGTTACGGATGCTTGCAATATCCCTATCTCAGTAGCCTGGGGTGGTGGCCACCTCCAGCACGAAGGTTTGGTTGGGGGCTATGACATCCCCAAGCCTTCACCTCTCTCATTATGACCTGTCTCACCCTGGATCGCTGATCCACGCGCGTTGCCTTTACCTGACCGAATCAAAGCGCCACATCATTTTTGAGACCATTTCCCTGATTTGCCAAGATCCTTTCAAGTTCCAGCCCTGTCCTGCAAAACCCTTGAAGCTTTTCCCAGGCTGGGCTGACCTGCAAATTTGATAAGCGCGATACCACCCCACCAACATCACCCCCAAAAGCCAGGGTTGAGTCCCCACCCCAGGATAGCACTCAAGGCTCTTTCCATTTCAACGGGAAGCCACCGATGACTACTGTCCGACGGCGATTTCCCACCCAGCCCTTCCCTACCTTCAAAGACTTTCTTCTGGACCACGCTGCCCTAGTTACCTCACCACACTGCCGTTTGACACATCATTAAGTGCCTTATTACAGTCGCAGGGGACAAAAGCCAGATGCAGGCTTGACCACAGCAGCCTTCAAGGTCACGTTAACGCTTGCCGGTGGAGTAGAGACCGTAGAAAGACTTTATCGTCCCTTGACTCAATCGTAGATGTCTCCACCAGAGCTAAGCACCCCCCGATCCCTTCCGTCAGCGAAGAGAAACAGGTGCCTTTAGGGAGTGATTCAACGAATCTATTTTAAATCTCTTCTGCGGGATGAGATAAATCGCACCAAGAAATCTTGGTTCCTCGCATCCCGTCAGATGGGTCCTACCGCTGTTGTCGAGATGTCCCATTTCATGGAATTTCACTGAATGTCACTGAATTTTTAGAGTTGGAAGGGACCATAGAGATCATCTAGTCCAACTCCCCTGCTGAAGCAGGATTGCCTAGAGCTTGTCAGAGCATGTTACTCAGGACTGCATCCAGGCGGGTCTTGAAGATCTCCAAAGAAGGGGACTCCACAACCTCCCTGGGCAGCCTGTTCCAGGGCTCTGTCACCCTCACTGTGAAGAA